>OZ030007.1:144432754-144957754 GCA_964023405.1 Apodemus agrarius | reverse complement strand
GTTTCTGTAAAGCAAAAGACACTGTCAGAAGGACAAAACGGCAACCAACAAAGTGGGAAAAGATCTTCACCAGCCCCACATCCGTCAGAGGGCTAATATCCCATATATACAAAGAACTCAAGAAGTTAGACCCCAAAGAACCAAATAACCCTATCAAAAATGGGGTACAGAGCTAAACAAAGAATTTTCACCAGAAGAAATTCGGATGGCTGAGAAACACCTTAAGAGATGTTCAACATCATTAGTCATCAGGGAAATGCAAATCAAAACAACCCTGAGATTCCACCTCACACCAGTCAGAATGGCTATGATTAAAAACTCAAGAGACAACAGGTGCTGGCAAGGATGTGGAGAAAGAGGAACACTCCTCCACTGTTGGTGGGATTGCAAGTTGGTACAACCACTCTGGAAATCAGTCTGGCAGTTCCTCAGAAAATTGGGCATGTCACTTCCAGAGGACCCTGGCATACCACTCCTGGGCATATACCCAGAGGATTCCCCTGCATACAATAAAGACACATGCTCCACTATGTTCATAGCAGCCTTGTTTATAATAGCCAGAAATTGGAAGGAGCCCAGATATCCCTCAAAGGAGGAATGGATACAGAAAATGTGGTATATTTATACAATGGAATACTACTCAGCAATTATAAAGAATGAATTCATGCAATTTATAGGCAAATGATTAGATCTGGAAAATATCATCCTAAGCGAGTTAACCCAATCACAAAAGAATACACATGAAATGCAATCACTGATAAGTGGATATTAATGTGCCCAGAAGCCCTAAATACTCAAGGCAAAATTAGCAATTCAAATGATTCCCAAGAAGAAAGGAGAGGACCTTTGGCCCGAAAAGATTTGATCCAGTTTTTTTTAGGAGAGTACCAGAACAGAGAAATGGTAGAGGGATGATTGGGGAATAGTTGGGGGGGGAGAGGACTTATGGGACATATGGTGGGGGGGAACTGGGAAAGGGGAAAGCCTTTGGAATGTAAACAAAGAATATAGAATAAAAAAAAGAAAAAAAAATGTTCAAGTCCTTAGTGTTCAGGAAAATGGAAATCAAAATGAACCTGAGATTCCACCTCATACCAATCAGAATAGCTGAGTTCAAAAACTCATGTAACAACACATGTTGTTGATGAGGTGGAAAAAGAGCAACATTTCTCCATTGCTGGTGGGATTTCAAACTGGTATGACCACTCTTGAAATCAATATCATAGTTGCTCAGAAGATTGAAAATAGTTCTACTTGAAGACCCAATTATACCACTCTTGGGCATATACCCAAATGATATCCCACCATACCACAAGGACAAGTGCCTTCACCATGTTCATAGCAGCCTTATTGGTAATAGCTAGAATCTGGAAACAACCCAGACTGAAGAATAGATACAGAAAATGTAGTTGCTTTACAAAATGGAATGCTATTCAGCTACTAAAAATTAGGACATCATCAATTTTGCAGGCAAATCAATGAAACTAGATAATATTATCCTGAGTCAGGTGTATGAGAGCCAAAAGCACATGCTTAGTATGTACTCACTGATTAATGGATATTAGCCAAAAAGCAAAGAATACCTAGGTTATAACCCAATTACCTTAAGAAGTATAACAGGCAAAAAAAACCCAAGAGGATATTTTGGTTCTACTTATAAGGAGGAAGGAAATAATCACAGGTGGAAGAGGAAAGGAGGGATTAGGTGGGAGAGGTGAAGGGGAGGGGAAAAGGAGAACAGGATCAATAATGGGAGTCAGGAGAATATCAAGAGAATTAATGGAGATAATCTGCATCAGGTGGTAGGAGGTGGGGGGGTTCTCTAGAGAGTACCAGAGAACCAGGAGGTGAGAGACTCTAAGGATTCAATAGGGGTGACATAAGCAAAAATGCCCAACACTGGGAAAAGGGAACTCAAAGAGTCCATCTCCAGTAGCTAGATTGGGCCTCAGGGACAAGGTTCCTAAACCACAGACAAAATTTCTGACCCAGAACTGCTCCTGTCTAATAGATTTGCTGGGAAAAAATGAAGAGACTGAAAGAAAGGTGGTTCAATGACCAGCCCAACTTGCATTCCTTCTTATGGGGAGAAGGGGTAGGCAACAAGGCCTGATACTATTACTGATGCAACGATATGCTTATAGATGGGAACTTAGAATGGCTGTCCTCTGAGAGGCCCTACCAGCCGATGACTGAAACACCCAACCATCAAATTGAAGCTGGAGAACAGTATGGTTAAATTAGATGAAGAGTTACCTCATAGGAGGACCAGCAGTCTCAACTAATCCATACCACAGGGAGCTCCCAAAGACTTAGTCACCAACAAGAAGTACACACAGGCCAATCTGAAGCCTTATATAGCCTAAATATAGCAGAGGTCTGTCTTTTCAGACCTCAGTGGGAGAAGATGTAATTAATTCTCAAGAGACTTGAGGTCCCAGAGAAGGGGAGGCCTGGTGTCTGTGTGTGTGTGTGGGGGGGAGTACCCTCTTGGAGGCACAGGGGAGGAGGAATGGGATGAGGAACTGTGGGAGCAGGGACTGAGAGGGGGCAGCGATGACTGGTATGTAAATAAATGAAACAACAATATTAATATATGTAATTTCTCAGCTATGCAAAATATAAGGATGCAGTATGATGTATATGAGGGTCTTTATGGATCTAAAAGAGTAAAAGCAGCTGCACTATGAGACAACATCTCAGAAAGATACTAAGGAAGGTGATAAAGAGATTTGGGTATTGGTGATAAAAGGAGATCCCACTCAGTTAATGTTTTTGCTTTCAAAGGCAGACTCAAAGGCAGTTCAAGGTCAGCCTGGAGCAGAGGGAATTTAGGGCCAGTGCTAAGCCAGGAGAGGTAGAAATGGTCATTTCAGGGTGGAGTTCTCTCAAGCAAGGTTATCATCTGTGCTTTAAAAAGGCAAAGAGATCTCTGAATTCTTTTGCAATGTTAAAGAAAAAAGTGTGTGCTTGTTGTCCACTAAGAAAAAGGGCGCTGAATTAATGCAATACTGATTTATGTAGCAATTCAAAGCAAACCTGGAGTAAATGACTGGAGTGTATGTAAAATAAAAGACAGGGCTTATACTCTGCAAGAGATGAGATATCCAGGTAAGTTTTTAGAATGGAAAGAAAGAACTGCCTGGAGAACTTTTTTGAGCAGAAAATAGAGAGAGGTCTGTCTGGAGGTCTCCACAGAAACCAGAGCAGAGAGAAAGCAATCTGGAATGAACAAGCAGAGAGTGGGGCAGGCCCTGCAGCTGTATGACAGAGATACTCTCTAAGTACTTACCTCCTCCTATGCTCTTTTCCAGGACCTAGGCTAATCTCTCTCTCTCTCTCTCTCTCTCTCTCTCTCTCTCTCTCTCTCTCTCTCTTTCTCTCTCTCTCTCTCTCTCTCTCTCTCTCTCTCTCTCTCTCTCTCTCTCTCTCTCACACACACACACACACACACACACACAGAGAGAGAGAGAGAGAGACAGAGACAGAGACAGAGAGAGACAGAGAGAGAGAGACAGAGAGAGAAATAGAGAGAAATAAAGTGTTTATTTCAATAAACTTCATTTAAAATGAGGAAAAATAATAAACAAACAGGTTCCTATGTATCTTTTAAAAGCTAATTAGGCCTCACTTCATCTTTTAGAGGAATGCCTTTCCCTATGACCTGGAAACTATCCTCTCTTAAATATACTCCTGTATAAGGATAAGGCCCTTCATTTTCTTTCATAAAACCTGCTGCATAACACCCTGGTCACTGTATAGAAATCCATGAAATCTGTTTGTGTTAAGGTTCTCATTTAAAAAAGAAACAAAAATCTTAACCATAAAGCTGAAAAATGAGGAACATTCATGCAGGTTAATACATTTAATTCACAGCTTAAATTGTAGCTTATTAGGTAAAACAAGTCAGGGTCCCTTAGAAATTAAACATGGTCTCCATCTATATGGGAATTCTCATTTCCACCTCAGATGAGAGAGAGAGAGAGAGAGAGAGAGAGAGAGAGAGAGAGAGAGAGAGAGAGAGAGTCAGAGTTAGAGACAGAGAAAGAGACTTGTCGATCTACTTCAGTTTACATACCTCTGGATAGTATGATGGACCTCCTAAAGTATTCCAAAAACACAGTGAATTTTTCCCTACTTAAAAAAAACCTAGCTGTGCAGTGGTGGTGCACGCCTTTAATCGCAGCACTTGGGAGGCAGAGGCAGCAGGATTTCTGAGTTCGAGGCCAGCCTGGTCTACAGAGTGAGTTCCAGGTCAGCCAGAACTACACAGAGAAACCCTGTCTCGAAAACAAACAAACAAAAATCTGCTCAGATATGTGGAAAATAAGAGTTCAAGGGGGCTTTCTATCTAAAGGTAGTTCAAAGAAAAAAAAGATCTGCCGGAGGACTGGTACAAGTTGACTGACAGTGGTTCTAATCCCATGTCAGCTCTCTAATGGGAGAAAGCTTTCTTTTTTTTTTTTTTTTTTTGTTTTTTTTTTTTTTTTTTTTTTTTTTTTTTTTTTTTTTTTTTTAGAGGCTTTTATACTTTGTTTATTTGGATAGATATTAAATTTGGGATCTTATTTTCTTTCCTCAATTATGTTAACAGTAGCAAGCAGTTATCTAATTGGTTCCTGGCATAAAGCCTTGTTTAAAAAGATTTTTTTTTTTTAGTTATTTTTATTTTCTATATTCTATGTTTACATTTCAAAGGCTTTCCTCTTTCCCAGTTCCCACCCACCATAGTTCCCATAGTTCTTCTCCCCCCCAACTATTCCCCAATCATTCCCCCTCCCCCCTCGGTTTCTTTACTAAACTGGATGCAATCTTTACATGCCCAGGGTCCTCTCCTTTCTTCTTCTTGGGAATCATTTGACTTGCTATTTGTGTCTTGAGTATTTAGTGCTTCTGGGCTCATTAATATCCACTTATCAGTGATTGCATTTCATGTGCATTCTTTTGTGATTGGGTTAGCTCACTCAGGATGATATTTTCCAGGTCTAACCATTTACCTACAAATTGCATGAATTCATTATTTTTAATTGCTGAGTAGTATTCCATTGTATAAATATACCACATTTTCTGTATCCATTCCTCCTTTGAGGGATATTTGGGCTCCTTCCAATTTCTGGCTATTATAAACAAGGCTGCTATAAACATAGTGGAGCATGTGTCTTTATTGCATGTAGGGGAATCCTCTGGGTATATGCCCAGGAGTGGTATGGCAGGGTCCTCTGGAAGTGACATGCCCAATTTTCTGAGGAACCGCCAAACTGATTTCCAGAGTGGTTTTACCATTTTGCAATCCCACCAACAGTGGAGGAGTGTTCCTCTTTCTCCACATCCTCGCCAGCACTTGTTGTCTCTTGAGTTTTTAATCTTAGCCATTCTGACTGGTGTGAGGTGGAATCTCAGGGTTGTTTTGATTTGCATTTCCCTGATGACTAATGATGTTGAACATCTCTTAAGGTGTTTCTCGGCCATCCGAATTTCTTCTGGTGAAAATTCTTTGTTTAGCTCTGTGCCCCATTTTTTGATAGGGTTATTTGGTTCTTTGCGGTCTAACTTCTTGAGTTCTTTGTATATATTGGATATTAGCCCTCTGTCGGATGTGGGGTTGGTAAAGATCTTTTCCCACTTTGTTGGTTGCCGTTTTGTCCTTCGGACAGTGTCCTTTGCTTTGCAGAAACTTTGTAATTTTATGAGGTCCCATTTGTCGATTCTTGATCTTAGTGCGTACGCTATTGGTGTTCTGTTCAGGAACTTTTCCCCTGTGCCCAAGTCCTCCAGGGTCTTCCCAAGTTTCTTTTCTAATAGTTTCAGTGTGTCTGGTTTTATGTGGAGGTCCTTGATCCACTTGGAGTTGATCTTAGAGCAAAGAGATAAGAGTGGGTCAATTCGCATTCTTCTGCATGTTGACCTCCAGTTGAACCAGCACCATTTGTTGAAAAGGCTATCTTTATTCCATCGGATGGTTGTGGCTCCTTTATCAAAGATCAAGTGACCATAAGTCTGTGGGTTAATTTCAGGGTCTTCAATCCTGTTCCATTGATCTGTTTGCCTGTTGCTATACCAATACCATGCAGTTTTTAACACAATTGCTCTGTAGTACTGCTTGAAGTCAGGGATATTGATTCCCCCAGAAGTCCTTTTATTGTTGAGAATAGTTTTAGCTATCCTGGGTTTTTTGTTGCTCCAGATGAATTTGAGAATTGCTCTTTCTAGTTCTATGAAGAATTGAGTTGGGATTTTGATGGGGATTGCATTGAATCTGTATATTGCTTTTGGCAAGATGGCCATTTTTACTATATTGATCCTGCCAATCCAGGAGCAAGAAATATTTTTCCATCTTCTGAGGTCTTCTTCGATTTCTTTCTTCAGGGACTTGAAGTTCCTGTTGTACAGATCTTTCGCTTGTTTGGTTAGAGTTACGCCAAGATACTTTATGTTGTTTGTGGCTATTGTGAAGGGTGTTATTTCCCTAATTTCTTTCTCTGCCTGCTTGTCCTTTGAGTACAAGAAGGCCACTGACTTGCTTGAGTTAATTTTATAACCTGCCACTTTGCTGAAGTTGTTTATCAGCTGTAGAAGTTCTCTGGTGGAGTTTTTTGGGTCGCTTAGGTAAACTATCATATCGTCTGCAAATAATGATAGTTTCACTTCTTCCTTTCCAATTTGTATCCCTTTGACTTCCTTATGTTGTCTAATTGCTCTTGCTAGAACTTCAAGTACTATATTGAAAAGATATGGAGAGAGAGGGCAGCCTTGTCTAGTCCCTGATTTTAGTGGGAATGCTTCAAGTTTCTCTCCATTTATTTTGATGTTGGCTACTGGTTTGCTGTAGATTGCTTTTACTATGTTTAGGTATGGGCCTTGAATTCCTGCTCTTTCCAAGACTTTTAGCATGAAAGGATGCTGAATTTTGTCGAATGCTTTTTCAGCATCTAATGAGATGACCATGTGGTTTTTTTCTTTCAGTTTGTTTATGTAGTGGATTACATTGATGGATTTCCATATATTGAACCATCCCTGCATCCCTGGGATGAAGCCTACTTGATCATGGTGGATGATCGTTTTGATGTGCTCTTGGATTCGGTTAGCAAGAATTTTATTTAGTATTTTTGCATCTATATTCATCAGAGAAATTGGCCTGAAGTTCTCTTTCTTTGTTGGATCTTTTTGTGGTTTAGGTATTAGCGTAATTGTGGCTTCGAAGAATGAGTTGGGCAGTGTCCCTTCTGTCTCTATTTTGTGGAATAGTTTGGAGAGTATTGGTGTTAAGTCTTCTTTGAAGGTCTGGTAGAATTCTGCACTAAAACCATCTGGTCCCGTACTTTTTTTGGTTGGGAGGCTTTCTATAACCCATTCTATTTCTTTAGGGGTTATGGGACTATTTAGCTGGTCTACTTGATGCTGATTTAATTTTGGTATTTGATATCTGTCTAGGAAATCGTCCATTTCCTCCAGATTCTCCAGTTGTTTTGAGTATAGACCTTTGTAGTAGGATCTGATGATCTTTTGAATTTCCTCAGTTTCTGTTGTTATGTCTCCCTTTTCATTTCTAATTTTGTTAATTTGTATACTGTCTCTGTGTCCTTTGGTTAGTCTGGCTAAGGGTTTATCTATCTTGTTGATTTTCTCAAAGAACCAGCTCCTGGTCTTGTTGATTCTTTGTATGGTTCTCTTTGTTTCTATTTGATTGATTTCAGCCCTGAGTTTGATGATTTCTTGTCTTCTACTCCTCCTGGGTGAATTAACTTGTTTTTCTTCCAGGGCTTTAAGGTGTGCCATTAAGCTGCTAGTGTATGCTCTCTCCAGTTTCTTTTTGGATGCACTTAGAGCTATGAGTTTTCCTCTTAGCACTGCTTTCATTGTGTCCCATAGATTTGGGTAGGTTGTACCTTCATTTTCATTGAATTCTAAAAAGTCTTTGATTTCTTTTTTTATTTCTTCCTTGACCAAGGTGTCATTGAGTAGAGTATTGTTCAGTTTCCATGTGTATGTGGGCTTTCTGTTGTTTTTGTTGCTATTGAAGACCACTCTTACTCCATGGTGATCTGATAAGAGGCATGGGATTAGCTCGATCTTCTTGTATTTGTTGACATCTGTCTTGTGACCGATTATATGGTCTATTTTGGAGAAGGTACCATGCGGTGCTGAGAAAAAGGTATATTCTTTAGCTTTAGGATGAAATGTTCTATATATATCTGTTAAGTCCAATTGGTCCAGAGTTTCAATTAGTTTCACTGTGTCCCTGTTTAGTTTCTGCTTTCCTGATCGGTCCATTGAGGAGAGTGGGGTGTTGAAGTCACCCACAATTATTGTGTTAGGTGTAATGTGTGCTTTAAGCTTTAGTAAGGTTTCTTTTACGAAGGAGGGTGCCCTTGCATTTGGAGCATAGATGTTCAGTATTGAGAGCTCTTCCTGGTGGATTTTCCCTTTGGCCAGCAAGAAGTGACCTTCTGAGTCTCTTTGGATGATTTTAGGTTGAAAGTCAATTTTATCTGATATTAGAATGGCTACTCCAGCTTGTTTCCTGAGACCATTTGCTTGTAAAATTGTCCTCCAGCCTTTTACTCTAAGGTAGTGTTTGTCTTTAACACTGAGATGTGTTTCCTGTATGCAGCAAAATGTAGGGTCCTGTTTCCGTATCCAGTCTGTTAATCTATGTCTTTTTATTGGGGAATTGAGTCCATTGACGTTAAGAGATATTAAGGAATAGTAATTATTACCTCCAGACATTTTTGAAATTATATTTATTTATCTTATTTATTTTTTATATTCGAGAGGTTATCTTCTTTTGGGTTTGATGAGAGGAGGTTTCTATCTTGCTTCTTCCCGGGTGTAGTTTCCGTCCTTGTCTTGGTGTTTTCCCCCTATTATCCTTTGTAGGGCTGGATTTGTGGAGAGATATCTTGCAAATTTGGTTTTGTCATGGAATACCTTGATGTCTCCATCAATGGCAATTGAGAGTTTTGCTGGGTAAAGTAGTTTTGGCTGAAGTTTGTGTTCTCTTAGAGTTTGCATGATATCTGCCCAGGATCTTCTAGCTTTCATGGTCTCAGGTGAGAAGTCTGGTGTTATTCTGATAGGTTTTCCTTTATATGTTACTTGGCCTTTTTCTCTTGCTGCCTTTAGTATTCTTTCTTTGTTTATTACATTTGGAGTTTTGATTATTATGTGACGGGATGTATTTCTGTTCTGGTCCAGTCTGTTTGGGGTTCTATAGGCTTCTTGTATATTCATGGGCATCTCTCTCCTTAGGTTGGGGAAGTTTTCTTCCATAATTTTATAGAAGATATTAGCTGGCCCTTTAACTTGTAAATCTTCACTCTCGTCTATACCTATAATCCTTAGGTTTGGTCTTCTCATAGTGTCTTGGATTTCCTGGATGTTTTGGGTTACCACCTTTTTGCATTTAGTATTTTCTTTGACTGTTGAATCAATGGTTCCTATGTTATCTTCGGCTTCTGAGATTCTGTCTTCTATCTCTTGTATTCTATTGTTGATACTTGCGTCTATGGCCCCTGATTTCTTCCCCAGGTTTTCTATCTCCAATGTTGTCTCCCTCTGTGATTTCTTAGTTGTTTCTACTTCTGTTTTTAGTATCTGGATGGATGTGCTCAGATCTTTCGCTTGCTTGATTGTGTTTTCATGTATTTCTTTAATAGATTTTTGTGCTTCCTCTTTCATAGCTTCTACTTGTTGGCCCACGTTCTTCTGTAGTTCTTTAAGTGACTTTTGTCTTTCTTCCTTATTGTCTTCTTCTCTTTGATCCATCTTCTCCTGCATTTCTTGAAGTGATTTTTGTATTTGCCTCATAAAGGCTTCTAACTTTTGATCCATTTTCTCCTCTATTTCTTTACGAGATTTTTCTATGTGTTCAGCTACCAGCATCCTGACCAGTGATTTTATATCCAAGTCTTGTTTTTCTGGTGTTTTAGGGTATCCAGGGATTCCTGTTGTTGGAGAACTGGGTTCAGATGCTGTCATGTTGCCTTGATTTTTGTTAGTAACGTTCCTTCGTTTTCCTTTTGCCATCTGGTTATTTCTGGTTTTAGTTGGCCTTGTTGTCAGTGGCTGGTGTTTGAATCTCCTGTGAGGCTGGGCTCACCTGTTGTTTCTCTGGGCCTTTCCAGCTGTGTCCTGGTTGCAATATGGAGGCCCGCCGCTACACCGCTGGTCTAGGGGCCGGCGAGCTGGTTGCAGAAGCAGCCTTGGTGCTCACCAGAGGGCTCGGGGATGTCCCACAGAGCCTAGGCGGGACTCCGCCTGCTTGGCTCGGAGACCCTAGCAGATACCCCCGTGAGTGTAGCCCTGGAAGGGGTGTTTACCTGGGCCTTTCCAGCTGTGTCCTGGTTGCAATATGGAGGCCCGCCGCTACACCGCTGGTCTAGGGGCCGGCGAGCTGGTTGCAGAACGCAGCTTAGGTGCTCACCCGAGGGCGGGGATGCCCCACAGATCCTGGGCCTTTCCAGCTGTGTCCTGGTTGCAATATGGAGGCCCGCCACTACACTGCTGGTCCAGGGGCCGGCGAGCTGGTTGCAGAAGCAGCCTTGGTGCTCACCAGAGGGCTCGGGGATGTCCCACAGAGCGGGAGAAAGCTTTCTTAAGTTCACAAAGACTGTTCACTAATAGGATTAAATGGAATTAGAATAATTTATACAACAGCAGGCAAAACAAATTAAGCATTTTATAGAGTGTATTTAGTAGCTGCCCAGTGAATTTCCTGCCTCCTTCTAGTGGTGAGATAGATCAACCATCAATGCACATTGAGCTTTCTTAGGTGAATTTCTTCTTAGAATTAAATTCATGACCTAAGGCTTTACTGCTTGGGCTTAGTCTATCCTTTTGCAGAGGATTTGTCCTGATGTCATGATCACCAATACATATTTAGCTAGTATAGGGGGTTTGAAATCACCTGAAATAGGCAGAAAGGTTTCTGCTTCTCCTTCTCTGACCACTGACAACATTTAGATTCTGAAGAGGTTTGGTTCTAAAATTAGGAACATTTTGATAACATATATAGGAACCTCACACAGACTGGAAACAAATTCTATTATATGTCTTACAATGGGCTATATCTGTGATGCGAAGGTCACATTCATTGGATATTTTTAATATACTGCCATATTTTTCTTTCTATTCAAGGACTCTTTGTTGGTCTCTAACTTCGTGGGAAGCACTTTTTTGGAACCTTTCATGTCCACCATAAAACATAGTGACTCTTCACATAGACAGCTTGAAGATGCTTTGATTAAGTGGCCTGGTAATGCAAGGAAAACTCAACACTTTTAAAGAGAATCTACTTTGAAAGAGACACAAAGTTGAACCTGGCAGACTCATGAGCAAGAAATCCCTTTAAGGACAAATGGTCAGATTCTCAGTTTTGAATCACACTGTACTCTACATGTTTTATGACCTGCAGAGAGAGAATACCAAAACTTTAGCTCCAGACCCCTATAAATGACTATTAGCACAGATTCCAAGATTAGCCTCCTATTTCTTTTCATTAGTGTTGCTTTATAAGACCATTTGTTATCTGGCTAAATGTTAGAGCCAGCACATTTGACATGTTCATAATTTATTTCCTCAAGGTAAAAAAAAAATGAAATAAAATAGAGCTGCTGAGGAAACTGTAAATAAACATTGGAGTTTAGAGATTCTGAAATATTTAGCTGAAACCATTAGTTCTCATGGCAGAGTAAGTCCATTACTCAGGAAGCTAAAATGCGGATAAATGAGTGCAGCATCCATCTAGCTTCTAAGACTGTAAACAGGGATGAAAATTTAAGCTCATTAAGTTTTACCAAACACAACAGGAAAAACAAGCTGCTAATGTAACATAAATAGAAAAGGTAACCGAGTCACAAGGCCATTAAGTATATTTTTGGGGAAAAAAAAGTAAGACATGCAGAAATTTTTCAAGAAAATTCTAATTCAGAATGACTTCATTCCCCTTTAGTGCAGTCATGGTGCTCACACCACAGCAATCTGTAGAATTCACTTCTCCTCATGTGGTCGCCTTTTCCTTGATTCTGCTAACATGGTGGAATCATAGCCAATGAACGTTTCGTGTCATTGTTTGGCCTGTGCCCATGAATACATGTTTCTAGGGATTTTCTGACCTTTCTGAATAAAAATAAGTGTATGAAACCAGCTTCTGGTTTGTATGCAAGTAGGAGCTGTGCATCTGTAGTGAGAGACAGAATATACAAATAAAGAATGCCTGGACTTATTAAAATAGACCTAGGTGGTCTGGTGATACAACTCAACAGTGTCAAGTGGGTATTGCTTTGGCAGAAGATTCACGTTTGCCTCAGAATTGTCTGTAATTCCATTTCCAAGTAGATCCAAGTCCTCTGGCCGCCACATGCTTATACTCACACATGCACCTACAATTAACAATTGAAGACAGAAGACATAGAACACTGCCTGATGATCTGCAATAACCACAAGTATGCAAACCCCAAACATATGTAGCTTCCTCCACCAAACCACAGAGACTCACTTGAACTGATTGTGTCTTGAATATCTCTGCCCCATTTCCAACCAGAAGAAACATGTTCCTGACTTACTCTGCATGCTCTGCGTCTTCTTAGCTTGCTCACAACTTGCAGAAACCTGTGTGCCTTAAAAAATGTATGCTTTTTCTTTCTTTTTTTTTTCAGTAAAGTATTTACAACATGGACTTGTATCCTTTTTGGGGGGGGCTTTTTAAAAATTTTCTATATTCTTTGTTCACATTCCAAGTGATTTTCCCTTTCTCAGTCCCCCCCCATAAGTCCCATAAGCCCTCTTCCCTCTGCCAATTCCCTAATCAACCCCCTCCCACTTCTCTGTCCTGGTATTCCCCTACAATGCTGCATCAAGCCATTCCAGGACAAGGGCTCTCTCCTTCCTTCTTCTTGGGAATGATTTGATATGTGAATTGTGTCTTTGGTATTCAAAGCTTCTAGGCTAATATCCACTTATCAGTGAGTGCATTCCATGTGTGTTCTTAGGTTACCTCACTTAGGATGATATTTTCCAGATCCAACCATTTGCCTAAGAATTTCATGAATTCATTGTTTTTAATTGCTGAGTAGTATTCCATTTTTTCTTTTTGCTAAAAAAATTAAACTATCTTAGCTACCTTTCAGTTGCTGCCAAAGCAAGTTATAGTGCCAGGTTTCCCAGTGAACGCTCTAAATAGTCAGCCATTATTTCTCATCAAACTGGGCTTCATTTTATAATATCTTGGTTAATATCATATCAAATTATATCATCCTAAGATTCTTGTGATGGTCCACTGTGACTTTCCTTTGTGTACTTGATTCTTTCCTAAGACAAGTAAATCTTCCAATATACCATAACACATTCCAAAGACATATATATATATATTAACATTACTTTATATTCCACTTAAATATTTTAGACACACAAGTACACACACACACACACACACACACACACACACACACATATATATATTCCCTTCTGTCCATTAGAGTATAGGATTAATTACATTATACTAGAATTCAATTAAACTCAAGGATTAGTAACAATTTCTCAGTTTCAAATTACTTTACATCCTCTTCTGTCTATTAGAGAAAATGACTACAACTGACTTCTAGCTCCATGCTGCAATTGTCTTCGCCTCAGAATATATATATATATATATATATATATATATATATATATATATGTCACACATTATGGGGCATTTAATGTCAACTTACTACAATAGAATAACTGTGTAAGGAGCCTCACATGACAAATTGTCCATATTATCTTGATTAACTTTTGAAGATCTGCCCTGTTTGTGGGTAGCACAGCCAGGGAGCAGCCAAGACAAAACGGTGAAGGAATAGGGGGCCTTTCTCTCACATAGCCTTCCTTTAGGCCACAGACTTGATTTGATCTGTTATTACTCCTGCTGCTGATTTATTCCATAATAGCAGAGCCAGCATTTCCAAGCTTTCATCCTAGAATAGGGGCCAGCTATTTCTCAGGAACTTAGTGGGCTTCCCTTACTCGACCTCATACCACAAAGCCCAGTGAGAAAGAGCTTCCAAGAACTACTCTGCCTGTTGAAGCACCCAAACTTAAGCATCAGTACCTGGTTTACAGCTTCACATTACTTTATATTCCACTTAAATATTTTAGACACACAAGTAGACACACACACACACACACACACACACACACACATACATATATATTCCCTTCTGTCCATTAGAGTATAGGATTAATTACATTATACTAGAATTCAATTAAACTCAAGGATTAGTAACAATTTCTCAGTTTCAAATTACTTTACATCCTCTTCTGTCTATTAGAGAAAATGACTACAACTGACTTCTAGCTCCATGCTGCAATTGTCTTCGCCTCAGAATATCCAAGTCTTTGGATATTAAGTCTCACTCATGGAAGAAATTGGAGATATTTCTGCACTCATTGTCCTCATAGCTGTATTAACCCTTTTCAATTTATTCCAAACAGTTGTCTCAAGGCAGGCAGCAAAAAACTTACCACTTGTCATTGTTTCAAATCCATTATTTTTAAACATACAACTAACCTAAATTTTAATAGACGTAACTCCACCTCATGATATTTATAATTAAAGTCTCCACAGGTACCTTTGCTACAAGAAGAATACAGTGGATTTTAAATTCAGAGGAAGTGCATTTGGTGTGTATGTGTGTCTGTGGGGGGGGAGGTTTGCAATCACTAATCACTATGACAAATTTTATCTTTAAAAATTAGACCTCAAAAATAAACCTAGAAATCAGAAAAGTTCAGTGTTTCTGATATTCAATGTGGACTAAGAAAAATGTCCTTAGGTACTGTGTTAACTCTGAATAGTTTGTATCTTGACATTACAAGTATACCAATGTTCAAAATGTCTTGCAGCTACATGGTAAAGGATTTGACATTTATTAATAATTTAAAGTCCCTATTCTAATAATGACTAAAATGAGAATAAATTATTTTATTACATGTTATAACATATGAAAATATGCTTCTAAGAGTCACTCAGTTCAATTCATAAGTATGGAGGTTTGTGTTTGTATCTCTATGTGTATGTGCAAACACACACACACATACACACACAGGTGAGGATCTTTTATTCTAATACTGTATGTAACTCCTGGCTGTTTCATAAGCACTAGAATAGAACTTACTGTCCCAGGACAATGTTAAGAAGAATTAGTCTCATGGCAGGTACTTTTATGGAGAATGAATTTCTGCCTTCTCAATAGCAAGGGAGGGTAGAGGACTAAAGAGATATAGCTACAATGGCATTGAGTATTGATTCAAGTACATTCCTGAATGAAGAGATAGCATTCTACCTTGTAGGAAAAATAGGAACAATTTACGAGCAACTGAGTGTTTTAGATCTATGTTAGCATGGACACAAGTAAAAGATGTATCAGAAAAAATTATACTTTTGGTGATAGTGTCAACATGACAGGATCTAGAATGATCGAGGTCTTAAACTTCTGTGTACATCATTGAGGGTTTTCTAGATTGGGTTATCCGAACTGCTAAGACCCACACAGACTATAGGTGACCCCAATCCACAGGTTGGGGTTCAGGACTAAACAGGAAGAAAAAAAACAGCAGTTGCACATCACTTCCAGATTGTGAATGCAATTAGACAAGCTCCCTAACACCCCTGCCTACAAATTTATCCTGTCCCATATACTTTATTCTGAACCAAGACAAACTCTTTGCTCCGTAAATTACTTTCATCATGTATTTTGTCACAGCAATGAGAAAATGTAATGAATACATTTCTTCATCCTTTATCCCTTGCTACCCACCCTTAATATGAATAGAAATCAAGAAAAAATCACAAAAGACTGATGTCAGAGAAAAACTTATAGGTAATGCTCTCTCTTAGCATTTTCTGTTCTGAATATTTTTCCATAATTTGGAAATTGACAATCAAATCACTGATTAGATTATCACAGTGATTACATTACTGCATGCTCACCTTCATTTTGAGGCACAAAGGTGCTTTACGAGCACATATGTCCCAATGTCTGGCTCATTTTTCTGTTCATGGATCCAAATAGAATGCTTCGCATAAGCTAGGTGCCCATTAATGCATGTTTTGTGAATGTGTATGCCAATATTCTTTTCCTGAAAATAAGAGAAAGCCTCAGTTTTTCTAAGGGGGGTCAAGGATGGTCAGGATATTTACCAAGTTGCCAAAAACCATGTTGCTTTGCCTTATCATTCCTTCACAGTCAGACTTGCAACGTGAAGATCAGAAATATCTGGGTTAGGATCTATCCCATAGACAGACACCAAACCCAGACACTATTGTGGATGCCAAGAAGTGCTTGTTGATAGGAGCCTGATAGAGCCGTCTCCTGAAAGGTTCTGCAAGACTCTGGTGAATACAGAGGTGGATGCTCATAGTCGACCATTGGATGGAGCATGGAGTCCCCAGTGGAAGAATTAATAAAAGGGCTGAAGGTTCTTAAGGGGTTTGCAACCCAAAGTAAGAGCAACAGTATCAACCAACCAGACCCTCTCACTGTCCCAGAGCTCCCAGGAACTAAACCACCAACCAAAGAGTACACATGGAGGGACCCATGGCTTCAGCCATATATGTATGTAGCACAGGATGGCCTTTTTGGACATCAGTGGGAGGAGAGGCCTTTGGTCTTATGAAGACCCAATGCCCCAGGGTAGGGGAATGTCAGGGCAGGGAGGCAGGAATGTGTGGATAGATGAGTACCTTATAGAAGTAGGAGGAGGGAGGTTGGGGTAGGGAGTTTCTAGAGGGGAAACTATGAAAGGGGATAACATTTGGAATGCAAATAAGTAAAATATCCAATAAAAAGAAAGAAAAAATCTGAGTGCCACCAAGTCATTTATTTTCTGTCTAGAATCCCCAGTGTTTCCTCTTTCTTATTTTATATATATTTATATATTTTAAGTTAGGTATTGTATTGCCATTTTAATTCAGCAGGGACAGCCAGGATAATTGCTACCAATAAGTATACTACCACCTATGGAGTCTTGATTATTAACATTATTAAGTTTAATGATTACAAATCTGAGACCATAATAGTTTATTCCTCAAAGGATAGATCCCAAAATATCTCCTGGACACTAGAACCTATTTTCAGCACTATGCCATTCTACTTGAATATTTTAAAAATTATTTAAATCATTTGTTCAGTAAGGTTGTCTAATTTAAGATGTAGGTTTCACTTGCTACAGCAGCTTTGATTCCAAAAGAAACTACTAATTGCATCTATTCAGACAAGGAGGGTGATAACTCCACACAGCTCAGCACATGTCCCTAGACTAAGAGGGGTTTCAACTCCTTCAGCAAGTATACTTTCAAACATTACTGTGAAAATTACTACAAACAGATGCTGAAAAGTAGCTCCAACCACGAAATTGCAACGTGGAGTCTACAATTTGAGAGTGTTTTGATGGAAGAAGTGGGAAAACAGAAATGTCCCTATTGAAAGCCTGAAAGGATCTTGTTGGAAACTCTGGTGTACATATAATTGGAAAAAAAAATCGCTCTATATAAAATTGCAAGTGTGTGTTGTAGAAAGAAGTGTCCAATTATCCCAGGGATTGGAGTTTTACAGGCATCTCTGTATCTCACCACAAGGGTATCAAATTAGGTGACGCAAGCACGGCGAAACACAAGGAAGTCAAGCTGCAGCAATGTGGAAACTGCTCATTAAGGACTGAGCATGAAATCTAATATCGTGTTTACTGAGTACATTGTTGAAAGCCCCGGAAGCTTCACTACCGTGCCACACTGGAAGGTTCTACTGCGGAATTAAATGGCTTGCTCTACCTGCATGGCTGGTTTGTTGTATTTGGGTTTTAGTCTGAGTATGGCTGCATTTTGAGTTCTTTGTGTGTTGTGGATTTGAATGTGCATGTGTGCGTGCTGAGGGGGCAGGGATAGAAGGCATCCGTAGATATCAGTCCTCAGCTTCCCATCTCAAGACAGAGTCTTTTGTTGGTTAGACCTCCCCAGCTTCCGTGTGTATCCTATCCCTTTTGTATCTCGTGGTAATAAGAGTGCTGGGATTATATTTGCTTACCACCAAGTTGACTTTTATAGATGTGCTGGGATTGTTACTTAGCAGGTTCCCCTGCTTTTCTTTCAGAGGCGCCAACTGAGCCATCTTGCCATCCTCATTTCCGCTTTTACAGTAGGGTCGGTAGAATTGGTGATGTGGGCTATTAAGGAAAGCGATGCTAAGGATGAAGAATTCAGAGATAACACCAAAAGAGCCTGCTTAAAGCCAACTCTCAGTTTCTAATTGTAATACAGACACCATGAAGGTTCTGGAAGGTGGGATCTTTATTGTCATCTCATAGCAGAACTTACTTCTTCTTGAACTCCACAAAACTATCATCACACTGTAAATAGAAGTCATAGGAAAGTGTACAGCCCTGGAGCACCTTAGTAACTGATTCACAAGGACTGTTGCCTAAGTTAGTTTTCAAAGGGCTGACTAAATGAACAACTCCAGCCTGTTCACCATAGTCTTATATCACTCCACAGACATTTTACACTAAAGATTTTCTGCAATTTGTGGTACATCTTCATGTGTACTATGTAAATTAAAACCTTTTAGAAATGTTTTCAGTGATAGAAGTCAAAACAGTTCATTATTTTACAAGTTACTGATCTCTTTTAAGAACAAAGAACTCAACCAGGCTAATGGGCAAGTGTATATTGGACCACAATTTATTGTTTATTCATGAAGATGTTATTTGAGTTACCTTTAAATCAATAAGAGAATTTTGAGACAGATATTTCTGTTGGTTTTTATGGATTTATGAAATTTGCACATTCCTACTGCTCAGTTTATTTGTTTTTACGGTATCAGATACTTCCCCTAAGCTAGAAGATTATGATAGAATATTGTGTATTAAATGTAGCTAAGTAATCTTCCTGCAAAATGTTTATATCAGGTACATAACACTTAGGTCTATGAAAGTCTTTAGACATAGACAACATATGCAACATTGTAGTGCAGTAAATAATGCATACCACTTTCTTTATAAATATGTATAATTTAATATGTTTGTAAAATTACTGTGATCATTACATAAGCATGCATACTATAGTAAATGTGAATGTGAAAAGAGTAGAACAGGCAAAACTTATACATAGTTTATATTTTGCATATGCTTCTGTACTGAGAAAAGTTTTTTTAAATTGAATTATTAGTTCCAAACATAGTATGTATATTATTTCATCCATAAGTTATCCAAAATTTACTTTTACATATTTACATATAATGTTTAAAGTCCATTGGTTTACACTGTATTTCTATGTATAATAGAAATTTCTATGTATAATAGAAATACAATGTAAACCAATGGACTTTAAACATTATTTTAGTTTCTGATAAGCACAAAGGACAAAATATTTGAATCAAAATTAAATGCCAAGAATTAATTTCCTATAGCCAGGGGAACTCCTTAGCATACATTTTTTTCTAGTTATCATTTATTTAAAGTCAATTTTATCTGTTTGAGAAGGACAATGTTGGCAATATCATCTAATATCTGAGGTTCATGTAACATGGTTATTTTTTCCTTTTGGTAATTTGCCTCTATGTTCTTATTTTATCATTTTGAGTATATACATTTCCACAATGAGTCTCATGTCATTTATGGGGTGAGGCAGGTACACACAGAAGTACAGCTAGTACATTCATTTTCAATTTTGCTTTAAGGACAAAGAGCACTGAATAAGTTTATGGCTACACCTTCCAAGAACCTACTAGTCTATTAATGATTTCAGCATGTATTCTTAATCCATATTATACTAGATTTTTACTATCCTGTCATTCTGTTGAGTCTTTAATTATTAATTTCTGCTTTAATTATTTTGTGTATTTTGTAAGTAAATTTTAAACTTGAAGTTCCCAAACTGCTGTTTTGAAACCATAATATGAAATGAACATTAAAGGTATCTTGTATGCATTTTGTTTTTGTTTTTGTTTTAGGAAGTTGGGATCACTTTCCTCTGAGTATTTAATCTAGCACAATGCAGGTAGGTTGACAGAGATACGCTACTGATTGAATACATGCACTTTTTAAGGAATTGGCTCCATTTCGCATACCTTTAAATCTTACTGATAATTCAGTGCCAACAACTTATTGATCGACAACTACAGTAAATTTCCCAAGACAATATCACATTTTGGTCAATGATTTCGCATTTCCTCCTTAAAAAGGGAACAGTTTCCTGAGATTAGCACAGCTGTGCTACTTTGAAATTGTAGCTGTGTAAGCAGGAGGGACCCATGGCTTAAATCAGGACACCGGGTGATACTCTCATGTTGGGGAATTAGGGCCAGTCTCTTCCTCTCTCTGTTTCTTTAGACGGCGTGAAGTGGAATATTGAAATATTGCTGCAGAGCACATACAAGGAAGGAAAATGCCTTTTTATATCACTGGCTGAATCTCCAGCTTTTAGGGCCTTCTCTGCAATCCACAGGTGATACTGAAGAAGTGTGAGTCTACTAGAAAAAAAATCCACAGTTTAACAGGGAGCTGCTTGCAGCACTCAGTGTGGATGAAGAGAAGACAGGGAAACTGCTACAGCTCGTGCTTTTATTTCTATGTGGAACAATTCTAGATATTTAGAAAACAAATATAAATTTGTAATTAAAAACTGACACAAAGAATGAAACAGATAACAAATTTCTAAGTTTTAGAAATCTAATGTTATTTTTAAAAATGGTTCACAAAAGACAACTTTTGGTATTATCTTTATGTTCAAAATTAATATTTTCCTAAGATATGAAACTCTATCATGACAGAGCTTCTATGGGTGTGTGTGTGTGTGTGTGTGTGTGTGTGTGTGTCTAGGTCTGAGTATTTGATTGTGTCTGTCTATGGACGTGTGTGTGTATATGTGTATAAAACACTTTAATTATGTTTTAATTAACTTAAATGTAATCTACACAAACCTAATTGAAACCTATAATAAAAGCTATGACCATCTACAAATGTAAAAATGTCCAGAAATAATCACTAAGATGTGTCCAATCACTAAGATCTGCACTGTGCCTACACAGAGAAAGACTAATATAATAGTGATAACCATTTCCTCTTAACAGAAGAATTTCATTCAGTAGCAATAAAGCAGACAGAAAATTGATGCTGTGTTTGTTTTAACACTTACATGGGCTATACTTTAAGTTTGTTAAAAGAGATCAGAAAAAATGTAATATTTCAAAAGATAAAATAAGTTTATTAAGTGATAAGTTATCATCTTATTACCAGATTAAATCTGATTCCATCAATAGCAAAGGTATTGTCTTAAATTTTTTCTATTACTGTTATTTCCAGACAGCTATGTATTTTCAATTTGATATCATTTCAGATTAGCCAAATAATTAAAACGAAAGAATGGTGGGGGTCAGAGTATGGTACAGGAAGATGAAGGGAAAGTCTCCCATGAGAACTCTGTTCCTCATGAAGGTGGGAAATAAATGCTGGTATAGAATATACATCAGTAAGAAGACACTAACATATACCAAATGCAGACACTATTGTGGATGCCAAGAATTGCATGCTGTCTCCTGAGAGGCTCTACCAGAGCCTGACATAGACAGAGGCAGATGCCTGCACCCAACCATTTGACTGACCACTGGGTCCCCAGTGAGGAAGTTAGAGAAAGGACTGAAGGAGCTGTAGGGCTTTGCAACCCCATAGGAAGAACAATGATATCAAGCAACCAGAACTCCCAAGGTGTAAACCACCAACCAAGGAGAACACATGGAGGGACACACGGCTCCATCCACCCCATATATGCAGGAAAGCATAGCCTTGGTGGGCATGAATGGGAGAAGAGGCCCTTGGTCCTGTGAAGGCTTGATGCTCCAGTGTAAGGGAATAAGAGGGCAGGGAGGTAGGAGTGGGTTAGTGGGTGGGGGCACACTCTCATAGAAGCAAGAGGGGGGGTATGGGATCCGGTGGTTCTATGGGGGGATATCAGGAAAGGAGATAACATTTGAAACATAAATAAATAAAATATCAATAAAAGAAAAGAAAAGAAAAAAAGAAGAGAAGAGAAAAGAAAAGAAAAGAAAAGAAAAGAAAAGAAAAGAAAAGAAAAGAAAAGAAAAGAAGAGGAGAGGAGAGGAGAGGAGAGGAGAGGAGAGGAGAGAAGAGAAGAGAAGAGAAAAGAAAAGAAAAGAAAAGAAAAGAAAAGAAAAGAAAAGAAAAGAAAAGAAAAGAAAAGAAAAGAAAAAGATGACACCAAGTACCACAGATGAAATTGATGCCTAAAGTTTGAGTTTTGAGTCATTGACCAATTAGGTTAGAGGGCCTGGAATTGCATAACTTAAGTTTTACAGTTATGGAAGCTATATTGTAGAATTTTTACTTTCAGCAAGTTAACTATCCAGTCCCTCCATTTGCTGGATATTTTGAAGCTGTTCAGATTATTTTCAACCAAATTCACAATCTTCATTTTCAACAACAGCCATAAAGAAAGGTTATTGGTATCCTCATGCTGTGGAGAACATACTGAAATGTAGTAATTCTTTGAATTTGTTGACTGATTTTCATAGTGCAGTGATTTGAAACAAAACAATTTTGTCAAAATACACTTTCTATATGTATTCTATATGCCTTTCTATTTACTTAGAATTGCAGTAAAGAAAGGGAGAACTTCACTACTGTGTTATCTAAATAGTATGGGCCCCATGTGGCTTGGATCTTAATCAACATTAAGATACAACAGGATATTATATGAAAATGTCATCAAGCATCCAAACTCCTGTGACCATCCATTTCCACATTTATTGAACATAGATATCAATATGTATCACAGAACTGTTCTAAAGATTAAATACAGTGATGCATGCAATGGACCTAACTCATAGCAGCAGCTCAATAAATGTAATTATTGCCCGGTGATTGAAGTACAAGCACAAAGGTGAATTTTAAAGGCACATTGCTAATCAATAAATGGCTTCTACAAACATGAGTGTTAGAAGCTTGAAAAATTGCTGAAATAAGAGAATTGACAGAGAGGTATTTAACATCTCAAAGAAAAAAGATGAAGTTCAATGGCCAAGGTAATGAGAAAACCCATAAAATATGTTTGCACTATGTTCACATGATGTTCAAACAATAAAAAGCTTATTCAGTGAAACACTGCAGATGACACTTTTATACACCCAAAATTATTAGTGCAATTAATTCAATTTTTCATTCCTCCTTTGCTGAAACCCCAAAGAGATTTTCAGACGTCTGTTTTCTAAATAGACTCACAGCAAGATGTGGGCTCCTGTCAGAGTATTCCCCACAACATGGGGAATGCATTCTGTATAACTGTGGACTTGCTAATCTTCTGGATTCATCCTTCACTGTTCTGCAACCCTCTTTGTTGATTTTCTCATATGCATATAGGAATGTCACTAAATACTGGGACAAAAGACACAATAAGAAGCCAACATCAGTTAGGGATGGTCTTTCATTAGGACATTATACAACCAGTAGCTTTTTCTCAAAGTTCCCTGTGGTAGTGTTCAGAGGCTCGGCTACATATGCCTTTCAGCCTTTAGACAATGTGTCTTGCCTTCTTCAGGTAACAGAATTGTGACATTGTAGTTCAAAGGCCTATATTTCACAGTACTCATTCACAAGCACACTTTTATTTAGATCCAACATATGCGACACAGTAGAAATTTAAAAATAAAATTCCCCTCAGGTATCGCAAAAACCTATAGACTCAAATATTGTATGTATATTAATGTTATTAACATATATCTAGATATGTTGTGTAAAAGTAAAAACCTACCCCCAGCAAAGTATAGTACAGTCACTTTGAGGATCTCTCTTGACCCTTCAGAATTTTAGGTAACAAATGGGTTGCAGTTAGAAAGAGTTCAGGCTCTAGGTCTGGTTCCCTGGCTGTTATTTGTCAGTCACTCAGCTCAGGACTAGTCAATATGCTAAATCAGATCATTGTTAGAAGGAATGCCTTGGGCCACTATGTAAACTGCAAAGAATATAGAAAATAATAAATAAATAAATAAATAAATAAATGGAACACAGAGAATCAATACCAACAATTGGGAAAATTAAAAACTAATAAATAACACACACACACACACACACACACACACACACACACACACAAGTAAACTGCTAAATAGTCTTATTATAGGATACCTTATATTCCCAAAGCTGTTCATCAATGGTAACGCACACATTAGCTCACTTGGTCCCTTTATGCTGCTATGCCATCATAACTCTATCGATATTACTGTTACCATTCAAAAGAATTTGGAAGTTACTAGTTTAAACTGTCTCTACTATGCTGGAGAAAGTTTTTATTAATAGTCACACTGTATTTTTGAATATAGAGTCTGTTCAGTTATCACCTACACTATTGGCCAAACATTATTGTTGATTACTAAGTATTATTTTGTAAATGGCATTCAGCATCTACCCAAAGCAATTTGTTACTCTAGGAGTTTAGTGAAACTTTTACACTTTGCTCAGAATGAATCATTTTTCTATGACAATCACATTTCTACTTCTCACACCTCATAACCCTGTGCTGGACACATAAGTACCTAAAGTTTGCTTCACTGTTTAATTTTCTTATGGTTTCTAAAATTTTTATTTGAAAAAGAGGACATGTCAAAATGCCTAGGACAATAATTAAGGGAACAAAATACACTATATGAATAAGTGTTACAATATCAGTCATCAAATAAACTCACATCCAGGTTATCGGCAAGTTTACTGAAGGAGTAATACATCTGGCTGAACTTGAATGTGGATCTCAACTACAGTGGCCTGTGGGTCTCAACTATAGGCTTTTCATGTAGAGAAAAGGATGCTCTTCAGCATTTACACATGACTTGAAGCCCGGAAATACTGCCATTACATCCATAAGTGTGGTTAATGTCAGTTAATAAATACATTAAAACAAAATGCAGAGAACATATTTATTGTTAATTCAACTGAATTATAGCAACTTGTAATTACAGATTTTTTTCTATCAGTTATGCTTAGTTTGCCCCTCCTCTACAAATGAAGACATATTTAAACACCATTTTTTGCAAATAGTCATGGGAAAACAGATATGTTTAAGCTTTATGAAGTCAATATTACAATGATAGCATTTTAAATTATTGCTATAGAAATCATAATACAAATACTCTAAACCTGAGTTTAAATGTATTGCTTAGTTAAAGTTATTTTAATACTTTGCTTTAAATAGCATTTAATATGTATATATTGAAATATCCACTAATATTCACAGCAGGGAAGTTTCATTAAAATATACAATTAAAATTGTCTTGCATATTATTAAACTTAACTAGTTTTCTCCTTTTGAATATGTTAATATTTAGTAGCCAATAGTCAATGAAAATTAGTGTTCTGCAAGCAAATTTTAGCAGTGCCTCTATTGTAATTTATAAACTTGTCCTTAGAGTTTCTTTAGTGTTTCTGTTCATTAAGGTAACATTATTTGTTTAATAAATAAAGCCCCTATTCTTACTAGGTTCTAAAAAATTGAAATTAAGCAATAAAGTTACTACTAAGATAACATTACTACACTTTGATATTGCATGCAAACTTAATTATTGAGTTTGTTCAATGTTATGTTATAGCAGCCACACTTCCTCTCATTCCTTAACTGCTG
Source organism: Apodemus agrarius (assembly GCA_964023405.1). Classification (NCBI taxonomy): domain Eukaryota; kingdom Metazoa; phylum Chordata; class Mammalia; order Rodentia; family Muridae; genus Apodemus; species Apodemus agrarius. Next base: position 144,932,100 of record OZ030007.1, on the reverse strand, counting down.
TTACTTTATTAAGTCCTGACTCTGCTGCAAGTACCTTTGATCGGCTTTCAGCAGGACTCAAGGAGAACACAGACTGTCTAATGTAGTCAATGATCTTCAGGGCTCTACCTCTATCTACTTCTTTAAAATCGTATTTACAGATACGCATTGCTGCACACCACGTTTAGATGAATGCTGAGAATTTGAACTCAGATCCTCATGCTCGTATGACCTAGCCATTTCATTGGCCTTATTTAAAAAATAATAAAAAATATTTCTCAGTGCTATAAGTTTGATCCTTCTGTACTAGTACTCACGTCAGTAAATTCCTCCTACAACGGTTTTTAGTCACAGGCTACTATTTTCATTCCCACTATATAAGAATTTTTGTATCTGCACTGGTAATCTATCTAATCGAATAAAAATTCATATTAGTAAACTCTGTTACATTAAAAGACAATTACTATTCTAAGTTATTTTATCTCCTTTATTCATAAATGTCTTCACATTGAGAATTTTTCCTTCTTTAAAGTTCTCTTGAATAAATATGTTTGTTTCATTTTTCTTTTTATCTGTAGTGATTCCTTTCTGGATTTAATAGTCAAACTATCTGACGTGTACAATTCCTGGTGGAATGGTGTGACAACATTGTGACAATATGTCCCTGTGAAATAACTGAAAGTAGTAGTCCTAGAAAAATTTAACACCAAGGAAATAGTTCAGTAGCTTGCTTCAGATGCTAAATTTCTTAGCATTGTGTTTATGGTAAAATCCAGTTGTCTGTAAGAATATGTGAGTTGACCTAGAGCTTTGCAATATAAATTAGAGTTTCAGACATGGACATTCTTAACTTCTCCACTCGTGGTCATAGTGAATCTATTCTATTTGAACTCCAATAATTGCAAAATGTGATAGTGGCTTGAACTGAACCAGACTTTTAGTTAAACTTAGACATATTCTAAGGAGTATGGGAAAGGACTTTTCATGCTCCATGATGGATTTGTGTAACCATCCAGACTTTAAGAATCTCAACTGAATACCAAGGCTAATGATTCTGCACTTATTTTATAAATATTAGGTATCTATCTAATAATCAAATACATACACTATTCTCAAATTGAAACGTATTGAATATATAAGAAATTGAAATGCAAATATATTTACATAAAAATTAGAAAACACACTTTTTATTTTTACATTTCTGATGTGCTAAAAGACAGTGCCTTTAACAGAGAAAAACACAAAGCAGTGAAGATTAGGAACTTGGAACACTGTGTCCCATGGGCCTGGAGACATGGGTCCAGCCAATTTCCTTAACCTGTGATATACAAGGACCAGCAATTCAGTAACATTTGTCTTCAGTTTACAGAAGCATGAGAATGGAAGGCATCTCACATAGCAGTAACCGAAAAAAGTTGGTAGAGCATATGTGAAGGTTAACCTTGCTTTCAACTGGAGAGGATCTAGCAGCACAAAACTAAACAAGTCCCAAGATATTATTAGATCATATTAGCCTCTGGGCGTGTCTGTGGGAGATTAGACTGAATCCTGAAGCCACAACTTAACTGTCAGCCACACTGCCTGAGGGCTTGAATAACAAGAAAGCAGAATAAAGGTAAGTTTTCACTTTCCTGGCCACCAAACTACAAATAAAATGGGACCAGCATATATTGGATATTAGCCCTCTGTCGGATGTGGGGTTGGTAAAGATCTTTTCCCACTTTGTTGGTTGCCGTTTTGTCCTTCGGACAGTGTCCTTTGCTTTGCAGAAACTTTGTAATTTTATGAGGTCCCATTTGTCGATTCTTGATCTTAGTGCGTACGCTATTGGTGTTCTGTTCAGGAACTTTTCCCCTGTGCCCAAGTCCTCCAGGGTCTTCCCAAGTTTCTTTTCTAATAGTTTCAGTGTGTCTGGTTTTATGTGGAGGTCCTTGATCCACTTGGAGTTGATCTTAGAGCAAAGAGATAAGAGTGGGTCAATTCGCATTCTTCTGCATGTTGACCTCCAGTTGAACCAGCACCATTTGTTGAAAAGGCTATCTTTATTCCATCGGATGGTTGTGGCTCCTTTATCAAAGATCAAGTGACCATAAGTCTGTGGGTTAATTTCAGGGTCTTCAATCCTGTTCCATTGATCTGTTTTCCTGTTGCTATACCAATACCATGCAGTTTTTAACACAATTGCTCTGTAGTACTGCTTGAAGTCAGGGATATTGATTCCCCCAGAAGTCCTTTTATTGTTGAGAATAGTTTTAGCTATCCTGGGTTTTTTGTTGCTCCAGATGAATTTGAGAATTGCTCTTTCTAGATCTATGAAGAATTGAGTTGGGATTTTGATGGGGATTGCCCAAGATACTTTATGTTGTTTGTGGCTATTGTGAAGGGTGTTATTTCCCTAATTTCTTTCTCAGCCTGCTTGTCCTTTGAGTACAAGAAGGCCACTGACTTGCTTGAGTTAATTTTATAACCTGCCACTTTGCTGAAGTTGTTTATCAGCTGTAGAAGTTCTCTGGTGGAGTTTTTTGGGTCGCTTAGGTAAACTATCATATCGTCTGCAAATAATGATAGTTTCACTTCTTCCTTTCCAATTTGTATCCCTTTGACTTCCTTATGTTGTCTAATTGCTCTTGCTAGAACTTCAAGTACTATATTGAAAAGATATGGAGAGAGAGGGCAGCCTTGTCTAGTCCCTGATTTTAGTGGGAATGCTTCAAGTTTGAGGGCTAATATCCAATATATACAAAGAACTCAAGAAGTTAGACCGCAAAGAACCAAATAACCCTATCAAAAAATGGGGCACAGAGCTAAACAAAGAATTTTCACCAGAAGAAATTCGGATGGCCGAGAAACACCTTAAGAGATGTTGACAACAAGTTTTGGCGGTTCCTCAGAAAATTGGGCATGGCACTTCCAGAGGACCCTGGCATACCACTCCTGGGCATATACCCAGAGGATTCCCCTACATGCAATAAAGACACATGCTCCACTATGTTTATAGCAGCCTTGTTTATAATAGCCAGAAATTGGAAGGAGCCCAAATATCCCTCAAAGGAGGAATGGATACAGAAAATGTGGTATATTTATACAATGGAATACTACTCAGCAATTAAAAATAATGAATGCATGCAATTTGTAGGTAAATGGTTAGACCTGGAAAATATCATCCTGAGTGAGCTAACCCAATCACAAAAGAATGCACATGAAATGCAATCACTGATAAGTGGATATTAATGAGCCCAGAAGCACTAAATACTCAAGACACAAATAGCAAGTCAAATGATTCCCAAGAAGAAGAAAGGAGAGGACCCTGGGCATGTAAAGATTGCATCCAGTTTAGTAAAGAAACCGAGGGGGGAGGGGGAATGATTGGGGAATAGTTGGGGGGGAGAAGAACTATGGGAACTATGGTGGGTGGGAACTGGGAAAGGGGAAAGCCTTTGAAATGTAAACATAGAATATAGAAAATAAAAATAACTAAAAAAAAAAAAATGGGACCAGCAGTCACATGCCTCTTCCAGCAATGTAGATTGCTCCTTGAACTGTGAGTTAAATTGAATGCCACCTACCTTAAGAATGTTTTGTGAAGATTTTGTCATAGTAATGAGCCAAGTAACTCATTCTGTTTATGAGTGTCCCTGGAACTGGGTCATCATTTAAATAACATTTTGAAAAGTATATCAGATTAACAAGGAGTTTGCTTTCCTATGACATGCTATATCTCTATCTCTTTCTCTATCTCTATCTCTACATCTAACTCTATCACTATATCATATATATAGAAAATATATAGATAGATGTGTATATATGTAGATATATAGATGATATACAGATATATAGATATAGATATATAGATATATAGATATATAGATATATAGACATTTCTCCTTTTTCTAGTTATTTTAATATCTATATTCCCATATATTGTACTAGATCAGTGGTTCTCAACCTTTGGGTGGTAACAATCAAAATCTCTAATCATACATTTATTTCTGTTGATACTTTATAACTGTAGCCTTGCTACTTAGTGGTTTCTCAGTTCCTAAGACAATAGGAAATATGCTTCCTGATAGTTTCTACTCAAAGGTTGAGAACAGCAGCACTAGACCATGAATTTCTCCTGTAGAGAGGTTTTAAATCTTCAATACCCAGCAATTTCTAGAGCAGAAGATAGGTTCGGGGAGGTGTCCAGTACTTTTGAGTTCTCAAAGGACAGAAACTTTTCACTGACACAGTCGACATTTCTTGTGCAGTCACAATTATGAATGAACATTTTTATGTGTAGCCATGAAAGGTATTTTAAAACCACTCAGCTCTGAAAAGAGCAAAGCTTTCACGAAATGTGATGTTGGCCTTATAATATCTCTGAGCCTGTAACATGTTTAAGCAATTGCTGTAAACCTAGCAGACTTCTTCACTCTTCGGAGATCTTAAAATGCCGAGACCAGCAATGATAATGTTATATAAAAGTAAGAGTTTTTTTCTTCATTACCATTTTCCTTTCCTTTCTCTGTCAGGACAAAATGCATGTGAAGTCAATCGTTTTAATTTCTATCTTCTTTCTCCTATATCCTTGAGACTTCATCTTGTCCTAACTTATCTGATCTCAAGTTTTAAAATATTTCTGCTTCTACTTCATTGTTAGGTGATTCACTGAGAAGACTTTGCTGAGATTAAGGCTTGGAATCTCATGACATAGACATTTTCTTGGTGAGAAAATTAGAGTGAATACAGCCTTCGTTTATGTCTCAGGAACAGCAGCTGCTGAACTAATAGGAGATAGTCATTTATTTTTCGTGGGTAAATTACGATTCATATTAATTGGCTTCACTGGAGAAAATGGTATTACTGATTATCAAGATTACTGAGCCTCAGCCTTAAACTCCAAGTTACAACAAGCATAAAGCAATAGTGTACTCTGCTCCTATTAATAAACAATTCTGCATCATGGGCACCATTTCAAGTTCATGGTCACTGAGCCTAGACAGATAATGAGATACACTTTAGATCTTAAAGGCCATGTTCAACTAATGCGATGTCTTTCTTTTGGAGTCACACATTTGTGAGCCATGGGAACTGCATCTTTTCTCTTAGTTTTTCTAGAGGCAATGGTGTTCTGTCAAGTGCATGCATTTACAAACAATGACTAAGACAAATTGCAGTAGCAACGCAGCTAAAACCCTTCTTTCAGGCTGACTCTGTAGGCCTCTGCCTATACCGCCTGGTGAGCTGTCCACTGTCAAATGATATCACAGGGTCCTGGGCATGCAATGGCATTTCAAGTGCATTTGGAAAACACAGGAAAGACAACAAAGACCCCTTTTTATACTTTAATCGACTTTCAATGAGCTACATATCAACTGTAGGCATAATAGTGAGTGTCTTTTCCTTCAAAGTGCCCTGTTTAATATTTCCAGTTTTGAAATATATATTTGTTGGACACACATGTAAGTTTACACACAAACACTAACATAAACACACTCAAAGCCATATTCCCTACAGAGTATAGGAAAACTAAAATAAGACTGCCATGTATTTCTTTAGTGGTCCTATTACAAGGCTCTCTCTATCCCTGTAAATCTTAAAAGTTCTCCATAAAATCCTTGACTGACTCATTCTTCCAGTCAAGTCTAATTTAACTGTGAATATGTAAAGACAGCTGAAGACCGCCTACTCAGGTAACATTGAGACCTAAAGCAATTATTAAAGTGATTCAAGCAGAAAAATGTCCTACTGGGGATGAGATAATGTTTGCTTGAACTATTCAGATTGGCCATCTATAATAATTACATGCAGTAATTTCTTCCTCACTTTGCTTTCCCTGGGAGGAAATAGACTGGTTTTTATTAAAAATACAACCCCAATTCATCTCAAATATTTGCCAGTTTATAAAATGCTCTGATTCCATTAAAATAAATTCAGATATTTAAGAAACTTCATATTCTGCAGAATTAGACAGTAATCCCTGAGGGAACTAGAGAAGCTAGGAAAATGATCAATAAGATAGAGAATATATTTTCTCTAAGTTATTCTCACATGATTTTCATCATATATTCCTATATTTGTATTCAAATCTGTACAGAAAACTTTTGCTCTTTATTTTAAAGGGTTGATCACTTTTTTCATAGTTATTTAATATTATTTTAATGGTTATTAAATAATATGCAGTGTATGTTCATATATATGATTGTTGTATGTATAGAAAGTTACTTCAATATGCTCATTTTAATATGTTCATTTCTTTCATTTATCACTAACTATGTAGTTTCTCTATTATTCAGAGATTGTTCAATTGTTACTACCTTGAATGACTATCTCTAATCTGGAAGCCATTTCACAGATTTTCTACATTCCATTTTTTTTTTAGCCTCATCTTCACCATAAACCTTCAACGTCATAGTTGTTCTGTTTAGTGACCAATTTTAGTCATTATATAGAGTATGCTGCTTAATCATGATTTAATTTTAATCTATAATTATATATGTGTGTCTGTGTGGGGATTTGTGCATATGAATTCGAGTACTTAACTTGGCAGGAGTAATCAAGTGCCCTAGAGTTGGAGTTATTTGTAATTATGAGCCATCAGATATGGGTGCTAGGAACCAAACTCAGGTGCCCTGTAAAAGTAGTACATATTCTTCACCACTAGCCCTGGTTTTGATGTTTCTTGATTAGGGGGAAGTAAAGAAGCACACTTTCTGGCAACCAGTTTGAAAACTCTGCCCATGTTATCTTTTTTTTTTTAAAGAGAATCTTGAAAAGAAATGAAGAGCTGCCCGTGTTTTGTTTCTTTCTTTCTATTTTCTTTCTTTCCTTCTTTCCTCCTTTCTTTCTTTCTTTCTTTCTCTTTCTCTTTCTTTCTTTCTTTCTTTCCTTCCTTCCTTCCTTGTTTCTTTCTTTCTTTCTTTCTTTCTTTCTTTCTTTCTTTCTTTCTTTCTTTCCTATTCTTTCCTTTCCTTTTCTTTCCTGTTTTGATTTTTTTCCTATCAAGAACAGGATCATTAATCTAGATTTAGGCCAAGCACTGAGAATATAGAGAAACAAAACACTTGCAGGTGGAGGACCTAACTGTCTGTAGTCAGTTGTGAATTTCCATACACCCAGGTACCCTGCAAATGACATGGAAATGAGAGTAAAATAGATTAATAATGGAACTGATATGACTCGACCTAAGGGATGTCCCATTGCTCTACATACTATTGGAAGGACATAGGTTTTTCTTAGATGGATGAACTTTTCTGCATATACTGTTGCCAAAACAGGATCCAATGAACAACAAAATGCTGAATATTATGAAATTCATCATTTAGAATCATGTGCATTCTCTGGTGCTGCCTCTATGGCATTAAACATACAGTGTGAGAAAGATGTACACATATGCATTACAACACTCAGAAGACTGATCAACATTTATGACTTAAGAAAGTCAATCTGAGAATATAAGCTGTGTTATTCCTGATGAAATATAAAATACTGTCCGCACAATTTTAACCCATATAAAATTATATACCATTTAAGTAAGGCTTGATACACAAATGCTTAGATATAGCAAAAGAACTTACTTAAATAAGTAAAGAACTTTGCTAATGACCTCCTACTAAACCATATTCAAATCTGTGGTGGTACACTAGAATGATTGAAAACCTTAATATTCTTCATTGTGTGAGGAGAGAGAGTAATATAGGAAAGATGAACAGCTCTATTTTCAAAAGAAAGAATTGCCTTTGGAAATAAATAGTTAATTTTTTTTGATAAAGCCAAAATAAAAAATGTAGTCATCAGAAACATTAAAGGAGACACACAGACAACTATGGGTGTTCATGATGATAAAAGTCAATAGTCATATGTCTTAAATTGAAACATTTGTATTTTAGTTGAAAGAAAAATTAATTAATATTATATCAGTAATTTTGTTTAACTTATTCAACAATAAAAGTCATTTATATATTTATCTAGTTGAAATTTAAACTCTGCTAAACCCCAAAGTCTATGCCTCCATTCAGACATGGCTGTATCCATACAAAGCCCATGATAACATAATTAAAGAACAGATTCTTAATATTAATAATAAAGCAGGAATTTGGTTTTGATACAAATTATATATATATATATATATATATATATATATATATATATATATCTGCTTCATTTTAGACAATCTAGCTTCCTCTTGTTTGAAAGGAAATTCTGTTAAGTTCAACATAAGATACTTCTCTGCTGTGAGCCCAATGAAGTCTTAATCTTAGAAGGAGCTGCCTGATTAAAGGATCCAGTGGGTAAGACAAAGTGTGATATTGGTAGAAAATACTTAGTTGAACAGAGAGTAGAGAAAGAAGAGCTGTTGCAAAAGAGAAAAGCCAGAAGGATCAGACACATGCTCTATCTGAAAGAATATACCTAATCCTCTAAAACTCATAAACAGTGTTCAAAAAGGACGGCAATTCATCTATCAGCATAATGAAGGTAGATCTTTCAAATAAAGCTAAAATCCTAAGAAAATCTGTAACCAACATACATAGTTTGCTTATCTGAAAAAAAATGTTTCCAAGTGATCTTGCTAATTTTGAATGACAATCATTACTTTTTAGAAAATGTAAGTGTATCATACTTATGCCGGTATATCATACTTATAAATATTTTTATACCCTTTCCCCCACCCAAATATTTTTATTAATAAATCCTTCCTGTATACCTAAAGGATAAAAATAACAGATCTACAGAGCTATATTTGGGGATCCATGTCATTTCCACTGGGATTTCATTCCCTACTCTGTATTTTTTGTTTTTGATTTTTATGTGTGTGTTTGTTGTTTTTTTCTTTGAACTTCTTTATAAATCCTAACTATTTTCCTATTATTAGCAGGGTCTTTTGAAGTTCAGACTTTTGTAATGAGCTCCACAGGAGGTTAAGCAATTTACTTTATCTATCTTCTTTTAAAGCCAAAGCCCAGCACCCTTTCCTCTTTGTGTAGCTGCCAAGTATAAGCAGACTTGATGGGTGGAGTTTTCATTCACCAGCACTCTCAGCTTAGTTTGTTCTCTCATTACAACCCACAGGATGAGAGTGGAAGCTTGCATTTAGTAGCTGATCACCTTTGCAGAAAACCAGCAGACTAATCCAGAATAACTGTTTATGTGCACCATTCGTTATCAGGCATTTGTGAGCTAGACAATCCTGATGGGGTTAAGACAGAAATGTGCTCTTGGCAGTTTCCACTAAGCTCAATAAAAACGCAGCACAACTTCTAGAAATGATTAAGTCTTGATTCCAGTTCATGTTTCAGTTCGCTACCATTGCCTTCCCTCAGCATGTTGTTCTACAGACTTCAGTAATTAAAGTTGTGTTAAATACTGAACTATCAGTGTTCCGAAGGTGGAAAATGATGTCTTTTTGTAACAATTCAATAAAAGAAATAAAAGATTAAAAGTTTACTGCAATGAAATATTCCCTCGTTATAAAACATAATTTCATAAGCAACTTCATAAGGAGAAATATTGTAAACTGAGAAAATTAAGACAAAGAAACAGATTTATATGATGCAAATTAAACAATTCTACCATTCATTTTAAATGATTAACTCCAAAAAAAACCATTTAAAATAATTAAGAGTAATTACTGTAGAGATAGCTCAGGCAGTGTATGCCTATAATTCCAGCAGAGAGAAACCAGAGACAGGAAAATCCTTGATACTTTCTGGCCAAGCCCACTAGACCTGAATCAATAAGCTACAGGTTGAGTAACAGGTCCTGTTTCAAAAAGCAAGATTATGAGGACACTGAATTCAGATCAGACTTCCACATGACTATACATGACTACAAATGCCCATGCACACATATGTAACCCTCCATACAAGTACATATAAATAAATACATAAGCACACATAAGAATAAAAATTATTAAAGTAAATTCCAATGTCTGGGGAGATACTTTAGCAAAATAATTGCCTTTACAAGCCTGGGTCTGAGCTTCATTCTCAGACTGGCCACCACCCCAAAACAAATAAACAAAATACCAAAAAATAACAACAAAACAAAACAAAACAAAAACCATATGTGGATGAGCACACTTATGATCTCAGTGATAAAGAGTCATAAGGTACACAGTACCTGATGATGAATGACATCCAAGGTACCTCAGGCTGACCTCCGCCCACCATGTATATACCCATGCAGTTTACTCACATAGACATCCACACGTATAAATGTGTACATATTCATGCACAAACTATTTCAAATGAGCAAATGAGCATGCAAGTTTAAATTTTGGTAATGATATTGTTTGTAAATATATTTAAAGCATAGTAATAAAGTATAGAATTAGACTTGCCGCAAAAATGTATCCTTTTATTTTAATTATTAAAGAGCTTATACATTCCTAGAAATTTGATGATCCTTTAGATATTTGTCACTGAAATATGTTGTAAAGCTGAGGCACTGATGTCTGGCTTCAGACTTGTTTGAGGTTCCAGGTCATTAACTTTTTGGGGCAAACCTGAAACTTAGTCAAACAGCTGAAGATGCACTGTAAACTCATAAGTCACATGCCTTCTATTATCTTTGCACACTGTAGGAGATACTACATGTACACAATCTAATCAATAAACACCAAACGGAGGAAAAATTAAATACAAGCCAAGAAACCCCATTGCTAGGACTATCATATATTTTATGAAATGCAGAAGGTTTATTCAAACATCCATCATTCAGATACATCCATAAAAGAATTGTACTGAAGGTAATTTAACTCCCCCAAATAAAGAAATTTTCAAGCACCACAAAATTAATAAATTTCTATTTTCTAAAGAAAATAGAAAGAAGTGCTTTTCATTTCTTCAAATATATGCCATGAATTGCTAAGAAAATAAAAATAGCTTCAGGTATGTAAGTAGTTAAGAATATTAAAATTGTTCTATAATTGATTTATTTATTTAATTACCTAAAAATTCCTTTTTAAAGCTTATTTTCTGAAAACAAGGTAACTATTAATGTTATATGTAATATTTTTCAGATATGTCATATTTCAATAACATTATATAAAATGAAATAAATAAAACAATATAGCAGTATTTCCAATATGCCAGACCATTTCTATAACAATTTCAAATTGACAACAGTAGAGAAGTGTAAACCCATTCCCCTACATTGTCATTTAGACAAAATCTGTGTATCTTACAGGACTGAAAATTTGTTAATGGGAAAAATGTAGGCACTGGAAATCTACTTAAATATTTTAATTATTATCTGAATACACAAACAATTTCAAGATTAATTTAATTATGTGTAAACTTAATTTTCTGAAACTTTGTTCTTCACCATCTGCATAAAGACAGTGGAATCAGTTCCAAAATGGGGGTGATAATGACATGACTTGCCTCAAAAACATGTAAATACCAAAAATAACAAAAACACCCTGTCAAATGAGTAATGCAATGCCCAGTAGACTTGTTACTATGTGTCATATTATTTTGACTAAAACAATTTCAAACACAGTGCAGGGTGTTTCAAACAATAACTGCACTGAATCACTGAAGTGAATCATGGCTTTGATGGGATCACTTCTGAAAATATTTACTTGCATCATACTGCAACCCTGAAGGACATTTTAGATTCTTTCTGCTGAGCAGAATTTAGCATCCTCCACACATATATAAGAAATGATGATTCATTCGTGCTGGTGCCCCACAGTCTTTTCCAGTTTGGGTAATTTTTCATTGTCTTAAGAAAAATAACAAAACTAAACCAACTGACTACATTCTGACTACATAAAGTATGGCTCTGAATATTTTATGGCTACAATATTACTTAATCCATAATTTGAATAAAAAGTGCATGAACATCAAGGGGTTAGTCTAAAGAATGAGATGAATCTTTAGAGGGTCTTTTGCAAAAAGAGATTAGAAATGGGTCCATCATGTCATACTGATGGGTCTGGTCAAGTGAGGAATGCACCTTAGGAGGTTGTGTGCTATAGCAGTATAATTACACAACCTGTCATATGATTTTACTGGCAGTAATCATCGGGACATGTTTACAGAAAAAATAAGCCTAATAATAATTGAAAACACAGATAATGCATAGTTTATATACACTGCACATTTTTCCTTCTGTGCTCATGACTGAAAGTCATATAACAATGGATTTGCTTTGGTTTAGTAATGACTAATGGGCAGCGGTATATCATATGTTTAAACCACAAACTGAAATCAAATCTTCTGTTACTTATCCATTAATTAACAATGATACAAACCCAAAAATAAGGACTATAAAATATGTGTTAATTGTTATACAAATTGTCATTTGAATCAGAGCTAGATACTGGAGAGGAAGTCCTGGGCATGATTGGAAGAGTTTTCTAGATTTACTCAACTGTGGTGAGAAGACCCATCTCAACTGCTGGTCTGAATGAAAAGAAGAAAGTGAGCTAAGCAATAACATTCCTCCCCGCTCCTGCTTTCTGACAGATAAGCCATGTGACCTGCTGCTTCTATAAGCTCCTGTGGCCATTATAGACTGAACCCTGACACTGTGAGCCAGAATCAACCCTGTGGACTAAACCCTGGCACTGGGAGCCAGAATCAAGCCTTACACACAATAAATGTGTAAGTAATGAATGCTATTAAGAAATGTTGATTATCCCTAGCCAGATAATTTGTATCCGAGAAAAGATTATGAAACCATAAGCCCATCAGCACTAAAACTTTTTGTAGTCACTATATCAAATGGTAAATTGAGGCCACCTAGTTGGTTTTTCCAAAGGTAAATGTGTCGTGGGATGTGTGTGAGTGTGTGCGTGTGTGTGTGTGTGTGTGTGTGTGTGTGTGTGTGTGTGCATGTGTGTGCGTGTCTGTGTGTGTGTGTGTATGTGTGTGTGTGTGTGTGTGTGTGTGTACAGGCATAAATACAGCTGACCCCACTACTAATGCAAAGGTCAGTAAGGAGAAATTATCTGTGCAAAAAGAAGAGCAATCATGCGTAGGATAAAGTGTATTAATGAATGTGCACACAAACAGTATAAACTATAAAAAGAAAATGTAATTTTTATTCGTTCCCTAATGTTTTCTTGTGCTGCATGACTGTTTCTATTTATTCTGAACTCACTTAGACAAGTCCTGTGGTAGGCCTTACTCGCTTGTTGTATGCCTGCAGTTATTAAGCAGTCTCATTTTTGTTCCCAAAAAACGAAAAGCTCTGAAAATACAGTAAATGCTGAATGTGATATGGAGCTACATTACAATGCTATTCTTAAAGTCATCATAATATAGTGAACACTTTCTCATAAAAAAGATCTGTAGCCGCAGCACACAACTTATCAAAGGCCCAATGGCTTTCTTTCTGATAGCTCCATAGGCCAAAGTATATTAGGAAATTCTTGTAACTTTGGCAGCTATGAAAGTTCATTGCAAAGAATATGGGAGCAACAGATATGGAGGTAATATGTTTTCTCCATCCCTCTGAGTAACTATTACAATAATAGATTCCAACAAGAGGTCACCTATTGTGCGAGGAAGTAATTCCTTCAGAGGAATTATAACATTGCACATCAAAGGAGAATGGGGCATTAAAGTAATGTTGTTGTGTCCCGGTTGTGTAATAAGAAGTGCAATTTTTACATGGTGGGCTGAAAAGGCCTACACATTCTTCATCTTTATTTATCTGATAAAAAGAGATATCTCAGTTTGTGTAGATAAGGATACCAAAGGCCCTCAAGGAACAAGCAACAGCCATGTCTGCTTTTCTACTTTCACTTCAGTGGCTTCTGTTGCTGCCTCAGGACTCACACATTGCTTAGGAAATGAGAGCATTTTGATCCCATTCCAACTCTGCACCAGTATCTAAGGCCAGTTAGTCTTAGACTCAAGGACAAGGACATCACACCAGTAAACATACAATGCCATCACAGTTTCTCACCCTCCTTCTCTGACTCATTACCTCCAGACTAAGTAGGCAATACAACACACTTTATTTCTTGAAATTGGAAAAGTTGTCAGTGTGCATCTTTCTTTGGATATTCATCTTATAAAATATTCAAAGAGTAAAATACTTGTATTGAAGCATCTCAAGTAAGAAATGTGTCTTCTTCAATTCTTTCCCTTGGTTCTACTGAGTCAATAGACATAAGTGCCACTGTTTTCTTACAAGAAGCACTTGAAAAAACTGAAAATTATTAACTTACCATTATACTTACCATATTAAATTTCCAAAAAATATATCTAATACTGATTATGTATGTCTGAAATTCAAAGACAGCCTTGGGAATAACAGTCAGATTAGTGTGTTCAGATAGAATTGAGTATTCAGCTTTTACCTCACTTATCTCTAGACTTCAATTTCCTATTCCCTCATAGAAACAGAATTTGTTTTTATTTGATTATTTTAAAGATTAGTATATATTTAAATTTTTCTACATTTGTTTCTATATATTCCTAAATATATTGACCTCTGCCCATATAATGTTTTATGTATGTTTTCTTGAATTACAGTTTGACACTGGACAATCAGTTGGCATACTCTCCTGGAGAAGATAACCTCTCTCACTCCCAGATTTCCTGACTGGCCTATAGTTCTTTGTGCAGGCTTGAGTGCTCTCATGCAGATTTGTATGTTTGTTAGTTTCCTTCTTTTTCTTATATTCATTCCTTAGATATGTTGTTGTAAATGGTAATTTATGTGACAGGTGTTAAAAGTTTCAGATATAAGATCAATGTAATACTTAATGATATCATATTCACCAGAGTTGCATATAGTTGCATTCCATGGATTAAGTCTGCTGTCTACAAAGCTGAGACAAAGAATACAAAATCAGCTCCTTCAAAAGATTCACATTATATGCTACAGTAATGACATTTTCCATTTACAATTCACACTAGATTTTTTTTTTCAGGTTAATCTGGTATTTATATATAGATATGGCTAAATTTCAAGAATCTGAACGTTTTAAGATTTGATTTTGTTTGTAACATATGTATGTATGTGCCCACATGTGGATATGTATACTTGAAGAAGTCAGAGGAAGGTAGCTGACACCATAGAGCTGGAGTTACAGGCAGAAGAGGGTTCTGGGAAATGAACTCATGTCTTTAAAAGGGAAGAAAGCACTCTTAATAGCTGAATCATCTCTCTAGAAGCAGACTATGAAGCTTTGAATAAAAACATTTACAAGAACTTGGAAACCTTTTTAAAATTATTAAAACAATGATAGTATAGATATACCGAGTTTACATACTTGACTACTTTACAAAAGCCAATTGATGAATCTATGAAATTGAATTCTTATTTTAGTTTCTTCCCTTCTTTTAAATGTAATTTTTTGCTCATGTAAATCTAGGAGAGTGCACGAGAATGCTGCCAAGACTCATCTTAGCCTCTGCAATTTACCTGCTGTGCTTATTTTATGGACCACCTACACAGGAAACACATGAGAGCCACACGAGGCAGCCCTCCATTGTGGAAGAAATTCGTGGATTTCAGAGACCTAAATTGCCGGGCAGTGGTGGCACATGCCTTTAATCCCAGCACTTGGGAGGCAGAGGCAGGCGGATTTCTGAGTTCGAGGCCAGCCTGGTCTACAGAGTGAGTTCCAGGACAGCCAGGGCTACCCAGAGAAACCCTGTCTCAAAAAAAAAAAAACCCAAAAACCAAAAAATCAGAGACCTAAATTATGTTCTTGGCACTTCCAGTTGCCATGTTTACTATTGTGAAAAACTAATTTACATTTTTCAAATTTCTTTTTCCTTATCTATTCAACTGGGAGGTTATCATTTACCCATTTCAGTTATAGCAAATGGAGGGGTAGTAAATGTTTAAAAATTATATACTAAGCATTAATTTATCACTAGGATCAAAAACAGAAGCTCAAACATGGCATTTTAAAAATATTAACATATTTTAATAATAAGAAATCAAAATTTATATCATTATGTAATTGTGATAGATGAAAAAACATAAATATCTTCTGTATTTGACATAAATCTTCTAAGGATTTTGGTACATCAATACAACGATTTTTAAAATATTAATCCTTGAATTGTTTATACTGATTTTAATTGGATGTTGTTATCCTAATGTGAATGTTGAGATATTGATGAGTGTGTTTTTTAAGTTGTGGTTCTATAATGGTTGCTCAGCTACCTTGCATGTAATTGTGATCACACCAATCTCATTTTTGTACTGTAAGCTTCCAGTTCCTCTGGGCTTACATCATGAACATGATGGATGAGCTAGACTGTTGTGTCTGCCTGGGCAGGTGTGAGATAAATTGCTGGGCAGGCTGTGATCTTTGGGCAAATTACTCTCCTTGACTACAATATATATCGATGAGATGTGTCAGGGCTCATATACACACTTGTCAATTGCATTACCCAGGTGATAAAAATACAAGTTAGGGGATCATCGAAATGAAGAGGAAAAAATTCATTGTGTCATAAGAAATTAGTGAGAGAACCCGTCACCTTAAGCTGGAAATATGATGGGGTAAAACCTTTCATAGCTTCTGATAGGGAAAAAAGTTCCAACCACTTAGTCAAATATATATAATTATATGTCTCCTCTTCATCCTTGATTAGTTGCACTTGATACAAATGAAAGTGAACATGATAATAATTTATGTTTTTATGTGGGAACAATTAGGAGAAAGGCTTTAAATTTAATATCAGTAGGGTTTTAACTACTCAGGTAAATTAAGAGTCATTTCATACTGACTTATTTTAATACAAAAATATTTCCATATGAGAAGAGCCCATAAGTATATGAATATTTTATGCAGTATCTTGTTAGTAGACGTCCAACCAGTGTATTCCAGAACAAAGATATTTTCCATGCCCTACATACACAGAAGATAAAAACCTTTGTACACAGGAATAATGAAAATTGCATGCCTTTACATACATGAGATAAAATCAAGACTCAGAAATGATTACCTTAATGATGCTTTATGATTTTATAAAATGTCTGCATTTTCTGATTAATACTGAAAACATAAATGAAATTAAAGCACTTATACACACACATACACCACACACACACACACACACACACACACACACACACACACATTTCTATTCAAGCAGAAAAATTTACCAAACTAACTCCAGCCACCACTGTAATATCAACAGCGTAAAACAGTGGAAATCACCCTTCATTAATTAGGCTAAGCTAGTTAGTTAGGACTAGAAGTTAGAATCACAAAATGAAATTATCCACAAGCACCAAGGTGAGTGAGGCAACCCAATCACAAAAGATCACATATGGTATGCACTCACTAATAAGCGGATGTTAGCTTAAAGGCTCAAAATAAACAAGTTACAATTCACCCAGCACAGGAAGCTCAAGAAGAAGGAGGACTTAAGTGAGGGTGCTTTGGTTCCTCTAAGAAAGGGAACAAAATACTCTCAGGAGCAATAAGGGAGACAATGTGTGAAACTGAGACTGAAGTAAAGGCTACCCAGAGACTTCCCTACCTGGGGATTCATCCTATAAAGAGTCACCAAACCCTGACACTACTATGGACGACAAAAAGTATATACCAAAAGTAGTATGTCATGGTTGTCTCCAGAGGGGCCCTGCCAGAGCCTTACAAATACGGAGGCGGAGGCAGATGCTAGCAACCAACTATTGGACTGGGCATGGGGTCCCCATTGGAGGAGTTGGAGGGTGGTCCAGAGGAGCTGAAGGGGTTTACAGCCCCATGAGAAGAACAATGATTTCAGCCACCCATATGCCCCAGGACTCCCAGGGACTGAACCATCAACCAAGGGGCACACATGGTTCTAGCCAAAAATGTGGCAGAGGAATGCCTTGTTGGGCATCAGTGGGAGGAATGGTCCTTGGTCAGGTAAAGGCTCAACAGAGGCCACAGCAAAGGGAACCCGAGGGGGGGAGGTGGGAGTGTGTCAGGTGGAGGGGCATATACATGGAAGAGCAGTGGGAAGGAGGAGGGGCTGTTGTTCTAGGGGAGGGGGGAAATTGGGAAAGGTTTACCATTGGCAATGTAAATGAAGATGACATTCAATAAAAAAAGAAAAAAAGAATAAAAAGAAAAACAATTTCAAAAAATAGAAAGAAAAGAAAAAGAAATGCACAGGGTCCCCAATGGAGGGGTTGGAGAATGGACTGAAGGAGTTAAAGAGGATTGTAACCCCATAGGGCGAACAACACTATCAACCAACCAGACTCCCCAGAGCTCCCAGGGATTAAAGAACCAACCAAAGAGTAAACATGGAGGGACCCATGGCTTTAATCACATATGCAGCAGAGGATAGCCTTCTTGGGCATCAATGGGAGGAGAGGCCAATGGCCTTGTGAAAGCTCAGTGTCCCAGTGCAGAAGAATGCCAGGGCGGGGAGACAGGAGTGGATAGGTTTGTGGTGGAACCCTCTCATCGAAGCAGGGGGAGGGAGGATAGGATAGGGAGTTTCTTGGGGGGGGATCAGGAAAGGGGATAACATTTGAAGTGCAAATAAAGAAAATATCAAGTAAAAAGAAGAAGAAGAAGAAGAAGAAGAAGAAGAAGAAGAAGAAGAAGAAGAAGAAGAAGAAGAAAATGAAGAGTAAACCTACCAGAAGGTATAACAGACTGAAAAGTGGAGCAATACTCTTTACCCAATGAGTACCCAAGAATATCTCCTTTGTCATCTTTCTTGCTCAGTAAAATCCATATCTCCAGCCATCTCTCACTTAGACATTATTCATAAACACTGGAGATCAACCTTGACTTAAGAGGACATATACTGTCTCTCAGAAATATATTTCACTGGCCAACAAACTGACAACAAAACTCCAGTTCCAGGTAGCCCGCCATAGACATTAGAGTCTCCATTTATGTAATCATTAGGTTCTTCTACACAATTATTATAATTATAATTAAAATAATAATAATAATAATTACTATCATTATTATTATTATTAGTGAAGAAAATAATGCTGGATGGGAGAGTGGTCCTAAGGCGTGTCCCAACAACACAGGCCCTGCAGCATGAGAGGTAAGCACCCTACTACTATGCAATACCCTATGGACCTTGACCACAGTATTCTAACCCTCACGTAATGGGGGGGGGGATAATAGAAGGTGCTGACAAGTCAAGTCCAGGGGAGCAGACAGACCAGTGAGACATAACATGCATCAGTGTCCTAGACCTGAATTCCACAATGGCCATCCCGCTGTGAAGTGTGAAAGGGAGAAGTAAAATGGAGAGGATAAAGAAAGTGAAAAAAAAAAAGAAAGTGAAGAAAACACGTAGGGACAACAGCTACCTCCGTGTCAATGTTGTAACTTCAATGGCGGACTTCAGATAGCCAGAGAATGCTAAACCACAGGAGGGCAGAGACAGGGGCTGAGAACTCATGCGCTCACAAGGCAGAGCAGGGTATGGCTGAGTGAATATTGGCTTATAGTCTCTACTATCACTGCTAATTTTTCCAGCAAAAAGAAATGAATATGAAACTAGCTCTCAGAGATTGGAAAAGACTGCATCTGAAGACCATAGGTCTATGTAGCATGTGGTTTTTATTATTTTTAGATAAAAATGTTTCTTTTGGATAATGATGAACAATAGTTTTTTGTTTGTTTTTAAAGCCTGTTTTTGTTTTTTGTTTTTTGTTTTGTTTTGTTCTGTTTGTTTATTTCTTGTCCTCCAAGTACCTTCAAAGGTTTTAAAACTATGTCATGTCTGGTCAAGTTGAGATTATATAAACTTCATTTTTAATTTGGAATAAGAGGTTAAAACTTAATATTTAGCCTGGGCGGTGGTGGCACACGCCTGTAATCCCAGCACTTGGGAGGCAGAGGCACGTGGATTTCTGAGTTCGAGGCCAGCCTGGTCTACAGAGTGAGTTCCAGGACATCCAGGACTACACAGAGAAACCCTGTCTTGAAAAACAAAAGCAAAAAAACAAAAAAACAAAACAAAACAAAAAAAACCCTTAATATTTTTAAAAAAAAGTCAACAAACTACAAATATCTGTCAATTGCGGTTTTAAAATACATACATACATACATACATACATATATACATACATACATACATATATAAATACATACATACATACTACATATGTGTGTGCAAAACTATCTCCGTATATATAAATTAAAAATTTCAAGTTATATAGCAATTGTAAATTTAAAAGGAAATAAACCATTACATTCATATGATGTTTCTTCTGTATTGAGTGTTTCACAAAATGTTCAGACATCTTAGAAAGGTGAATTTTACTTTAATCCTTTGATACTCTTTTTCATAAAAAAGAATAACTTTGCATAATTATGAGGGGAGTTTTGCAGAAAGGACTTTGAACATCATGAAAGAATAAGCCCAAGTGAGACTCTGAGAATGGTTAAGTAAAGATGAGCAACAGTTTACTTTACAAATCACAGTGATCATAGCGTCCACCTAAGTGAACCGCAGCTGTGCACTGTGCATGGAGTGCTTGGCCCTGTCCGCCTTTCTCCTGGGGATAGACAGATCACAGATGGAAAATCCGAATAAAGCATTCCCTTTCATACAGTTGGTACTGTTCTCTTTTATTCTACCCTATTTCTGTATCGATGATAATCAAGAGGTTTCTAGCTTTATCACCTATTACACAACAAAGACACATTTTGAGATTTTTTTTTTTTTTTACAAAAGCATAGTCTCCTATCATTTTAGGTTTCTTTTCAGTAATTAAAAATTAATATTATGTGTTGTCTTGATCCATAAGGATACTTTTACTTTAAATTTGTCTTTGGCAGGGCTATGGTCTGAACATGTATACCTTAAAACTCATGTTAAATCTACTTTTTAACTGAAATAATGTGGACAGTGGTAGCATTACATAAGCTGTAGCACTACATAAGTCTACACTACATAAGGATGGGGCCTACATGATTTTCTTTAGTTTCCCCAGCAAGAAGCCAAATGTAGGTTGCTCACTCTCCCTACCAGATAAAATATTTAAAAAGATACAAACTTGTTTACAAATAAAGGCAGTCACCAGGCATTATTTTCTTTCTTTTTTTTCATTATAAACCCTAATTTATTTATTTTTTATTTTTTAATAGAAATATTTTTTTGTTTACATTTAAAATGATTTCCCCTTTCCTGGTTCCACCCTCCCCCAAAATCCCATAACTTTCTTTAGGGCAGAGCATCTTCTGGGCGTGGACCTCGGTTTTCCAAGCTTTAAGAACTTTAAGCAATCCTATTCTGAGATATTTCACTTTCCCCGGCAGAGCAGCACCAAGCTGAATTCCAAATTCAATTTCTGAGACACTTTTATGAAACCTAGAAGTGAAATCGGAGGACTTCTCCCAGTCCATCAAGGACATCTCTTACATGTCTTTCTTGCTAGTTGGTTGGGATACAGAGATCTAAAATTACATTAAACTTTACAGAATGATAAGTTCATCAGATTTGCTGCTAAGAATAAGATTAAGCTTTCTAAGAATAAAGACCTTAGTAGTAAAATACTGAATTTAATTAAATAAATTGTATGGAGTGGGATGTTTGCTGTTTTAAATTGCAAAGCATTGAATTTATTAGTTAAGACTGCTTATGTTCTTTCTATTTGCTTTTTAAAGATTCAACATTTCAATAACTAAGAAGCAAGCAAGGTGATCTACAAGCATTTGAAGAAGACACAGAGAGAGACACACTGCAGTGTGGCTGTTAATTACTATGAAAAAATAAACACTTTATAGAGTGTGTTGAATAAATCTGTGGAGGAGATCATTTACACATGACTAAAAAGTAAGAATAGGAGGGGCAGGGATGGGAATAATAATATATATGTAGTACAAAATTGCCAGAAAGATATAATTAATAGAAAATTAATTTTCCTTATATTGTTATGATTAATCTACTGAGTTATTAAGAAATAATATGCTACAATCATATAGTTATTAATGTTTGAATTAAACTGTGTAGTTATAATCAAACTGTGAAAGACATTACTATTTTGACAATAATAAATACAAATCATAAAAATTGATTAAACTTTTAATACATATGGGATATTTGATCTTCATATCAACCTAATTTGTAGTTAATAATATCATCAATTTATAGAGAAAGCAAGAAAGAAAAAGTTCCCTTATGTGATATGTTCATTCAGGTCTCTGAATTCAAGAGCATATATGTTTAAAAATTTAATATCCACAGTCATCATCTTACAATTGCATAACCAGAATTTAGCAAAGTGTGTATGTAATGAGTTGGGGACATCGTGTGCCTATGTTTGTGCATGTATGTGCATTTATAAGCTTGTAAGTATTTGTATATGGGTTTGTGCATGTTTGTATAATTGCAAAAATTCATATAGTATTTTGGGCTACATCTAATGATGAAATTTTTATGAGACATTAAAATGATAACATAGGTCATGTTTAAAATCATTACTCTGACAATTTTGTTATTAAATGAAGATTTGTGCAACTTTAAATAATTATATCTTTAATGACAGAAAATTTTAAGAATTAAGGTTATTTGGAAATATAAAATCAATTTCCACTGTTAAATATCTTTTAAAATTTGTAAACTGAAATACATATATACTTACCAAATATGAAACAACAAAATAATTTCTGAATTTAGACTGCTTTTGTTTATATGTTGTTCCACATTTTTGAATGAAGAAATCTTGTCAATTTCTAATCTAATTCAATGTTTTATAAATCAATTTAATATTATTTTTTATTTCTCAACACCAGTTAACCACAATATCTAGAAGGGCAGTTATGGGAGCATGGGAGATTCAGTCTAATAAATTATATATTGTTTGTAATGACAAAAAGTAAAAGTGTGAAATCCTATTCCCGCAAGCCAGACATTTTGCTACAGAATATGGAAGTTGCCTGAGAACCCAAGGGGGGTTAGGGGGCTTTTTCACTTGGGATGAATGACTCATAGCAACCACTGGCCTTAGACCACATACTCCATAACAGCAACATGGAATGAATGCAAGAAAATATCTTTGACGTTGTAGTGAAAGGTAAAATGTTAATTGCACTCAGTTTGACCATCTAATTACAGAGGGTAATTTTCTAGTCTAAGATATTGAAATATTTATGATTAACCACTTCCCTGAGGAATCACTTTTGTTTTCATAAAATGAATGACATCTTCAAACACAGCTATTTGACTGAGCTCTTCAGTCAGGGTTTTAGCTTGGCCAACAGTAGCTGACAAAATAATTTTAATGTCCTTATTAAAGAAAATGACTATTCCTAAGTCCTTATCAGTTTCTCTTCTCATCCTCCCTTCCATTATTAACCAAGTAGAATCTTTGCTCCATTGCAATAAATACTCTCATGTTATTTAATATCTTCATTCTAAAAATTAGAAGAATGACAAACAATAGAAAGATAAAAATTCTATGATTTTATAGAAACTGACTGCTATTTTAGTTTAATTTCTCTCCTATATATATTTGGAGCTCTATTGTATATTTCAATTTAAAACTTAATGAATTAACCTTCAGATTGTCATAGAATTGCATTAGCATTTAATCCTCTAAGTAATTATACAAATTTTGCATTTAAATATACAGAATTTTAAATAAAAATTTATAATCTGATAATTTTAGAAGGGCTTAACCTAGGTTTAAAGAAAAAAAAACAGGCTGGATCCCAAGATAATCATATACTGGCACCCTCTGAAGTAAAGGTGAATTTAGTAATTCAGATAACCTTGAGTAAATTATTGATCAATGAACTTTTATTTTCTGCATATAAGAGGACATATCAGTATTTGATTTTTAGGACTATTGAAGAAGGTACAAGAAAATAAAGCACAATGCCACCTAGTGCATTGTACTAGAACTCCATAGGTGCTGGTTTTGGGCAGGTGCCACTGTCTGGATGTTGCCAGGAATTTATTCATTTAAAATATCAGCTTTGTTGTATCATACAGAAACTAGAGAGGCAGTCACATCACAGGAAAATATTTGCCACTCGAGAGCAAAGTGATTAATTTGAGAGTGGTAGACAGTCTCTATGCTACTATTTCTCCTAGATTACTGAACTTTCCATACTGAGTAATTCTCCAAAAATCTACTTATACCTTTAAAAAATATGCCTGTTTAATGTTACAAGCTCGACAAAATTTAAATATCAAAAATGTTTTTACTGTGATGCTTCATCTAAATATTAAAGAGAATTTCGGAGAGATCAAATACTATCCATTGAAGTCAAATCTACACACATATATACATTTCTAGGGCTATTTACTCTCAGAAGTTTAAAATATAAATTAATTATACCTTAATTAAATGTAAATTTCTGCTTGGCAGAAATTGTTCAGTCACTCCAATTAAGAAGTGGATTTATATCATGTTAGATATTTTTTAAAACCTATGCATTTTTTATAACTGAATCTCAGGTGATCTGAAAGCAGATGTCTAAATTTCACTTATGCAGTGGTAGTGTGACTGTTTGACTACAAAATACCCGAGGACAGTGTCACTGCCAAAGAGAATTTCCATGTACTATTTAGGCTGGGAGAGAGGCACAGCAAGCATCATGAATGGTTAATGAGTACTAGTCAGCACTCTGAGAGCTGCAGGCTGTGCTGCAGGATTAACTTGCTTTGAGGTGTTATCCAGATTGCTGAGTGGCAAAACTTTCCCTGGGAAGAGACAACTTATCTATTCATCCCAGCTAAGGAAACAAGGACAAACCAAAGTACGGATGTCAGCAAAGTCCAACTTGGTAAACCATGAGTTTCATTGGGGTTTCTTAAAGGAGTATGGGTGAAGGGTTACTTCTAAAAACACAAATTCCTGAAGACACCAAAGTCCACCCTAGTACAGGTGACAACTCACAAAACTGGAGACCTGCAGCTGAGTTAGAGTGTCCCTACCAGGTGCCTCAGTTAGTCTAAACTTCTTCCAGACAGCTTGGCTGGTTTCTCAGTCTAAACTTTCTTCCAGGGTGCTTGTCTTGACCTATTATTATCTATGCAGCTCAGCTTTCTTAGTTTAAGATGAACGCTGAGCTTTTACTGTGTACTCTGGCAGAGAGGGTCCTAGAGAATCTGAACTGTTTCAGGGACTTTCTGAAGCTGTCTTGAAGATTTTACCTTCCTGCTCAAGGACCTTCCCTGAAGGTAGAATGTTTCAATCTCCAAGGAAACTATTACCCTACACAGGTGCCTTCACATAAGCCATTTCAGTCTCTGGATTTTACCCACCTCTTCTTAAAACCAGGGATGGCGTGCACAATTTCTCAGGCTATTCCTTCTTGGAAAACAGATGCCAGTAGTTTGTGACTAAAAACACACGAGGACTATTTGATTCACTATATTGCTGAAATCTAAAAGCAATTCTTGTGGGGCAGGTGTCTTAGTTCTTATATTGCTGTGGAGAGCCACACCAAAATGAAAGCAACTTGTGAAAATAAAGCATGTATTTTGGGATTTGCTTATAGTTTCGGAGAGTGAGTCCACCATGGTGAGAAGCATGGTAGCAGGAAGGCAGGCATGGCCCTGGAAGGAGTAGGCAGGAACTTCCTTAAGCTCCACAAGCCTGAGGCACATAGTAGGAGATGGGGCCTGTCATGCGTGTTCAAAACTTCAAAGCTTATCCCTAGTGTTACACCTCCTCCATCAGGGCCATCCCTCCCAATTCTTCTCAGACAGTTCAACCAACTGGAAAACAAACATTTAAATAAATATATGAGCCAATAGAGACCATTCTAAATCAAACCACCACAAGTGGTGTCAACAAAGCCCTGAAAATATGAATGAGAAAATTGTGACACTCTCTCTCTCTCTCTCTCTCTCTCTCTCTATATATATATATATAGATAGATAGATAGATAGATAGATAGATAGATAGATAGATAGATATAAATAGATAGATATAGATATACATACATATATACATATATATGTATATATACACCTATATAGATAGATATAGATATAGATATAGATATAGATATAGATATAGATATAGATATAGATATAGATATAGATATAGATATAGATATATAGATATATACACATTGATCCAGTAGAGTACAATGAGATAATTATTCCTCTTCTTAGTCTCACCCAATACTCCAATTTCCCAGGAATTAAAAATGGAAAAAGTCTGAGCATGAACTTCCTCATCAGTGTTGGCATTAACAAGTACAGTATTTTATGGAAAGCTATAATAACCTCTGATTTTGATTTAGGACTAAAACTGCAATGGTTTTAGAAAATTGTTTTTCTAACAGATATTCTAGTAATGTGGACACTCATCTTTTAGGTGTATGATAGCAAGCAATAACCTCACATGTATATCAAATCTTTCGTGTCTTGATAACCAAGCATGAAGTCTTAATTTAAAAATTCTTTTATTACAAAGATAAAGAAATATGAGCAATGATAGGTTATGTTTCTACAGAGTATTTTAATAGTTCATCCTTGAAGCAAAGTATTATCATATATCAACATATTTTGGAGTGAGGGTGATATTTCCTACCCATAGATTTTACATATTGTCTTTATGTAAGCAAAAAAAATCATTTATACTGCTAACAATGACCATTTATAGAACTCTAGAGCTATTCTCTAATTTTGTTTACAGCGCAAAGTTTGGAAACCAAAATGCCTTTGTTATACAAAAAAAAATTAAACATTCCTTTCATAATGTAGTTCATATATCCTAAGGGCATGGCTTTAGTCATTGAGTCCTAAGACCAGTTACATTTTGGGTTTTGAATCATTGAATGCATTTAATATATAGTGAGTCTGGTCTAAGAATACTTAGTGAATTTCTATTTAGGCAGACAGATTGATTGATAAGCATTATATCATAGCAAAATGCTATTAAAGTGAATGTTTAAGAAAGCTATCAGACAACTTATACAGGACCATTAAGGAAATCACCAAGCGTCTCTAGGAGTTTCAAGAATATCATAGTCTGCTTGGGTAGGTCTGCCAAAACGCAACAAACAGCAATGTTGATTAAAGCAGGTTCTCAGAACATTCCTGAGAAACCAGCTAGAGACAGTCAGCTTTAGCTCCCCATGGATTTTCCTCTCTGTGGTTGAGCTTCCTGTGGCCAAAGTTCCAGCTTCTGCCTATAAAAGCACACACACTTTTATACTATGGGATTAAAAACTAGTAGCATGTGTTGGAAATTGTTTTAACCTTTAATTGAGTGTGCACTTTTAACTTGAGATGGTTTTCTTGGTCTTTTTCTCTCACTGCTACAGAGTTAGTAGTAACAGCACACTTGTAGACAAGGAATCTTAGGAAACACTGTGAGACAGACTTGGTTGAGTCTGAAGGATGGGGAGGGACCCCGCATGAAGAGAACGTTTCTGGTGAACTCAAACAGCACATGGCAACTTGTGCATGTAATGTAAGTTCCCTCTCTAAGAAAATGCATATTTGCAGGACATCCAACTGATGGTGTGTGTTTCATGCTTCACTGGGATTTTGATGAGGGGAAAAAGTCTAGGTCCTTATACATAGGTCCTCAATAATGTTCCTGCAAAAACAAACCTGCAGTTTGAGATTATACAAGCTTGGTGACCTTAAACAAATTTATAAGGCAATATCCCAACCTCTACTGTCCAGCACTAGGGTATTTCCATCATCTTTTCAAGAATTCTTTACTTGCCTTTGTGTGATTTGTTGTACATGTCTCACATGCCCCAAATCCCAGCTCAAAGCACTTCTGTTTTTGGTGACTATTAAGTTTGTCTTTTCTGTTTTTTTCTTTTTTTCCCTTTTTTATTAGATATATTCTTTGCATTTCTATACATTATACATGTATATTCTTTACATTCTTTATTTACATTTCAAATGAGTTCCCCTTTCCTTGCCTTTCCTGTAAACTCCCATAAGCCATCTCCCCTCCCCTTGTTCCCCAATCAATCCGCTCCTACTTCCCTGTCCTGTTATTCCCCTGCACTGCTGCATCAAGCCATTCAAGGACCAGCGGCCTCAACCCCCCCCACTTTGATGTCCAACAAGGCCATCCTCTGCTGCCTATGCATCTGGAGCCATGGGTAACTCTATGTGTACTATATGGTTGATACTTCTGTCCCTGGGAGCTCTGGGAGTACTGGGTCACTGATATCACTGTACCTCCTATGATGCTGCAAACCATTTCAGCTCCTTGGGTCCTTTCTCTAGCTCCCTCTGTGATCAGTTCAATGGCTGGCTGAGAGTGTCCCCCTCTGTATTTGTCATGTACTAGCAGAGCCTCCAAGGTGACCGCTATATCCGGCTCCAGTCAGCAAGTACTTGTGGCCATTGATAATAGTATCTGGGTTTTGGAACTGTATAGGGGATGGATCACTAGGTGTGGTAGTCTCTGGATGGTCTTTTCCTCAGACTCTGCTCCACACTTTGTCTTAGTATTTCCTTCTGAGGGTATTTTGTTCCCCCATCTAAGAAGGGCCAGAGTATCCATACTTTGTTCTTCCTTCTTCTTGGGCATCATTTGATAGGTGAATTATGTCTTGGGTATTCCAAACTTCTGGGCTAATATCCATTTATCAGTGAGTGCATGCCATGTGTGTTCTGCTGTGATTGGGTTCCTCACTTAGGATGATATTTTTCAGTTCCACCCATTTGCCTAAGAATTTCATGAATTCATTTTTTAATAGCTGAATAGCATTTCATTGTGCAAATATTACACAATTTCTGTATCCATCCCTCCGTTGAGGGACATCTGAGTTCTTTCCAGCTTCCGGCTATTATAAATAGGGCTGCTATGAGTTTGTCTTTTCTACTCAGCATAATACAGTCAAAAAGTAGCCCATTCTGTCTTGCTTCTTTTTCATAGCTTCTAAAATTCACACACTCAGGTATAAACCAGCATTTCATAGTTTTTACTTACTATATACTACTAAGCTGTATGGATACCTTTTGTTTGATGGAAATCTTGTTTGGCTGAGATACAGATCTATTTTGAATAATGGCACTTTGAATACTTGGTTTCATGCATTTCTGTAGACACACTACTCATTTTTATTATGTAAATTCTTATTAAGAATTAGTAAATTTCTTGGGTCGCAGAAGAACCCAGCTTTTAAAAATCTGGCAAAATGGATACCTAAAATAACTGTGACAAGTTACGTTGAAAAATATTTACCTCTTGTTTTCTATTTAAACATAACAAAATTTATGCATTAATAAATAGAATGAACATGGCTATATTTTAGGTCACATGCATAAATTAGGGTTTTGTTTTCATCCAAAACTCTTAGGTTAATAACTTTACTGCCAGTGTATACTCTAGCAGATGGGAATTTGGGGAAAGATATTAAAATTAAAAAAGGTCATAAGTGGGTTCCTGAATTGATAGGATTAGTGCATTCTGAGCATAGACATCTGAACATTCCATGTTTGCCCCTTGCAGCCTGTCATTCTTTCTACATACTATGATGAAAGCCATGAAGCTCTTCTGGGAGAACATGGACTTCTGAATTCCCAAGGCAGAGTTCTCACTAGATACATCATCTCCTTGCCACTGGTCATAACCACTAGCATGCAGAGCTATGATAAAATGAATTTCTAGCATTAAAGCCATGCATCCTGTGACTCTTTGTTCAGGAGCTTCAAGCACAGCCACATAAATACCATTAGTATATTAAGTCTTAGCCTTGACAGAAAGGACAGGTAAGAAGGGTCTGTTTTCATGACTGTTCTGATACAGCCAGCAGAGTCTTGGAATCTAAATGTTCCACTAAATTGCAACTAAAGTGATTTTTTTCAGTTCCTGTCATATTCTTTTTTGCCACAAAACTATCATTAGTGTGAGGAAAAATAAGCAGATTGGGGTTGAAGACATCATATTAGAATACAGCAAATAGTCAAAATACTAAAAACAAGTTTCTGATGCAAGATCTGTAGTGGTGGTCCATCTGCATATTTTTTAATATATTATCTTGTTCTCACAGGCATCCAACTAACTAATTATGTGCAAACAATAAGAATCAAGCTGCTGCCAAAAGAATTAGCTCTGAAGCCAATAGCAACTGCCTTTGGCTCAACATTTCTGCTCAACGGTACCAAAACACTTAGTTTTTATTGATGAATTAAAAATGCATGCCTAGACTGGAATAGGGACAGCTAAGGATATGAAGAGAATTAAAAGAAAAAACAACCATGGGCAAAGTATTTGATTCTTCTTATCAGAAACAAACAAAAAAGACTTAAACTTATTATTTTTGGAGTACAAGTTTATAAAGAGGAATGAAATATTTTTCTGTTTTTCAATTTGCATCATATTCATTAGCTGAAATAACACTTAGTGATGATGTTTCTGAAATTGGAGGTTTAACATCTAGGAATACTTCTCTGGAGAATCCATCAATTAGGCTTGATATCAGAAAATTTCATTAAAAGAGCTATTGGAAACAAATATTCTGTTTGGAAGCATTTTCTGGCAAAGAATAAAAGAATGTATGTGTGTGTGTGTGTGTGTGTGTGTGTGTGCGTGCACGCATGCGCATGTGCATTCAGAAGTGATGTCTCCTTCATAGTCTAGTGAGAATTTGAATATGGATATGGAAGAAAGCAAAGAAAAATATCTGTGCTTCAGGATGTCTCATTTGAATTATTTCAAAAAAAATGGTGTGATGAGAAACTATTTTTGTATATTATCAATGTGAATCATGTTCAGCATTTAACACTGTTTTATATAGTGGGCACAATCCTGCTACAGACATTTACCCAGACTATATGATATTATATTTTAATCAGTTTTTCAATATCACATGAAGCATATTACTTCCACACATTTTATATCTACTATATTCCTTACAGGAGAGAAAACCAGGAAGTAATTAAAATGAGAAAGTGACATTTATTTTGTACCTATAGCATAGTAAATGTGGCAAAACAGCATAAACCATGACTGAGTATTAGTTTCCACAGTTGATTTCCTGACTCTATTTCAGGTATCCACTGTTGCTATTTCTATAAAAAGTATTTAAAATAACAATACTTGATGTATAGTTAGATGAACTGGGATATGAGAATCTATCATGGAACACAATGGAAAGATCAAAGATGGCTTTGGTGGTTTCTACTTTGTGTTGAATGTTATTACAAAGCTCTACTAGGGGCACACCAGATCAAGACCAAATCAGTGTTTGTAAAGTAATTGCTTTGCCTCTGACTGCTTGAAGGGAAATCCATAGACAATAAACACAGAGTGCTAACAAGCACAAGAAATGAGAGCTGATTGCCAGAGAGTTCTGGTCTGGCATGATGCCACAGTAACTGTAATGAGATAGTGCATGGCCACTAATCTAAGTGCTATAAAGGTCTCTCTCTCTCTCTCTCTCTCTCTCTCTCTCTCTCTCTCTCTCTCTCTCTCTCTCTCCATGCTTACATTTTTACAGGGATCCTTATCCAAAGAACTTCACACATCACATCTGAATCACCGCACTTCCCAAGATTGTTCTATCTGCTATAGCTTAAGCTGAAGATATATCCATACAAACCATTCAGGTTATACTCTCAAGTCTTCTTAATATATTCTTGAAACCTGTGTCATAAAAATATCTGTATGTATTTAAGGTGAATTCAATTCCACTGGAGATCTGGAAGGGCAATGAGAGGTGATGAGAGAAGAGAATAAGAAGGGATAACCAGAGGAGCAATTATGATCCAAGTCCATTGCTTCCAATGAATGGTCATGTCCTATCAAATCCTTTTACTTTATACAAAAGATTTGAACTGTTAATAAAGGTAAAATAATAGGTAAGTGAGCAATCTCAGTTTAGCAGCAGATAAAAAAGCAATACACAAGTATATCTGCTATAGCATAATTCTGACCTAAACTAGATTGGTATATCCATCTGTCATAAGACATTTGCTTATGAGGTGAGGTAACTCTGTAAAGCTTGGCAGTACCTTATCAGCACACGGGTGAAGCTGCATTTTTTACCTTTCAACAGCTTAGGAAAAGTTAACTCCTGAATTTAAAATAATGTTAAATATTGTGATAGTATACTCAATGTGACAGGATCTAGAATTAAGGAGGAGACCACAATCCACCATGCCTGTGAAGGCAGTGTCCAGATTAGATCAACCTTTCACTCTATAAAAGTGATCTAGAGCAGGGTAGTAGGCAGAAAGTCATTTTAAGTATGAATGACATAATTACATGGACTAAAGTCCCAGACTAAATCAAAAGAGCTAAGTCAAAATCTAGCTCATCCTTCCCTAATGATGTCCAAAATCATTGGAATGATGTCCAAAAATGATGGACAGCATTCACTGCTCTTGGCTTCCTGATGGGATACACTGAGCAGTTGGCTTCCTGTTCCAACCACCAGGCCTCCTCATTCCAGGTAAAATGTGTTACCTCACTCTGTAAGCCACAATAAGCCCTTATCTCAACATGCTTATGTCAAATATGTTAGCACTGAAATCAGAGAAATTATGACTACAAATATCAATTTCTGTCTTGAATAATGTTCAGCATAACAATTTAAAGATTTCAATGAATGCTTTCTAAAACTAAATAAATAGCATGTGTAAGGTATCATGCAATGTGTAGGATGTAACAATTAATATTGTTAATATCTCATATTTAATGTACATTTTATATCAAATAATCAATATTCATTTTGTAATCAATATAGGTGTCCAATTTCAAAGAGCTTACCTCCTTCAGAAAATATTCCTTAAGAAAGATAATAGAATCACACATTACAGGTAATAAAGAAGAACCAATTATTTTATGGCACTATAAGACTTTTCTCCTAGATATAGTTACAAACTACTTGGTTTCAAGTATGCTTAGAAAGTCTGTTCAAAGCTACAAGATACAGTACAACAGCTATTTATAGCATGTTCCTACAGAGTATAAAATGCTTTAGTTTGAGATGTCACAAAATTGCAAAGCTTATGTAAGGCAAAGGACTCTGTCAATAAGATAAAATGGCATTGTAGATTGGGAAAAGATCTTTACCAATCCCACTTCCAATAGAGGACAAACATCCAACATACAAAAAACTCAAAAATTTAGATTCCAGAGAACGAAATAACCCTATTAAAAATGGGGAACAGAGCAAAACAGAGGATTCTCCACTGAGGAAACTCAAATGGCTGAGGAGAAGCACCTAAAGAAATGCTCAACATCCTTAGTTATTATGGAAATGCAAATCAAAACAAACCTGAGATTCCATCTCACACCAGTCAAAATGGCTAAGATCAAAAACTTAGGTGGCAGCAGATCCTGGTGAGGATGTGGAGCAAGAGGAACACTTCTCTATTGCTGGTGGGATTGCAAGCTGGTACAACTACTATCAAATCAGTCTGGTGATTCCTCAGAAAATTGGACCTAGTATTACCTGGGGATGCAGTTATACCACTCCTGGGCATATACCCAGAAGATACTCCAACATGCAGTGAGGACATATGCTCCACTATGTTTATAGCAGCCATATATATAATAGTCAGTAGCTAGAAAGAAACCAGATGTCCTTCAACAGTGGGATGGATATATAAATTATGGTACATTTACACAGTAGAGTACTTTTCAGCCATTAAAAAAATGAATTCATGAAATTCTTAGGCAAATGGATGGAACTCGAAAATATCATCCTGAGCAAGGTAACAAAAGAACATACAAGGTATGTACAGACTGATAAGTGTATGCTATACCCAAAGCTTGGAATACACAAAATATAATTCACAGACCACATGTAGCTTTAGGAGAAGGGAGACTAAAGTGTGGATGCTGCGGTCCTTCTTACAAGGGGGAACAAAATACTCATGGGAGCAAAGAGACAAAGTGTGGAGCAGAGACTAAAGGAAAGACCATCCAGATACTGCCCCACCTGGGAACCCATCACATGTACAGTAACCAAACCCAGACACTATTGCAGATGCAAAGAAGTGCTTGCTGACAGGAGCCTGATATAGCTATCTCCTGAGAAACTCTTCCAGAGACTGACAAATAGAGAGGGGGACACTCACAGCCAACCATTGGACTGAGCATAGGGTCCCCAATGGAGGAGCTAGAGAAAGGACCCAAGGAGCAGAAGGAGCTGTCAGTCCCAGAGAAAGAACAACATTATGAGCCAACCAGAACTCCCAGAGCTCCCAGGAACTAAACTACCAATCAAAGAATTCACACGGAGGGACCCATGGCTCCAGCTGCATATGTAGCAGAGGATGGCCTTGTTGGACATCAAATGGAGGAGCGGCCCTTGACCCTGAGAAAGCTCAATGCTCCAGTATAAGGGAATACTAGGACAGGGAAGCAGGAGTGGATGAGTTGGTGAGCAAGGGCAAGGTAGAGAATGGAATAGGATGTTTTCAGAGGGGAAACAAGAAAGGGGATAATAAAATGTAAATGAAGAAAATATCTAATAAAAAGTAAAAATAAATAAATAAATAAATAAAATATCAACCAAACAGACCCCCAGAGCACCCAGGGACTAAACCACCAACCAAAGAGTACACATGGAATGACACATTTCTCCAGCTGCTTATGTAGCAGAGAATGGCCTTGTCAGACATCAATTGGAGCAAAGGCCCTTGGTCCTCTGAAGGCTTGATATCCCAGTGTAGGGGAATGCCAAGACAGGAAAAAGGAGTGAGTGGATGGGTGAGGAACACCCTCATAGAAGCAGGGGGAGGAGGGATGAGATAGTGGGTTCTCTGAGAGGAAATCAGGAAATGGGAGAACATTTGAAATGTAAATAAAGGAAATATTTATTACAAAATTAAAAAAAAAAAAGACTGGAAAAAGGTTAATGATCCCCATGACTTACCAGCTCTTCTACATCTGACTTAATAATGTACTTTCTTGGTATCATGAAGTGAATTACATTTTAAGTAACTGAAAAATTTTAAAGCTTTTATTTATGAAGATTAACCACTTTTTATGACTATACTAACACAGGGTCTAACACATAGCTCTGAACAAGTTACACACTGGGTAGTACTTTCCGGAAAGAAGAAGAACATAATACTCTGAGAGAGCTCTGCGTGCTTTCAAGCTCATCAAATGTCCAAATCATAGATGAAATGGCAATATTACAGTCAGGGCAAACATGGCTGCAGTAGAATATAATGTTACCTGGGCATTATCTGTATTATATTACAGAGAGAAACACACATAATATATAAAAGAAATCTGTTTACTAACTTCCAGATGCTGTTTAGATGAAAAGAAACATATCCAGTGAAACCACAAATCCATAAGGTTAAATAATATTAGAATATTTTTGTTTGCTTTAATAAATGATAGATAGACAGACAGACAGACAGACAGAGAGATAAAATAGACAAACAGATATATGGAAAACCTTCATCAAAAGCCTAATGAAATGCAACATAGAGCAAGCAATACCTACTGGGTATGGATACACTAGCCACCAAAATCGTATATAAGATTCTGAAAAATGTCAATATAGTGTATATTGTTACATAATCATTAGTTATACTTTGAGCAAAAATAATATTGACTACTTAAAATTATATACTTCTTGCATTATATATTAATTAAAATTCACATTGAACAGAGACACATACACACATAAACATATATATATTAATATATATATTAATGTGAGCATATATATATAATATATGTAAGCATAATAAATGTAAGGTATTAAATGCTTGCATTCTATTCTCATGAAAAGAACTGTCATTATATGTTTTAGAATGTTAAGATATATATAAGATAAACTCAGACAACGTTAGTAAAGACAATAGAAAATAGGAATTCTTACAATTTGTTTATTATTCTACCATATATATGCTTATCATAAATATCAAATATATTAATTTTACACCAAGGCCAATTGAAGACCTTAAAAATTAATAAATGACATTTTGACTAGGATTTCCTTTCTCCACAAACTTCTAATTCTTAAAATTTACATCCTTGCCAAAGAATTGAGCTAATTTCTTCTCAGTCATGGCAGCTCTACTGTCAGTTGTTGTCATTTGTTGTTTACTGCCTCATGAAAATCAATACAACCAGTCATCATCATCATCTATTCTAAAGAACATGAGTATTGATTTGTACTCTCTCTCTCGTTCTCTCTCCTGTCTTTCTCTGCCTTTCTCTCTCTAAGATCTTTTAGGCTGTCTTGGATACCTGCTTTCCTTTATAAATAATATGAGGCACATCATATTTTAATGATTATTTCAGAAGGCTTCACTATGTATTCACATCAAGTATATCCATTTTCTCTGGTTTTTAAGTCCTATTTTTCTGTCTATTAATTCATCTGCATATAAACCCAGCACTATTTTACCCTCATAGCCCAATGTAAGTTTTCTTAGCAGGCTTTTATGGTCCCTTATCCAACTTTACCTTAGGAATGTCATGAGATTTTTCACCTGTACTTGGAATGGCACCATCGTTAGAGGGTTATATCAGTTGGGATGCATAATAAAATGGGAATGCTAGTACTAGCATCAAATATTTTGTTCTTGACTGCACTGTTTAATGAAGTAGGAAAGATAACTTTAAGTTTATTTCCTCAAAATTAAGTGGAAGAAAGCTTTGTAAATGGCAGTGACCTTCATGCTTATATCACTCTCTACCCTATCCATGGCCTACTTCTGTTTTCTTATAATATCATTTGCTTCTTATTGTCTCTAGTGTGTAAGCCAACTAAAGACTTAGACCTATAAGTAAAAAAAAAACAAGAAAAAAGATTAAGGCCATCTCCATTCTGATCTGCACCTGCTTGGGAGCATACCAGGTTGTTCCCACCCCCTCAATACTGAAGAATCTGAAGGGCTCTCAGGAGATCTGCTGCAGCCAGGGCAACAATCTGAAAATTTCCCAGAAGATGAGCTACAGTTAGTACCATAGATCCCCAAGGAGATCTACTTTAACAAAGGAACAGCGGGGACAGGCTTCACACAGAATCACCCAGGAAAGCTAACACCAGAGATAACCAGATGACAAGAGGCAAGAATAATGTTATAAGCAACAAAAGTCAGTATTCTTTGATACCATTAGAACTCACCTCTCCCACCACAGCAAGCCATAAAAAGCCCAATATACCTGAAGAACATGATACTGACCAAAATTCCAATCTTAAGCAGATGATAGAGACTTGTAATGAGGATATAAATAACTCACTTAAAGAAATAGAGGAAAGCAGTTAAACAGGTAGTTGGGCTTAAAGAGGAAACACATAAATATCTCAAAGAAATACAAGAAAATACAAACAGGTGGAGGAATTGAACAAAGCAGTCCATAACTTAAAAATGAAAGTAGAAACAATAAAGAAATCACAAATAGAGGTAACCCAGGAAATGTAAAACCTAGGAAGGAAGCCAAGAGCTACAGAATGCAAGAAATAGAAGAGAGAATCTTGGGCAAAGATGATACCATAGAAGATATTGACACAATGGTCAAAGAAAATAAGAAGCATAAGAACTCATAATCCCAAACATCTAGAAAATCCAGGGAACAATGAAAATACCAAACCTAAGAATAATAGCAATAGAAGAGAGTGAAGGTTCCCTGCTAACAGTGCCAGAAATATCTTCAATGGAATCATAAAAGAAAACTTTCCCAATTAAAAGAAAGAGATGGACAGAAGATCAAAAACTTAGAAGACATTGGATAGTGGGGACGATGTGGAG
Organism: Apodemus agrarius; assembly: GCA_964023405.1. NCBI lineage: Eukaryota > Metazoa > Chordata > Mammalia > Rodentia > Muridae > Apodemus > Apodemus agrarius. The sequence continues at coordinate 144,894,568 of OZ030007.1, read as the reverse complement.
AAAGAGGAATACTCCTCCATTGCTGGTGGTATTGTAAGCTGGTACAGCCACTCTTGGAATGAATCTGGCAGATCTTCATAAAGTTGGAGATAGTTATGCCTGAAGAGCCATATATACCACTACTGGGGATATACACAAAAGAAGCTCCCACATATAACAAGGAAATGAGCTCCACTATCTTCATAGAATCCTTATTTACAATAGCCAGAAGCTGGGAACAACACAAATGGGCTTCAACAGCAGAATGAATACATAAAAGTAGTACATTTATATAAGGGAATAACCTGTTCAAAACTACTTCAAAAATTCTCAGGCAAGGATGAAACTAGAAAATATTATCTTGTGTGAGGTAACCTACACCCAAAAGGAGATATATGAATTGTTCCTGCCCAAATGAATCACAGGGATGAAAATGGAGGAGACAGTAAAGGAAAGGCCTTCCAGAGCCTGCCCCAACTTGGAAACCATCCCATTAGCAGACACCAAATCCCAACAATATTGCTGATGCCAAGAACTGCTTGCAGACAGGAGTGTGTTGTGGCTGTCTTCTGACAGCCTCTGTGAATACCAAACTAAGCCAGATGCAGATACTCACAGCCAACCATTGGAATTCCTCAATGAAAGAGATAGGGAAGGACTGAAGGAGATGAAGGGGATTGTAATCTCATAGGAAGAACAACCATATCAACTAACTGGACCCCCTTGGAAATAACATTTTCCTGTAGATTCTTAGAAACATTCTTTTGCATTTACCTCTTGCCTACATATTCCTCTTCCACTGCTGACCCCTCTTGGCTGTTTCAGTCTGCACTGTGACTTTGTTCTCCTGCTAGTTGATACCTAATCTGATTTAACAAGGATTTCCCATCACTGCATATAAATACAAATGAGTATTTGATCTCTTCTAGGTCATTCTGTCATGTCAAAGAGTAGTCCCACATCTACATGAAGTTCAAGCAATGTACATTTTAATTGTCTTCAAAAAAACATTAAAATTACCCGGTAATTTAAATATTACAAAATAGAAATGGAAATAAGCAATGGTGTATATAAATATTCAGCTCATCTAACGCAAGAAATAGTCACAGTTCTGCATTTTAAAAGAAATAAATAGAGCAATCTGGGAGGGGTTGCTAATGAGGCTCACACAGCACATGACACATTACATATTGTGCCTCACATCTGCACATGCATAAAAGCAAACCTGATGCTTTGTAGTGTAGCTGAAGGAGGGACAGAATGCCTGCTGATGAGTGTCACTGAGAGAGATTCTGGTTATTAATACTTTTCAATTGGACAAACATCATTTTAGAAACTGTGGCCCTTTAGCTCAGATACATGTATCAAAAAGAAATTATGGGACATATGGTGGGGGCTAACTGGGAAAGGGGAAAGCCTTTGGAATAATATTATTAAAAATAAAAAAAAAGAAAAGAAAATCACAAATGGCTACAAAGTTCCTGAACATTGCTGAAATGAAGGTTGTTTGGATTGGTTGTTTCTTGGTGCTGGTGATAAAAGGGAAGGTATTCCACATTGGGAAGTGGTAAACAATGGGCCACAGGTATTAGCCACAATCAGACATAACTAAAAATGTGTGTGTCTGTATACTTTCCTGAAGTTCATCAAAAGATGTTCAGTATTATGTGTATGTTTCTTTGTTTTTGTTGTTTGTTTGTTTTTAGGAGTTTTTTCCTTAAAGGATGTTTGTAAGCTTCTGGACTGAAGGAGGAGGGTTGATCCTAAGTTCGTTATCTTGCAAAATGGCCCTGTCCTGTGCAGCAGTTGGAACCAGTCACTTGTAGCAAGAGTCAGTCTTTATCAGCTTGAAGGTTTGGCCCTTTTGAACTGTGTACTTTTATGGACTGAATCTCACCTGGGCTGTACTTGAGATGTTTACTCTTATCCTTGGAGGAAGTGGTTCAAGAAATCCTTCCTGATGATGTACTAGTTTTGCGTTGGCTATCTATGGGGTGATTCTCTCCTCTTTGCTTGTCTGTGCTCCTTTTCCTGTGGAATTCTGAGCACTTATAGGTAAGCCTGCCGATCTGAGGCAAGGGGAACAAGTAGAGGCAGGGATGGGAGTTCTTTACAGCTTAGATTTTCATGAGCAGGCTCATGACATTTTCATAGGACTGTAGTAAAGGGCATTCCTTATGGAAATTAGTTTCTGAAGCCTAGGGTCTTATGCATGTGAGGCAAGAACTCTATCAGTCAGCTACAGCCCCAGAATTTAATCTGTATCTTAAAGGCAGTAGGGATGTCAGCCTTCATTTAGTCCTAGTATATTCAGTAGTAAGCCTTGTGCATAAGAATTACTTCACATGGCTACACATGCAAAGCCATGTGTGCGGAGCTTTCCTGATAGCAAACATTTCTTATGAGGACATACTATGGCTGTGGTATCTAAGTTTCTTGTATATAATTATTTAGCTTAAAAATGAAATATTTTAAATTGAATTATCGGAAATTATAAGGACTTCTAGTATGTAAAAAAATTATAATATTTAGAAAATGTCAGGCTTCAAATTGAGAGAATAAGAAATATTGTGGCTATATCTAAAACTTAGAACACAAGATCAGGGATATAGAGACAGATCAATAGTTAAGTAACTTATTGCTAATGCCAAGGACATGACTTCTGTTCACAGCACCCACATTAAACAGCTCACAACTGTATCTCTAGCTCCAGGTATCTGATACCATCTTTTGGCCTCCATGAGTTTCTGCATTCACATATGTGGTCTCTCTCTCTCTGTCTCTCTCTGTCTCTCTCTGTCTCTCTCTGTCTCTGTCTCTTTCTCTCTCTCTCTCTCTCTCTCTCTCTCTCTCTCTCTCCTCTCCCTCTCTCTCTGACACACACACACACACACACACACACACACACACATACACACACACATTTTAACAAATACAACATCTTTTAAAAATGGAGGAATGTGCATACTGTCTGATGACAATTTGGAATCAAATGGTTGGATAACAAAATTAAATAACTGATTTCATTCATATTTTGCCAGTGGATGTTCCCATGGTCTCTGCAATGAGTTCGATGGCAGGGGTGTTGACTAATTTCTTTGTAATCAACAATGACCAGGTGAAAAGAAACAACTGAATATACTTTCCTTACATTGTCCTGAAAATTCACTAGTTGCTTTTGTCAGAAAACATCACTACAGTATACAAATTGGCTGATGATCAGAAGTTGTGACTAGTTATTAGCTTAATGTAGTTTTCATTACAAAAATGAAATGCTTTCATGTAATAAGCACGCCTCTTGTGTAAAACGTTTTAATCCTTCATGTTCAACTCACCCCGTGCTTTTGTGTTGCTGGGCTTGCCTTGCTTTTCATCATCTCAAATTGCTTACATTTCTCTTATCCTTTTCACCACCATTTATGTATGAATTTGTTTTTAATATCCAACTATTAACTTGAGTTTCTTTAAGTACATAATTTCTTTTTCCATTTTTCTACATGTTTGTTAGCCATGCATGTATGTACCAATGTTTACATGTATGTGGACACATATATGTACATAGGTCGATGTTGGAAATTATCTCATTTATGAGCCATTCTCAGTGACCATGTCTATTGAGACAAGGGCTGGTAATGAAACTAACAGCTCACTGATATGACTCGCATTGATAAGCCATCATTCTATTAGAAGCTCTTGTCTGCCTTCCAAGCCAGGAATTACAGGTGAGTAGACAGTCCTACCTGGCATCTGTGTGGTTTCTAGGGATCAGAATCCATTCATATGTCATGCTTAAATCTGTAAGTCTCAAGTATCTTATCAAAAGCACATATACATTGTTACTCAACTGAAGGTCATTTTTTTATAAGTTGGGCAATGGTGGAATGTTTGGCTTCATGCAATGTTGTTGTTTGCATCTGACTTCAAGAGACTATATATTAGTCTTGTTCTCAGCCCACTACTAGGTTCTGGAAGACTTGAGATATGAAGCCTCTTGGCGGGTCTTTGGGACATGGATCCATTTGGAACATTGTTGAAGGGCCCCAGTCTTTGTCATTTGTCGTCAGATATGAGGTAACTAGCCTTTGCTGTATTGTAACTTAAAGGCAGCAATGTCAACTTACTGTGAACTAAAATTACAAAGCTGTAAGGTGACAAAAAACCTTTCTTGCCTGGTGCTCTAAAGTATTAGGTCACTGTCACAGAAAACTGGTTAACAGAAGGTCTCTTAACAATAGTTCAATCAAGACTGTTCCATAAAAAAGTGAATTAGTGTCTGAATAAAAACTGACTCAAAAGTAGAAGGTATTTCTGTTAAATTGTGTTTTTCATCTATATGCTGATTTTATTTCACTGACAACCACAGGCTATTGGTAAAAATATAAATCAGTATTGAACAAATATTGATAAAATTAACTAAATTATTATTTTATCTATGACAGTATTTTCAACATAAAGTCCTTGGGAAATATATAGAGTTAATTATTTGATATGTTTTTGTATACCATAGAAAAACTTGCTTCTCCTCTCCACCTCCTTAGACAGAAAGTAAGGTTGGGTTCCAACCTTTCAGAACATTGAGTGTAACCTCATATTTGCACTAGATGTACTTAAGTATTAAACCATTTCTTTAGCCCAGGAAAATAGCAACCTTTTTTTTAAGAAAACACACCTAAAAAGAGTCCATATCTTGGTTTACTAGTGTGCTATACTGATATAATATAGTATAGCATAGCATTACAGAAAGGTCAATACATTTGACAACACCTTTCCTTATTGGGGAATTCAACTTGTTAATATTCAATATAGAAGACAGATATAAAATTATAACAGATAACACATCCAGAGCTGTATTTGGAGGACTGATGAAATATATCTATTATAGATTTATCCCTATATAATTTATAGACTTCCTGTATATTTACTGAACAAGATTGAGTATAGATATTAAATAAGATAGTAGCATAAATGAATCCAATGTGTATAGTTATGACCATTGAATAAAATATGTTTAAAGTAGATTATACTTTATTTTAGAAGGTAGGGATTTTACAATAAGAATCTCTATTAAATGATATAAGGCCAATATAGTTCTAAAGAGTAAAGTTTTGCAGATTAATTTTGTAAAAGGAAAAAAATCAGTAAACAAAACAAAAGAGCATATCAAAATAACTGTATGAAATTTGAGACCCTAGTGGAAGAGGGACTGTGCTTCCAAGAAGTGATATGGGAGCAGCTGCAAATGAACATCTCTGTCACTGATCAGTTCTTAACACATGAGCTTCTGTGTGTGCACATGTACACATATGGCCAGCTGTCACTTTCCTCACCAGTGGAACAATGGGGCCTACTTTCAAGGCACTGAACTCTTCAGATTAAAGTCTATTATTACAGACTCCAAGAGGTTGCACAGGTCATCCAGATATGTAGCATTATATTAGATTTTATTTCTTAATAAGTAGATAGTGCCTGGAGCTGTTAAATCTCTTTATTATATAAGTTTGCTTCAACAGCACTTTTTGAAAAGGCATTTGACCTTCCTCCCTTGGGTCCATCTTTTATGCACTGGTTACTATGCTCTCTGTCTGCATATTTCTAGGTGACTTTGACAGTGACATTGTCCAAGACTGGTGTAAAAACACATCAATTCCTCCTCAGAGCAAATGAGAAACGTGGAACTCAAAACATAAATTCATTTCCAATTTCTCGATAGGTTCTGAAAATAAGAAATACATATGTGCACAGTGCACAAAATGAAATTATCACCAAAAAGTGTTATGATACTACATTTGAGTTAGATGTAAAAACTTTCTAAAATGCATGTGTTGAGCTTCAAAGCTGTCACATTATTGATAGTCATATATATTTATTTTTGTGTCATCATATACCTTCCAACTATATTTTACATTGCCCACATGCTGATATTTTTTGCTACAAATACAGGTTCAAATCAGTATTCTTTTTGTTCATATAAAGCTTAATTTTTACTCTTATGCATTCATGGGAATGTATGTATGTACATGTGTGAGTGTATTTGTGGGGCCAGAATATAGGCATTGGATCTCCTTAATATGAAGTTATATGTGGTTCTGTGATTTATAGTATGAATGGTAGGAACTAAATCAGGTTCTGAAAACAAAACAAAACAAAACAAAACAAAACAAAACAAAACAAAACAAAAAACAGACAAATGAGTCTGATCTCTAGCTCCTGGAGCTTAATTTTGATATAGATGAGTAAAATATACACACTCAGATCATAACAGCCTTTCTAGTTTCATATCTTATAATACAATAATAATTCTATTAATACACTGTAGCATTGATCACAATATTATGTTGATGACTAATATTTTTAATAAAGTAGATTAAATATTGATATATTTTATATAATAATAACCTTTAGATAATAAAACCAAAACAACCAAAATTGATCATCTCAGGCATTCCTTTACAAACTATAACATTTTTACAGTATAATGAAAAACAATAAACTAAACCCCTCTACTTAAAAAAATCATAGCCGCAATGCAATCTCCAGTTTCAGTAAAGGAAGACATTGAGTTTAATTATACATTTGTGAAGAAAAAAAAACCTATAATATTTGCTTCTCAAAGCATAAAAGGTTGGTTTCAATATATTATCTTCTCCCTTGAGTAACTCTAACCCACAGTTTTCATTATAACATGTGATTTCTGCTTTGTACATACCTCCCCAGGATATTATCTGTTTTAATGCATGATATGAAGATATGAAATGCAGCTAGCCACTGAGAAAGTTTGCATCTATTATCATGAAGTTCATACAACATGGAAAATTATATATATGTATGTATACATATATATATATATATATATATATATATATGTGTGTGTGTGTGTGTGTGTGTGTGTGTGTGTGTGTGTGTGTGTGTGTGTGTGTATGTGTTTTCTTTCAGACTATAGATTTAGAATAACTTCAAATATACACATGGAAATATAAATATATGCATGGGGTAAAAAAAGACATGAGAGAATAAATATTTCCACATTTGATTTTGTAAAAAGGTTATCCAAACAATTCATCACCAACATTAGAGCACTTTGTTAGTTTTAAGACATATACCAGAAAACTTCACTAGCTTCAAGAGTAAAACATGTCTTAGGAACCTAAAGTGACATAAAAGCTAAATAAACAGATATGTCACCTATGAAAGAATAAGGCTCTAACCCATAAGACATAACCTGAGGAGAGAGCCTTGACAATTACAGTCCAGGCCTGGCACTCAGCTAGACCATCTCCAAAGGGAGAAGAAAGTTAAGATCTGATCTCCTAAAATAGATTTACATTTCAAGGATCATGTTTTTTTAGAGCAATATCTAAGATGTTAAGATGTTAATCAATATAGTGTTAACTATTTTATTCAGAAAGGCAATTGATAGTCATGTGCAATTAATTTTATCTGAAATGGTGAAAATCAAAGTATATTTGATGCTTTTTAGCATTAGTAAAATTGCCACTAATTTTTTTCATGTTACTAAAAATTAAATTAAAAGCTGTTTGTGAAATGAGGTCAAACATTGTTTTATTTCCTAAATACAAATTATATAAGAATTATTAATATTTATTTCTAGGTTTTACCCAAACATGTCTTGCTCTAAAATATAGTCCCCCTGGGAAACTTCACTGAGACCTGTACACTCGGAAAAAAAATCACAATATTTCACGTACTTCCCTTTTTGTGATATTATATCACTCAAATTTTTTAACAAATGATTGTAGTTAAGACATTATTATAGTTGAAGCAAAAAAGAAAACCAGTTTCAAGAACAGTATATCTAAGGATTCCCTTATTATCATATTAGAGGTCCTACAGCAGTATTAGATTTCCTAATATAATACTAAACATTCTGTAATAACATTAGATACTCTGCAATAACATTAGATATCCTATAATAATAGTATTAGGTATACTATAAGAACATTAGTTATACTATAAAAACATTATATATCCTGTAATAATATATATCACCCTTTAATAATACTAGATATTTTGTAATAATATCAGATATTCTTTAATTATTAAGTCACTTGGGTTGACATGGCTCCCCATAAGTGAAGACACTCCATACCAGAGACCAATGACTAGGATACTTTGAGTTATGTTTCATCTAAGAGCCTGTTTTTAAACCTCTAACTTCCAATGTACCAGAAAGCACCTAGCTGGTTGCTAAGGAAGGGAAGCAGTCTTACCCAGCTGCAACATCTATGAACCATAACAAAGACCTGTATGGGAAGATATTGATAAAGGCACAGTGAGTGACAGTCATATGTAAATGGTAGCCAACAGCTGTCCATTTGGACATAAGGCCTAGTCAACAGGAGGGAAATCATTACTAGCATAAAAAACCTATAGGGTTCTAGTATCTTATGGATATTAGAAAATAATCTGCTGCCACTACTTTGCTTGACCAGCAAAATTCCAAGTAGTAACTAGCTTTCATCAAAAGTCTTTCCTGACAGAAAATGGAAGCCATCCCAGAAAACCACAACTGAATAATATTCAGAGATCAATGAACTGGGGGAGCCTAACATACATGAATGCATCTACATTAGAGCATCTGCTTCCTTAGTTCAGGGAACATCACACAAAAGGGGTTGGAAAGATTTTAAGTTTCACACTTCTAGGAAGTCTATAGGGAAACAGTCTCTCCTAGAGATAGATGTACCAACAAGACCAAACAGTACAATACCAAAGTAAAGTGGAAGTGAAATGAAAACACACACACACACACACACACACACACACACACATGCATGCACATGCATGTACACCCATACAAACACACACACACTTTGTCCCACCTCTAGACAAAGAACTACCTGGGATCTAATGAATGCTTGGGAGGGGAGAATTAGTCTCTTACAGGGATGGCTCCCTTTTCTGGTTGTCAATAAACCAGAAATAGTCAGAGTATACAGAATAGTCAAAACTAAAATGGTATATAAAAAAATCTACTCAGAAGATTATATTTACATATTTATATGTTTGTACACACATGTGCACATACATGCACACATGCATGTACACACGCACACATGCATACACTCATGCATACATGGACTTCTGCACTTGGCAATATTAAACAAAGTAAAAGATGCTATGAATTGAGATCAACATAGTGTGGAAATGGGTAGATTTTTACGGAGAAAAGAAAGAAAACAATTTTAGAACTCGACTTCACTTAAAATCTAATAATATTTTTTGAAGAACTTTTCCCACATATTCTGTACAAACAATGAACAACCAATTATTTGCTATTCATGAGTAAACTGATAAGCAGAATTCTGACTGTGTCATTGTACCATATAAGGGGATTTTACTAGTTATTGTTCACTACTATCGTTTTATCTCAGATACAACTGATAAAATACCCACTATCTCAACACTGTTCATGCTTCATGTTCCACAACTTGATGGTTCCTTTTATATTAGTTCCTCAAATTTGGAAACCTTTTTTTCTTTTAACAAATACATATCATTGATTTTCACACATTGTCACCAACATCTAATTTTAAATTACCTTCAAAGAAACTCATGGATACCAAATGCAAAATGCCTCAAATTTTTTTGAATGCCCCTTCCCTGGTGAATTATTCTCCATATATCCTGCTCTGTCCTCTCCTTCAATGCTGCTATAGAGCTGTGCACATGCCATTTCAAGTTGGGACTCTCTTCCTCTGCTTTTGTTTGTACTACTCTTTGCCAACATCCCTATCTCTTTTTTGGCATGTGACATTAAAACGACTTACAGATATATCCCTTTGAACCAACTTATATGTGTTTATCGATTTTGTAATTCAAGTGATTTTTTTTACCACATGCTTGGTTTATTGTCAACTAACAGAAATGCCTAGATAGTTAATAACAATTTGTGAGATAACTGTTGAAGTTTTAGAGACACAGTAAGAAAACTCCCGAGTATAGAAGGGGAAATAAGCTTATTTAAAATATAAATACATGATGATTTTTAAATGTACCTACTAAAGGATTAAGCAGCTGGGATTTATACTAGTATTTATTCATGCTTTAGTCTTTGAAGGAATTAGATGGGCTTTTGTGATAACTCGGGAGCTAAAATGCGATTTGTCAGACAACTGTAGCAGAGGGTAGGAAAAGCCTCTTCCCCACCCAGGCAGCAGCTTCACAGAGCAGCACCTGACAGCTGAAGCCTTGATGGATGGCAACTTTTGGCATCAATACCGAGACTCATTCATTACATTCTTAGGTCCTGTGCTTTATATCAAAAGAAAAATGTGAAGAATGATTCAAAGAGAGAGAAAAATAAACCTTAGAGGACAACAACATTGAAGACCTGCTTTCAAGGACTCAATTCACTTAACATGAATGGAGAGACCTGGTTCATTTTGAAATGTTGGTTAAAGGCAGAAAAGCACAAAACATATATAGTTACCATTTAGAATGCAGAAAATTTTTGTTGACATAAAATTACATTTTTTTAGCGGAATTTTAAAATACAAAGAGATACTTGCTGGGAGATGGTGACTGATTATATCACAAATATTAATACACCATTTTGTCTTACAACAGTACTGTTTGAAAATCAATGCTGACTGAAAGGACTTAAGATGTGAACCCCTTAAAAAGTGGGGTACAGAGCTAAACAAAGAATTTTTCACCTGAGGAATATCGAATGGCTGAGAAGCACCTGAAGAAATGTTCAACATCCTTAGTGATCAGGGAAATTCAAATAAAAACAACCCTGAGATTTCACCTCACACCAGTCAGAATGGCTGAGATGAAAAACTCAGGAGAAAACAGGTGCTGGTGAGGAAGTGGAGGGAGAGGAACACTCCTCCACTGCGGGTAGGGTTGCAAGCTAGTACTACCACTCTGGAAATCAGTCTGATGGTTCCTCGGAAAACTGGGAATGATACTTCTGGAGGAACCCACCCTACCACTCCTGGGCATACACCCAGAGGATTCCCCAGCATGTAATAAGGGTACATGCTCCACTATGTTCATAGAAGCCCTATTTATAATAGCCAGAAGCTGGAAAGAACCCAGATGTCCCTCAATGGAGGAATGGATACAGAAAATATGGTATATATATACAGTGGAATACTATTCAGCCATTAGAAACAATGAATTCATGAAATTCTTAGACAAATGGATGGAACTGGATAACATCATCCTAAGTAATGTAACCCAGTCTCAAAAGAACACTCATGGTATGTACTCACTGATAAACAGATATTAGCCTAGAAGCTTGGAATACACAAGACACAATTCACATATCAAATGATATCCAAGAAGAAGGAAGGAGTGGCCCCTGGTCCTGGAAAGACTCAGTGCATCAGTGTAGGGGAATACCAGGACAGGGAAGTGGGGAGGGGTGGATTTGGGAACAGGGGGAGGGGATAGGGCTTATGGGACTTTCAGGGAGGGGGTATCCAAGAAAGGGAAAATCACTTGAAATCTAAATAAAGAATATATTGAGTAAAAATGCAAAAAAAAGAAAAGAAAAGAAAAGTTGATTGCAGTTACATGAAGAATCTCAAACATTCTTCAGTATTGGCTAATGTTGCATCATTAAGTATTAATGTTAAATAAAAATATTTTAAACCAATACTGATCACTCTTTTCAATTTATATAGCATCTCTTGTACCTCAGTACCAGTTTTTTCCTAGTTAGTAAATAACAGCATGCACATATTTGTTTTTTAACTCAGATAAGTGCTATTTTTACAATGTCACACTACAATGTTGAATAGTTATCAGTAATACACTTTTGTCAAACCACTTAAACAGTAGATACAATATTCTGACAAGCATAATTCTTCACACATTAAAGTATACCCCCAATTTCCACATATTAAACAAAGTACCATTAATTAGACTATCATTATTTTTCATGTTTATAAGCTATAAATCATTACTAGATACAAAGACAATAAATAAAAGCTACATTTTGGCCCTCATATAAATATTATTCAGAAAATACAGGTAAATAATCTACTTTAAAGACATTAGCTCTTTAAGTTTTAATGTTAAGAATATCAATTTTTTTAAAAAAGAATGTCAAATGTGTTGAAAAAAACACAAACATCATTCTTATTATCTCTGTTTTTTAGACAGAATATCATTAGTCTCTTACTTTCTACATTAATAATAAAATAAAATACAATTGTAAAATATTAATATTTTCTAGATACACTAGAAAATGAACAAAAATTCATTTTATAAATTTCAAAGCTATGTGTTAGTTTTTATTGTTTTTGTTGCTGTTTATGATGAAAAGAAAATTGGATATTAGCATCAGGTTACATAATATTAAATATTTTCTCTACAGATCCCCATTCCTGCTACTAATTTAAGGCTGAACTCCAGAAGTACAATTTCTTCCCTTGGTCTATGTTTGAAATATGAATGCAGTTTAGAAAGAGAATTAACATTGGGAGTATATATACATACATGTGTGTGTGTGTGTGTGTGTGTGTGTGTGTGTGTGAAAACTTTCATAGAAATCTAAGGTTATTTGTTTATAATCTTTGTTTATGATCTTTTAAAGGAAAGAAATTTGGTCCAATATTCCTTTAAGTTTCCAATAAAATAGCATCCAATATAATAGAAAACATATGTAGAACATGAGTGGAGGCAAGTATGCAATCCATGTGATATATAGGTATACTTATTTATCACATGGAGTGATGAAATTCTGTGACTGTTCAGGCTGTGTTCATAGCCACTTGTTTACTCACCCACCTTTTCCCAAAATACTCCCAAAAGTTCTAGTTGTTATGTGGAACAAAATTCCCAGCTACTAAGAATCATTGTGCACTCATCCTCTGAAATAAAGACAAGCATTTTCTGTGTCTGGAAATTTCATCAACTATACTACTACCCCCATTATATGTCTGATGTCCATACAGTCTCAGGTTGCTATTTTACAAAAATCCTTTATTTCTATAATCAACAGAAAATAAGATATAGGGAAAAATATGGTTGTATCATTTTATAATCCTATAATACTTTGCTTAAAAAGAGCAAACAAAAGTAGAATAGGTATCTAGATTTTAAGTGAATTATTATTCATATGCTTTTATATACAGATGCACTTGTATCTAAATATCTATTTATAAAGTCCTATATCTCCATTTGTATATTCATATACAAATATATGTAAATATATGTAAATGTATATAATCTCTAAGTATTAGAAATATACTTTACATTTTAAATGGTAAGGAATGATCTGATGGCAACTTTTCTTTAGTTACATCTGCATAATAATATAGACATAAGATGAAGGTACTAAAAATTAATTCAGGCAAATGGAGTTGATTGTAAAGGACAACATAATAAATATTATGAGCTTAGACAAATTTTAAGTAGATTGTAATTCAAAGTTCACTTTAACAGTTCAAAAAATAAATTTACATAGTTCTTAAATATCAGAGACAGATTATAGACTCCCAGGCTTTCAATCCTGAGATTATTCAGTGGCCACACGCTGAGGTTTGCTCCTTTTACCACTCTTCCACTTTTTAAGGAGAAAAACGGCCTGTCACATTTTGCTAAGATTCAAGGATGATTAAATAATTCTAGTAAGTATACATAAATATGGATTATTTTAATGGTACTGGAATATCAATATACACTGCAACGTCTGTCCCGAAGAGGCAGGCTTTGACAGGTTAGATGAATAATCTGTAAATGTAAAAACTCATAGGATGCCATTTGATAAGAACAATAAATTTCTATTCTCCACACTGGAAAATTATGTTTATTTGAAAAATAAAATTATAGATAAAGATACACAGTAGAAATGTGCCATATTATAAACACAGTTCTTTACCAATATAATGCAAGCTCTTCTTTTACTGGGACTAAACTATGTATTCAACAGGCCCTATATAAGGGCTCCCTATGTAAAGTTTTCTATTGCCAGGCCTGACAGCAGACCCCCATTGTAGAAGGCAAGTATCAACTGACTTCAGAAAGTTATCATTTACACTACATGATCACATGACACATGTGCATTCCAATGTGGCACATACATATATGCACACTAAATAAATAAAAATCCAAGAAATAAATATATTTAAAAAAAACTTTGAACAGATAAGTTAGAAAATTTATTTTGTTTTATGATCATTTGAAATTTGTGTCTATTTAAAATAAAAGACAAGCTTGATTTTAGTCTAAGGACAAAAAAACTATTTTGTTGACACTTGATTTGTCATAAACTCTGCATCAAGAACTTTAACTTGAATGATTTTATTCTGTTTTTTCCAAACAATTTGCTATCATCTCAACTACTTATAAAAGCATTGCCTTGACTGATTTTCCTTTATCTTCTACCTATGAAAGACAAATAAACAAACAACAGTAACATGAAAAAAAACAGAAAAACAAAAACATGTTCTCTCATTCTATTTGTGTGTTCACCGAGGCATCCCCACCTTAGTAATGGCTTCGTGCAGGTTGAAAGATGGGTCTACTTCTTCAATTTTTGTTGCATGTTTAGGAAAAATGGCCTCAGAGAGAAAACTTGGACCCTGTGAGAGACAAAAGAGAAAGTCTTCATTGGTTTTGTTTTTCATATTTTAATTGGATTTTCTTTTTAAAAACATACAAATTGCTTTAAGTTTACTGCTGTGTGAGCTTCATCTGAATCATCTAATTATCCATCCCAGATTATTTATAAATTTAAATAAGTAGAACTATATTACTTTGAATACGCTATATGCTGACAAAATGGTTATTTTCTCACCAAAATGATAACTTTTTATATTTATTTCATATTTACTCTAATTATAATTTATATTTATAAACATAAAGGAGATATTAAACTATCAAATCTCTACTGTAATTTCCTTCTCTATTTTTATATATTCTGTGTCTGTGGCTAGAAGACAAGTATTTTTTGATAAAAATAACTACCTAAAAAGCATGGGAAAAATGGACATGACATGGTATTTTAAATACAATGATGGCATCATCACAACAATAAGAAACAGGTAAAGACCACAAATGGCTTTATGGGCGTCCCAAAAAATTGAACAAGCATAGTATCAAAATCTTAGTGTTCAATACCCTTTGTCTACATATCTTTACTGGCAAATGTTGATTGCAATTGTCTGGTTTGAGGCTTTTGACATCTGCTACACTATCAATACTGGATTATCATGAGGACTTCACTCAGATATTCTGTTGTAGCCCTGGGTCGTAGATATTCTGAAGCATTAAGTCTGCGGGGCTTGCCCCTTTACAGGCTTCAGCAGTTCACAGATGATGTAGTTGTTGGGGTGGGCCAACTCATAGGCCTGAATCTGGGGCTGGGTGGTAGCTGGGTTGGTCAGCCTGGCATCTCTCCTGCACCCAGACCACCAAAGTGAGCTCTCCAACACTGCCCCAGCTAGGCCAATGAATGCTTAAGCCATCAAGGGACAGGGACAGCTCTCCTGATTTTATGATGCCAGCACCAGCTTCCCCAACTACTGGAGTTATGGAAGAGAAAATATTAGATGCTTTAAAGGGACTGAACTTTTAATGCTTTTAATTTGTTTGAATGTATAAAGACCGTGAGGCTGTTAGGTTATTTATGTTTTCTTTTTTTAATTATTCTATGTAAATTTGCTTTTTTTATTTTCTTCTTTTTATTTTCTATATTCTTTGTTTACATTCTGAACACTTTCCCCTTTCCCAGTTCCCCCCTCACCATATGTCCCATACGTCCTCTTCCCACCCACCCCCAGCCTATTCCCCAATCACCACCCCACCATTTCTCTGTTTTATTCTGGTACTCTCCTACAAAACTGGATCCAGTCCTTTCAGGACCAGTGTCCTCTCCTTCCTTCTTCTTGGGTATCTTTTGACTAGTTAATTGTACCTTGAGTATTCAGAGCTTCTGGGCTCATTAATATCCACTTATCAGTGATTGCATTTCATATGTATTCTTTTGTGATTGGGCTAACTCACTTAGGATGATATTTTCCAGATCTAACCATTTGCCTACGAATTGAATGAATTCATTATTTTTAATTGCTGAGTAGTATTCCATTGTATAAATATATCATATTTTCTGTATCTATTCTTCTTTTGAAGGACATCTGGGCTCCTTCCAACTTCTGGCTATTATAAATAAGGCTGCTATGAACATAGTGGAGCATGTGTCTTTATTGTATCCAGGGGAATCCTCTGGGATTATGCCCATGAGTGGTATGACAGGGTCCTCTGGAAGTGTCATGCCCAATTTTCTGAGGAACCACCAGACTGATTTCCAGAGTGGTTGTACCATCTTGCTGTCCCACCAACAGTGTAGGAGTGTTCCTCTTTCTCCACATCCTAGCCAGCACCTGTTGTCTCTTGAGTTTTTAATCTTAGCCATTCTGACTGGTGTGAGGTAGAATCTCAGGGTTGTTTTGATTTGCATTTCCCTGATGATTAATGATGTTGAAAATCTCTTAAGGTGTTTCAAGGCCATAAGAATTTCTTTTGGTGAAAATTCTTTGTTTAGCTCTGTACCCCATTTTTGTAGGGTTATTTGGTTCTTTGGGGTCTAACTTCTTGAGTTCTTTGTATACTCATCAGTAGCTTTCCTTTACTCAAAGGACAAACAGGCTGAGAAAGAAGTCAGGGAAATAACACCCTTCACAATATCCACAAACAATATAAAGTATCTTGGTGTGACTCTAACCAAACAAGTGAAAGATCCGTATGACAAGAACTTCAAGTTCTTGAAGAAAGAAATTGAAGAAGACCTCAGAAATGGAAAAATATTTCATGCTCTATGATTGAGAGAACCAATATGGTAAAAAATGGTCATCTTGCCAAAAGCAATCTACAGATTCAATGCAATCCCCATTAAAATCCCAAATCAATTCGTCATAGATCTAGAAAGAGCAATTCTCAAATTCGTCTGGAATAACAAAAAAAACCAGAATAGCTAAAACTATTCTAAACAATAAAAGGACTTCTGGGGGAATCAATATCCCTGACCTCAAGCAGTACTACAGAGCAATTGTGTTAAAAAGTGCATGGTATTGGTACAGCAACAGGCAAGTAGATCAGTGGAATAAAATTGAAGACCCAGAAATGAACCCACAGACTTATGGTCACTTGATCTTTGATAAAGGAGCTATAACTATCCAGTGGAAAAAAGATAGCCTTTTCAACAAATGGTGCTGGTTTAACTGGAGGTCAATATGCAAAAGAATGAGAATTGACCCACTTTTATCTCCTTGTACTAAGATCAACTCCAAGTGGATCAAGGACCTCCACAAAAAAACAGAAACACTGAAACTATTAGAAAAGAAATGTGGGAAGACACTGGAGGACATGGGCACAGGGGGAAAGTTTCTGAACAGAACACCAATAGCTTATGCTCTAAGATCAAGAATTGACAAATGGGACCTCATAAAATTACAAAGTTCCTGTAAGGCAAAGGACATTGTCAGGACAAAACAGCCATCAACAAATTGGCAAAAGATCTTCACCAACCCTACATCCGACAGGGCGCTAATATCCAATATTTATGTTTTCAATGTGAGATGTTGAGGATGAATGGGCAAGGAAAGGCTATGGTTTAATGGTGATGTGATTATGTGTCAAGCTGATATTTGTTAATTGAGCAGATTTATGTCAATTTAACCCAAGCTACAGTCTGAAAGGAGGGAACAGTAGTTAAAAAATGAATCCTCATGGCCTATAGGTGTAAGGCATTTTCTTAATTTATGAATGATGGGGGATGGCCCAGCCCTTTGTGGCTGGTACCATCTTGAGCTATAGATTCTGTCTTCTATTAGAAAGCACGCTAAGTAAATAATGTGGAGCAAGGCAGTAAGGAGCATGTCTCCACAGCCCCTGCATCATCATCATCATCATCTTCCAAGTCCCTGCCCTGCCTGAGTTTCTGCTCTCAATACTTTGCTATATGAAACTGAGTACAAAATAAATCCTTTCCTTCCTAAGTTGCTTTTGGTTATCGTGTTTCATCAGAGCAATAGTAACTGTAAGACTTTAATATTATAGGAAACAGAAAAATTGCAACATGATCTATGTATGTATGTTGACAGAAGATGATAGATGGACAAATGTTAATATTAAATATTACTTAATAGAGAGACAAAATCATTCTTAAAAAAGTGATATAACATAATCAGGCCAACAATGGGTGTTTGGAAAGTAATGATTTCAACCTGCATTTTTTTTTAAAATTATAGTATGTATCTGGTAACCAATTGCAGACCAGAATTTTTTAATATATTAATGCTTAGGATTATGCCATCAGAATATATTGAAGATACACAGATGAAGAATGGTTGATGTTATGTATTTCTGGAAAAGAACATGAACTAAATGGTATACCTACCAATCCTATTCTCATCCCTCATTTCATCAGGACTGCCAACAGAAACCAAATGTGTTGAAATCTCTCAGATCCCAATCAATATTAAGTATCATAAAACTTTCCACAAATTATATATGACCTAATATTTTGTAGCTATTTCCTCTGTATTGAAGTAGTGCTCTTGGAAGGAGGAGGGAGAGGAACGAGATTCAAAGTATATAGTAAGTTGCAATGTCGTGATCTACATGGCTTTGCAATTAACCTGACTGGGGCATGACAGACATATACAAAAAGCTTGGGTCATGTGGGATATCCACTCTCATAAGAGTCATCTGCATTCTCCTGGAAACTAGCACATTTATAACATATAGAATAGAGATAACTCTAAACCTAAATTAGTATAGGTATGATGATTCCATTGATACATTCATTACAATTTAACAATTATTTTTCATATGCTCTCCCATTTCTCTTCCCTTGTCCACTTTCCTGGTCCCTTTTATTTGCACAAGAGAGACATGTGCTTTCATGTCTTTCTTTCCAAAAGGAAAGCCTAAAATTCTTTGTCTGTTTCTCTCATCTCTCTGTACTCTTTCATGTTTCTTTCTTTTACATTATTTTCATTTGCATTCTAATCCCTGTACACTTACACACACACACACACACACACACACACACACACACACACACATACACACACACACACACACATACACAGACACACCTTCATATGTTATTCACCAACACATTTTTCCTTTTCTTTGTGCTCTTAACCCTTACTCCAATGAAGTATACTGGCTTGTATAAACATATTCATAAACATTTTAAAAATTTACTGCCTTTAATATTCTTTCTTTGTTTAGTACATTTGGGGGTTTGATTATTATGTGACAGGATGTATTTATGTTCTGGTCCAGTCTGTTTGGAGTTCTGTAGGCTTCTTGTATATTCATGGGCATCTCTCTCTTTAGGTTGGGGAAGTTTTCTTCCATAATTTTGTAGAAGATATTTGCTGGCCCTTTAACTTGTAAATTTTCACTCTCGTCTATACCTATAATTCTTAGGTTTGGTCTTCTCATTGTGTCCTGGATTTCCTGGATGTTTTGGGTTACAACCTTTTTGCATTTAGTATTTTCTTTGACTGTTGAATCAATGGTTCCTATGGTATCTTCAGCATGTGAGATTCTGTCTTCTATCTCTTGTATTCTATTGTTGATATTTGCATCTACGGCCCCTGATTTCTTCCCAAGGTTTTCTACCTCAAATGTTATCTCCCTCTGCGATTTCTTAGTTGTGTCTACTTCTGTTTTTAGAACCTGGATGGATAGGCTCAGATATTTCGCTTGATTCATTGTGTTTTCATGTATTTCTTTAAGAGATTTTTGTGTTTCCTCTTTCATAGCTTCTACTTGTTGACCCACGTTCTTCTGCATTTTTTAAGTGATTTTTGTGTTTCCTCCTTATTGGCTTCTGTTTATTGATCCATATTCTCCTGAATTTCTTTAAGTGATTGTCTTAGTTAGGGTTTTACTGCTGTGAACAGACACCATGACCAATGCAAGTTTTATAAAAGACAACATTTAATTGGGGTTGGCTTACAGGCTCAGAGGTTCAGTCCTTTGTCATCAAGGCAGAAACATGGTAGCATCCAGGCAGGCATGGTACAGAAGGAGCTGAGAGTTCTACATCTTCCTCTGAAGGCCGCTAGTAGAAGACTGACTTCCGAAGGAGCTGAGAGTTCTACATCTTCATCTGAAGGCTGCTAGTAGAAGACTGACTTCCAGGCAGCCAGGGGGAGGGTCTTAAGCCCACACCCATAGCGACACACCTACTCCAACAAGGCCACACCTCCTAATAGGTTCACTTCCTGAGCCAATCATATACAAACCATCACAGTGATTTTTGTGTGGAGATAGTGGAACACTCCTCCACTGTTGGTGGGATTGCAAAATGGTAAAACCGCTCTGGAAATTAGTTTGGCAGTTCCTCAGAAAATTGGGCATGTCACTTCCAGAGGACCCTGGCATACCACTCCTGGGCATATACCCAGAGGATTCCCCTTGCATACAATAAAGACACATGCTCCACTATGTTTATAGCAGCCTTGTTTATAATAGCCAGAAATTGGAAGGAGCCCAAATATCCCTCAAAGGAGGAATGGATACAGAAAATGTGGTATATTTATACAATGGAATACTACTCAGCAATTAAAAATAATTCATGCAATTTGTAGGTAAATAGTTAGACCTGGAAAATATCATCCTAAGTGAGTTAACCCAATCACAAAAGAATACACATGAAATGCAATCACTGATAAGTGGATATTAATGAGCCCAGAAGCCCTAAATACTCAACGCACAATTAGCAAGTCAAATGATTCCCAAGAAGAAGGAAGGAGAGGACCCTGGGCCTGTAAAGATTGGATCCAGTTTTGTAGACCCAGAACAGAAAAATCGTGGGGGGGGATGATTCGGGAATAGTTGGGGGGGAGAGGACTTATGGGACTTATGGTGGGGGGGGGACTGGGAAAGGGGAAAGCCTTTGGAATCTAAACAAAGCATATAGAAAATAAAAATTAAAAAAATTACTGTTTGTCTTGAGGGAACATGCATGCATGCATTCATGCCACAATAGACATGTAGAAGTTAGGAGGCAACTAGAGAGACTTGGTTTTATCTTATTACCATGAGGTTCTAAGAGATTAAACTCAGATCTTCAGGCTTAGTAGCATACAGGGTTATCAGCTGAACCTTCCTCATTTATATATTTGCTTTTGTTGTTGCCTTTTTCTATCTATCTATCTATCTATCTATCTATCTATCTATCTATCTTTCTATCTACAAGCCAGTTCCATTTGAGACCTAATTTCCCTATGGAACACTTACTATTCTGGAACTCAGTGTGTAGACAAAGCTGGCCCTAACTATACCTGCCTCTGCCTCAATCCAGGACTGAAGCTGAGTAACATCACACCTACTTAATTTATATAATTCTAAGTAGCTATTTAACATACAGTGTTTGCCATGGGTATTCCTTAAGTTTAGGACAAAATCTGTCTTAATACAGTATTGGACTAATAGAATTTGAGGTCATAAAAGACCCTTTATTCCCAAAGATGAAGAAAGTATGTTTTCAAAAGCATTTGGATAGAAGTTATGTTAAAAATAATGATCATGTTGAATAAACAAGTATCTTCAGAACCTAACACAAAGTAGGGAAAAGATTAAAAGAGAAACAGTCTGTAAAATTTTAACAATGCTTACTATTACTATAGCTGATGCTTACTTAATAATATTTCATTGCTGAAGGCAAAAGGGAAGTAATTGTCAGTCACTTAGAATATGTTGTTTAAAATAACTATTTTGTACAATAATTATTTTGAAAGTTAGAGCAAGAAAAGCATTGTTATATGGAACCTGGAAATCCTAACAGGAAGGTTTCAAATATTAATAGTATCCTTCCTAGGTGAGTTTGTTTGCTGTCAGTTCAGACTGGCAACATAATAAAGCAAATTATATTTAGTTATGTGATTTGCTTATAGTTTGTCAATTTTACTTGTCTATAAAATCCTTGTGAAATATTAAATTGTCTATATGTGTTTATCTGTCAGTATGTGCTTCTGTGTGTGTATATGTTTTTGTTATGTTCAAGCATATCATCATGTATGTTGTCCTGACTTTTTATTTTGAATGACATCTCAATATTCCAAAAATAGTAACATATATCTAACTCCTCATTATTCTCACTCTTATCTCATCATCTGTTTGGTGGAAATATTCTAGCTTGTATCTGATCTGGAAATTGAGACAGTTCTCTACAAATGTTACCCACAGCTATAGTTCACTTACCTTTTGCTTTCATTCCATGATTAATATATGTCAAAGCCCATTCAACATGTGCACCATCACACAGCCAAGTCACACCTGTCATTAGTCTCTTGTTTCAAAGGCGTTCTTCTGTGCTGAGACACTCACTCATGCTGTTTTGTATTGTTTGATTTTGCTATAGCAACATGTTCACCAAATATCTACTCTAACCTTCCCTATTGTTTGATTTATGCTATTTTTCTTTCATTTTGGACTGTCCTTTCTCCATTTTAATCTGATGTATTAGCAGAAACACACTTTTACAAAATGGATAGTATGTAATTTTGATTTTAACAATATGTTACTCTTAAAGTTTAAAAACAATTCTATAGGTAACATGATATTTGAGTGGTCGTTAAATGGAACATGTTACAGTTCCTGGTCAGCTTTGAATGGAAATATACTGATATGCTTGTTGGGACATGAAAATCCTCTTTATATCTTGTGTCTTACTGTGTAGTCTTACTTGCTTACTTAGTTACTTAATACAAAGTAAGACACAAGACATAAAGGGGACTTTCCCTCTCTGCATATAAAGAACAAGTGACTAACATTCTACATAATTCTAGCATTCCTATAATGGGATAGGAGAAAGAGATAGCATAGGCTCCAGATGTTCACTGGCCAACTATGCTGTGGTGCTCAGAGATAAGAAACCAACACGTCAAGTTGTTTTCTGATGTACAAACTTAGAAAAGCAACATATGTTCTCACATTCACACAGAAATACACATATTTAAAAGAAAAATAAAATCAACAGATTTATAGATTTAAAGCGGAAGAACTCAAAGCGAACCCTTCCCAGAGAACAGAATTTTTAAGGAGCATAATTTAAAGTAGAATCAACTGAGGCAATGTGTTGAAGCCATCTTGGATTTGTATGTTGTAGAAGATAGTGTTGGTATCTACACAGAGCAAAAAACAAACAAACAAACAATAAACCAAACAAAGAAAAACAATTGGAAGATCTTGTCTAAGGTTCTGTCCTACATTGAGCTTACCAAACTTGAAATTGCTTCTCAATAAAACAATTTTTTCCATGATGTTCTCTGAAATCGTCATATGTGATATTGTCTGCTGCAGGTTCAGAGAGTATGAACTGAGCAGAGCCCTTCAGACACGCCCTTCTTCAGACACCCTTCTGTTAGCGGGCACTTGGGAGGCACAGCATTTAAATATACAGGGAGCTATGATGTCTCTCATTCTAGCTCTACTCTCCAGCCTTATTGTTTCATGCTCATCTCAGCAAATTTATCTTGTACTTGTGTCTGTGAAGTAAGAGCTGTCTCTTCATGTTCTTTCCAGATGAGCCGATGAGTTTCTGTAACGGGCTGACATCTTACTCTAAGTATTTGGTAGAACTGTATACAAACTGTGGTATATCTGACTCCACAGTCTTATAATACCACACCACTTCCTCACGGCAAAGTGTCTGTGTACTGCTCATGGATAACTGCGCCAGATTCTATTCTAATTTCCAGTTGACCTCAGTCTATTCTCCATAAGCAGTCTAACAGCTATAAACAATTTCAAGGTTATGATCAAAGACTGTCTCCTTGGAAGAAAGAAAATTGAAACCAAAAGTCCTGCACACACTTCCTTCGATGTAATACTCTCTCTGCAATAAGAAAATGTACATCAATACTTAAATTTAATATAAGAAATTAAAACACTTGTAGCCTTTGAATAGCACTGACATTCATTAAGTTCTGGACAGATGGAAGAGGTAACTATTGCCATAATTTTTGAAACATAATGATCTCATTGCTACTCAATATAAAATAAGCCAGATATAATATAGAGTTTAAATAAAAGAATAAGCGCCCAAGGGTCAAATGTGGAACAATATTGGCACATTATTTCCTGAATACACTCACTTTTTTTTTTTACATTTTAATTATATTTTTAGGTTCTAGGAAGTTCTATACATTGTACTGGCATAATTGAAAATACTCAGGTTACTGCTATAAGCATACTCCTATTGATTTACTATTCTAATTTGAGTCCTAAAGAAGACATTAAAATTTTAATTCACCTTAAATACATGAAATAAAGAATAGGCTATTCAAATGACTACATGTACTCAGAGAGTCATAAAATATGGTCATAGAGATATATTGTGTGTCACATGTGTCTGTGCACACTACTAAATATTTCAGAAATTTTCAGTTATTTTTTGAGGTCATCAGAATATGTAAAAATATATAATATTATATAAAACAGTATATATTATATATGTACATGTGTTTGTGTGTATATCTGTTTGTGTGTTTGTATATGTGTTTGTGTATATGTATATACACCAATACAAAACTAGAATGAAGTGAAGATGCTGTTATCTAGTAAACTAAGAGTCATAAATAGTGACTCTGAAGCTACCATGTACAGATAACCTTTTATGCCTGTGCAGGAAGTAATAACTTGTGTATTTTTGCATAGTCAGGATTTTCTGGGTAAATTTTATTTTAACTCAGTAAAATTGAATGAATAGTAGTGAAAGAAACCTTGGGAAAGGTATATTATTCCTGAGAGAATTTAAATATGTTCCACAAGGCCTCATGGCCTGAACCCTGGAATCTAGCATACCAGTACACTACTAACATTACACAGCATAAGTAACATTATACTCCAAAGAAGTGTCACAGGCTGTTGTGTGACTTCCTTATTCCTTATGAAGAATAATGTTTACATAAATCGTAAAATTTGAGTTCTATCTAGGTGAGTTTGGTGTCGTGTACTATTGATAAAATACTTCCACTGTAAAATTTTCTTTATATTTTAGACTCCTTCAAACTCATGTCTCTTACATTTCTTTCTTCCCTTAACTATTCCTTCATGTCTTTCATCCCTTAATTATGGATGGACATGTGCTATTTTTATTGCAGTGCTGTAGATTAAATATAGAGATTATCACATGCAATGCAGGCAACCACCTCCCCAGCCGTTTTATCCAAAGGACCTTCCTCCTTACTCCTCATCCCTCCATGCAGGCCCCTGCCATAGTTTTACTTCCTGTTTTGGTACAGGTCCTGGATAAACTGCTTAAGCTGGACCATAACTCCTTCTTTAGTCTAAGGTGGACTTAATCTTAAAATTCTC
This sequence comes from Apodemus agrarius, assembly GCA_964023405.1. Lineage (NCBI taxonomy): Eukaryota > Metazoa > Chordata > Mammalia > Rodentia > Muridae > Apodemus > Apodemus agrarius. Next base: position 144,869,272 of record OZ030007.1, on the reverse strand, counting down.
TTCCCACCTCAGTCTCCTGTGGAGATTGATTTAAAAAACTTCATTTCCAGCCCTGGGACAAATGTTTATCTTAACCATTGTACACATCAGGCATGGTGTTAAGTGGTCCAGGTCCATCACATTTTCTCACACAGGGTCTCACCCTGTACGCCCTGGCCATCATCAATTCTTCCTCATGCCTCTAGTGCTGGGATTACAGGTGTCTGCCACTGTACCCAGTGTCAATGGATGGAGCAGTCTGATTCATAGCAGCAAGAAAGGAGAGCATAAAACACTAACTCAAGTGGTGTTTCCACAAAGCAAAGTGTGTCTTAATCACAGAACTGCTTTTGGACTGGAAGGTTCCACATGAATTTTGATATTATAGTTCTTTCCTTAGCAAAATTGAGAATAGATCAATTTTGTTCTTTTTTTATTTTGTAGAATGCCCTGATTGATAAAATTAAATCTGCTTCTGTATGCCAGTTTTACTACTTTATTTTTTAATTCATTTTATTTTATCAAAATTTAAAATCTAAAAAAATGCTTATTAAGTACGCTGGGACCACATGTTCCACACATGATGACAATGATTTTGATGATTTTATTTAAATATCTAAGTGATTCCTCAAACTTGTGACAGAGCTGAAGTTTCATGCATGACCAGGTGATCAGAATATGTTGCTTCACACAACACAGCTGTACATCCATATGCAATTCTCCTGGATGAGTATTACAGCCTTAGAGTGTATTCATCGGCAATTTCATGATTTCAAAACAATAAAAATAAGCTAAAATCATTACATAATCTTTTCTACTAGAGCAATAGCTGCGTGGCCAAATCTCAAAGTAATATAGATTTTCTGATTAATAGAATGCTCAACAGAATTTTGAATAAACATGCTAAGTACTACTTAGAAGGCCAATTCACCTCAACACTTGAATATAATCTGCACAAAGACATCATCTCACTTAAGCCATAGCTCTTAACATTTAAACCATAGTATCATTTAAAGATAAACACCAAGGGTCCTCCAGATAACTCAGTGGGTAAGGGCTTTGCATCAATCCTCATGACCAGAATATAGCCACTGGAACCTATGTGGTAAGATAAGAGAACCAACTCCTACAGGTGATATTCATGTTCACCTCAAACATGCATACACACACACACACACACACACACACACACACATACACACACAGAGAGAGAGAGACAGAGACAGAGACAGAGACAGAGAGACAGAGACAGAGACAGAGAGACAGAGACAGAGAGAGACAGAGAGAGACAGAGAGAGACAGAGAGACAGAGACAGAGAGAAAAATAAGTAAATGTAATTTTAAAAATAAATATCAATTGCATTTATCTTTATAGACCTTAGCATAGCTAGTTCATGCTAATAAAATATAGACAGGAATGTTGTGATCTCCTACAGCCTTTGGTAAATTCTGTAGTAAAAAGGGCATTTCCTTACTTAACAAGTATTCAGCAAAGTATCTATACATATATGTGTTCCCAAATGGATATGTCAGTTGATGTTAGTTTACAAAGCATTCTGGGAAAACCAACATTTTGTATGATGAGTAATATTCAGTGCTGAAAATAACAAGGGAAATGTTACCTAATTAATAAATCCATATAAAGTAAATATTATCCCATTTGTTCATAAACTCTGGTAAATAAATTTAAATGTAAGCAACAAAATAAGAAACAATGCTAGAAGACTCTGCTCTTACATATTCTAAAATATATTGCATCCAAGTGCTAAGAGAATTGAGAATTCACTCCCATCCCTAACCAAGAAGCTATCTCCAACTGATATCTGCATGCAAAGGACAATCCCTAACCAAGAAGCTATCTCCAACTGATATCTGCATGCAAAGGACAATTAGTTTTCTCTTCTGTTTTTACTTAAAAGCCTAGCCTTTATTGCCTGATCCATCTTACAATGCTCAATTTAAATTTAAGTTTTGACCTCAAAATATATAATTATTTTTACCCATTTATTGAAATCATTTCTTGTGTTACTATAAAAGCTTTATAATGGGCTGAGAGGAAGTCTGCTCTTCCAGAAGACCTTGTTTTAGTTCCTAGTAGCCACATGATGGCTTAGAACCACTCAGAACTCCAGGTCCTGGGGATATGGCTCTTGCTTCCTGGCTTGAAGGGCAGCAGCAGTATGAGGTACACATACATACATGTGGGTAAAACACTCATGTGCATGGAAATAGATAATTGTTTCTTTTAAGGAAAAACTTTCTGAACAAAATTTTAGTAGAGGAATAAAAATACTGATTTTTAAGGCTACTGCCTGTTCCAAAATTGATCAAAAGAAAACTTGTATCAATTTATGAAATGAAAGAAGGAAGAAAAATTGGTATTCTCCAATGGAGTATGTAAACCACACTTAAAGATAGAGACCCATGGCCAGCAGTAGTTGATCAATACAAAATGAGTTCAATGTATTTTTGCATACTTTTTAAAACATATTGATTTGGTCAGGTATCTTTGCTTTATATTTTTTTTGCTTATATATTCATAATATACTATAGTTTCTGAGTTTTTTATGGATTCATGTGTGTGTGTGTGTGTGTTTGTGTGTGTCTTTTGTTTATGCCTTTTATTCTGGTTTATATTTTATTTGCTTGTTTGTTTACCTATTTAATTTTTAAAGAGAGATAGAGAAAAAAAGATCTGAATTTGACTGGGTTGAGAGTTTAAAGCAGCTGGGAGGTATGAGATGTTAGAAGAGCAAAATATCAGAATATATTATAACAAAACATATTTTCAATAAATAAGCCTATTTCATAGGCAACAAATGCATTGTCTTTTACATAGAATATAAATTCTAATACATTAACATACATATTTCTGAAAATCCCTGCAAATAAATCTATTGTCACTTTATTTGTATGTAACAGAGACAACTCTTTTTTAGCATACTTTAAAATCTTCTCTTGCCTTGTATTTCCTTACGTTTGAAAATTATACCTTAATCTATAACTTAAACTCATCTCATAAGTACTCTATATTCTATCAAAAAGCAAAAGATGACTATAAAATTATGTAATATACAAATTTCAGGCAGTGTCTCAACATTGTAGATTATGGTAGGACATTAGAGAGGTTATATCTGCAGTTGATTGTCAACACCAGGGACATCTTTAATAATAACTGACTCAAGACCTTTGATGAGTGGTAGAGACTCACATATGGCATGGCGATAATGTCCTGTGCTACTGAGATGTTAGAATTATGACAAATCAGTTGCAATTCTGGGAAACAAGAGCTAGTCTTCTGAGATCTCATAGGGGAAAGATGGGCTTTAGATAATGAGGATACCAAACGTTGACATGGTCTTTTTTTACAATTTTGTCTTTGGAAAGGCCTCAAGTTAATTTAACAACTTTTTCAAAGGTCAGAGTCTGTTAGCCTCCTGAAAAGCTTCCTGCTCAAGAGTCACTCAGTACTTTCCTCAAGGATTTACTTAATCAACTGTAGAAAAATTGAGGGATTTGAAGGTCTTAAAGTTAAGGGCAAAAGAATCTCAACATGAGCCTGAGAAGAAACAAATGCATTATTCAAACCTTAGAAGGAATTTTCCCCTTTCAAATCCTTTATCAAAAAATGGGAAGGTATTACATTGATAGAATTGACCTCCTTTTCCACAATCTGGGTGAAAATATCGAAGGAAATTAAGCTTGGAGAAGTAGTCTGTCTGAGGATTTCCATTTAGCATATAATTCTGAAATTATCTACTTTTTAAAAAAATTAAATGCTAAGCCAGTATTTATGGCAAAATCAGAGAGAAAACAGTGGAAATGTCTCATTCAGTCCACTATACATATTCAATCCCCTTACTGTATAGCATACCTATTATTGTATGAGCAAATTCACATTAATTCTATAAGGAATCCCTATAAATAGTAGTTTTCTCTTCTACTGCTTACTTAAGGGTAAATGAAATTCTCCATTTTTTCATGTAGTTTAGGGACTGCAGGTAGATTTGGTTTCAAGAACCAGTAATGATTTTTGGAGAACCTTATAATTGGTGCAATGTTTTCCTATTCTAAATTCATATATTTCAATCATTCTTTTTATTTATTTACTTGAGACCTAATACAAATACCAAATTATTTCTGAAATAGTTTACAACAACAACAACAACAATTGCATTTAATTGAATAACTATATATTAAAGAAAAGATCCTGTTTTCTTCATGGTAGAGAAAATGTGTGTCGCAACATTTGCCTTTAAAGTTTATAAGTCTGCAATAGAGAAGGAAATTTGCTTAATGAATTAAAATGCCAAAATATGTATTCTGCACTATATGCATTTAGTTGATTTCTGATATTAATGATTCCTTAATCTTTATTTAAGAATAATTAGTTATCTCAATTTTCACCAGTCCTGGTGACAATGAAATAAAAAAGACATCACTGCTCTACTCTTCAAACAATGGGTCATTTCTGATTAAACTTCCATTGAATATTGAACATTTAGTCTTAAAACAAATTATGTTCTTTTTCTTTTTAATTTGGACCTAATTTCCTGCTGCCCTAAGGTCTCTATGCTAATTAATTGATTTATGAATCAATAGAAGGTATATTTAACGTTGGAAAAATGAAGATAAAAAGGTGAAGGCACTTACCATTTTATTTGTGATCACCAATCATTTTAAAAATGGCTTAATTGTCTTCAGTGTATGTGTGTGTATATATTTTATTTTAGTAAATTTCACATTCATCCGTCATGTTCAAGGGGATCCAAATTTAATTTCCTCATTTCCTTTTGGAAGGAGTCTATATAGATGCTTTTTAAAACATTATACAATTGCTGATCAGTCATATTGTTCTTTGAAAGAATGACAAAGTCTGAGAGATTATTTCCACCAATTCTCAATATATTCAGCATGGTACAATAGAGTTAATAAAAATTTTGGACTTAGTTTGAATTCTGACACTACTATGAACCATGAACCACCAGACAAGTTAGTTCACAATTTCTAATGTAAATATTGCAGTTATGATCGAGAGATTTCAGAATCATGGTATGTGTAATATTTATATATAAATCCAGATGTTCCACAACAGAAGAATGGAAACAGAAAATGTGTTTCATTTACACAATTATCATTTATCATCCTGAGTGAAGTAACTCAGACCTAAAAGAACATGCATGGTATGTACCCACTAATAAGTAGATATTTGCCAAAAAATAAAAGTGCAGAATAGCCAACATACAGTCCACAGAACTCATAGAGTTCAGCAGATTGAAGCGCCCAAATGCAGACACTGCAATCCTATTTGAGAGGGAGAAGAAAGGAATCACAAGTGGGGAGGAGGTAAGGATTTGGGAGGGAAAGTAGACTGGGGTCAATGGGGGATAGGGAAGAGGGGAACCTGAAGAGGGTATTGGGTGAAGGAATAGGACGAAAATCCTTAGGGCCAGCAGAAAAGAATAGATACAGGCACCCATGGGAGGTAGAAGGTATGGGGGACCCTCCAGAATGTACCAGAGACCTGAGAGGTAACAGACTCTCAGAACTCAAAGGGAGGGACGTTAGATGAAATGCCCCCAACAGGAAGGAAAGGGAATTTATAGAGGGAACGTCCAGCAAGAAGATAGAGAATATCAAGTGAGGGAGGGGGTTGACAACACATAGTAAAAATTCTGACCCGTAATTTTTCCTGTCTGAAAGAACAAGAGAGGAGCCTGAGAAAAGGAAGGTCCAGTGACAGGACAGATCCAAAGTGGGATCCAGCTCAAGGGGAGGTCCAAAGGTCTGACACTATTACTGAGGCTATGGAACACTCACAAAAGGGTATATAGCATGACCACACTCCAGAAGATCCAAAAGCAGCTGAAAGAGTCAGATGCAGTTATTCGTACCCAACCAGTGGGCAAAAGCTGCTGACTGCTGTAGTTGAATTAGGGAAAAGCTGGAAGAAGCTGGGGAGGTGAGTAACCCTTAAGGAGGACCAGCAGTCTTACTTAGCCTGGACCCCTGAGATCTCTCAAATACTGGACTACCAACCAGGCAGGAAACACCAACTTTTATGAGCCCATCAACATATATACCGTAGAGGACTTCAGGATCCCTGTTTAGTCAGAGAAGATGCACATAACCTTCAAGAGACTGGAGGCACCAGGGAATTTAGGGGTCTGATTGGGTGGGGATTGGGGGTGGAGACATCCTCCTGAAGACAGGGGTACGAGGAAGAGGTATGGTATGTGGAACAGAGTGTGGACAAGGGGAATAAAATCTGGAGTTAAAAATATAAATAACTAAGTCAGTCACCTGGTCTTTCTGCTGTGCAAAACTCTTGGTGGCTCTGCTACAATGAAGACACCATCTCCTTATCCATCCTAGAAAACCTGCAGTACTCAGAGCAGCTGATAAGAACCCTCTCCCACCTCTGGAGTCCCAGAGTTGCTTCTCGGGGCCCTGTTGGACTCAATAACCAGCAACTGCAGAAATCCCTGCCTTCCTGAATACCACTTCCCTTCCCTTCCTCCTCCCCTTCTGCCTCCAGTCACACAATATCTTTCCAGCTCTACAAAGGATGTTGGGTGGAAAATACCAACATGAGGCAGGAAACTACACCCTAGAAAAAGCAATAAAGTAATCTTTAACAAATCCAAAATAAGATAGCCACACAAACAGAATTCCATCTTTAACAATGAAAATAACAGGAAGCAATAGTCACTTTTCCTTAATATCTCTTAACATCAATAGTTTCAATTCCCCCCAAAAAATAACATAGTCTAACAGACTGGATATGCCAACAGGACTCAACATTTTGCTTCATACAAAAAACCCACCTCAGTGACAAAGAGAGTTACTACCTCAGAGTCAAAAGTTGGAAAGCAATTTTCCAAGCAAATGGTGCCAAGAAACAAGCTAGAGTGGCAATTCTTATATCAGATAAAATCGACTTTCAACCAAATGTTGTCAAAAAAGATAAGGAGAGACACTTCATACTGGTCAAAGGAAAAAAAATCTACCAAGAGGAACTCTCAATTCTGGACATCTATGCTCCAAATGCAAGGGTACACACATTCACAAAAGAAACTTTACTAAAGTTCAAAGCAAACATTGAAGCCCACATAATAATAGTGGGAAACTTCAACATCCCACTCTCAGCAATGGAAAAATCATGGAGGCAAAAACTAAACAGAAACACCATGAAACTAATAGAAGTTATGAAACAAATTGATCTAAAAGATATTTATAGAACATTCCATCCTGAAGCAAAAGAATATACCTTCTTCTCAGCACCTCATGGCACAGTCTTCAAAACTGACTATATACTTGGTCATAACACAGGCCTCAACAGATATAGTAATATTGAGATAATTCCATGCACCCCATCAGATGACCATGGTCTAAGGCTGCTCTTAAGTTCAAACAAAAACATTGGAAAACACACATACATATAGATGTTGAACAATGCTCTATTCAATAATAACTTGGTCAAGGAAGAAATAAAGAAAGAAATTGAAGACTTCTTAGAACTTAATAAAAATGAAGACACATCATACCAGGACACATGGGACACAATGAAAGCAATGCTAAGAGGAAAACATAAAGCTCCTAGTGCCTCCAAAAAGAAAATGGAGAGAACTTACACTAGCAGCTTGACAACACACCTCAAAGCTCTGGAGCAAAAAGAAGTAAATACCCCCAAGAGGAGTAGACTGCAGGAAATCATCAAACTCAGGACTGAAATCAACCAAATAGAAACAAAAAGAACTATAAAAAGAATCAACAAAGCCAGTAGCTGGGTTTTTTTTTTTTTTGAGAAAATCATAAGATAGATAAACCCATAGCCAGACTAAACAGACGGTACATAAGCACTACCCAAATTCATAAAATCAGAAAAAAAGGGAGACATAACAACAGAAACTGTGGAAATTCAAAAAATCATCAGGTCCTTCCCCAAATCTTTTACTCAACAAAATTGTAATGTCTCGATGAAATGGACTATTTTCTAGACATATAACAACTGTCAATGTTAAAACAGGATCAGATAAACCATTTAAATTATCCCATAATTCCTGAGAAAATAGATATTAACAGTCTCCCAACCACAAAAAGCCCAGGACCAGATGGGTTTAGTGGATTCGATCAGATCTTCAAAGAAGACCTAATACTGATACTCTTCAAACTATGCCATAAAATAGAAACACAAGGGACACTAACCAATTCATTCTATGAAGCCATAATAATGCTTAAACCTAAACCGAGGAAAGACTAATCAAGGAAGGAGAACTTCAGACCAATTTCCCCTATGAACATTGATGCAAAAATACTCAATAAAATTCATGCCAACCGAATACAAGAGCACATCAAAACAATCATTCACCACAATCAAGTAGGTTTCATCCCAGGAATGCAGGCACGGTTCAATATACAGAAATCCATCAACGTAATACACTATATAAACAAACTCAAAGAAAAACCCATATAAGCATTTCATTAGATGCTGAAAAATCATTTGACAAAATTCAGCATCACTTCATATTAAAAGTCTTGGAGAGAACAGGAATTCAAGGTCCATGACTAAACATAGTGAAAACAATATACAGCAAACCAGTAGCCAACATCAAACTACATGAAGAAAAACTTGAAGCAATTCTACTTAAATCAAGGACCAGACAAGACTGCCAACTTTCTCCTTGTCTATTTAATATAGTACTTGAAGTTCTAGCTAGAACAGTTAACAAAAGGAGGTCAAAGGTATACAAATTGCAAAGAAAGAAGTCAAAATATCCTCACTCTTGCAAATGATATGATCATATATTTAAGTGACCCCCAAAATTCCACCAGAGAAATCCAAAAGCTGATAAACAACTTCAGCAAAGTACCTGGATATAAAATTAACTCAAACAAATCAGTAGCCTTCCTCTACTCAAATAATAAACAAAGTGAGAAAGAAATTAGGGAAAGGACACCCTTCACAATAGTCACAATTAATATTACAAACTTTCTGGTGACTCTAATGAAGCAAGTGAAAGATCTATATGACAACAACTTTAAGCCTCTGAAGAAAGAAATTAAAGAGGATCTCAGAGATGGAAAGATCTCCCGTGCTCATATATTAGCAGGATTAAAATATTAAAAAGGATATCTTGCAGAAAGCAAGCTACAGATTCAATGCAATCCCCATCAAAATCCCAAATCAATTCTTCATAGAGCTAGAAAGAGAAATTCTTGATTTCATTTGGAATAACAAAAAACTCAGGAGAACAAAAACTATTCTCCACAATAAAAGAACTTCTGGGGGTATCACCTTCCAGCATCTCAAGTTCTACTATAGAGGAATAGTGATAAAAACCTGTATGGTATTGGAACAGAGACAGGCAGGAAGATCAATGGAATAAAATTGTAGACTGAGAAATCAACCCACACACCTATGGTCATACGATATTTGACAAAGGAGTTAAAAAAATCCAGTGGAAAAAAGACAGCATGTTTACAAATGGTGTTGGATCAACTGGAGGTCATCAGCAAGTAGAAAAATGCAAATCAGCCCGTTCTTATCTCCTTGTACAAAGCTCAACTCCAGTAGATCAAGGACCTCCACATAAAACCAGAAACACGGAAGCTTATAGAGGAGTAAGTGGGGAAGAGACTTGAACACATGGGCACAGGGGAAATAGCCTGAACAGGACACCAATGGCTTGTGCTCTAAGAACAAGAATCTACAAATGGGACCTCATAAAATTTCAAAGCATTTGTAAGGCAAAGGACACTGTCAATAGGACAAAATGGCAACCAACAGATTGGGAAAAGATCTTTACCAATATTATATCTGATAGAGGGCTAATATCCAATATATACAAAGAACTCAAGAAGTTAGACTCCAGATAACCCTATTAAAAAATGGAGTACAGAACTAAACAGAATTTTCAGCTGATGAACCTCGAATGGTTGTGAAGCACCTAAAGAAATGTTCAGCATCCTTAGTTATCAGGGAAATGCAAATCAAAATAACACTGAGATTCCACCTCACACCAGTCAGAATGGCTAAGATCAAAACTCAGGTGACAGTAGGTGCTGTCCAGGATGTAGAGAAAGAAGAGCACTCCTCCTCTGCTGGTCAGACTGCAAGCTTGTACAATGACTCTGGAAATCAGTTTTGTGGTTCTTCTTTTTTTTTTAATTTTTATTTTCTATATTCTATGTTTACATTCCAAGGGCTTTCCCCTTTCCCAGTTCCCACCCACCATAGTTCCCATAGATCTTCTCCCCCCCAACTATTCCCCAATCATTCCCCCTCCCCCCTCAGTTTCTTTACTAAACTGGATGCAATCTTTACATGCCCAGGGTCCTCTCCTTTCTTCTTCTTGGGAATCATTTGACTTGCTATTCGTGTCTTGAGTATTTAGTGCTTCTGGGCTTATTAATATCCACTTATCAGTGATTGCATTTCATGTGCATTCTTTTGTGATTGGGTTAGCTCACTCAGGATGATATTTTCCAGGTCTAACCATTTACCTACAAATTGCATGAATTCATTATTTTTAATTGCTGTGTAGTATTCCATTGTATAAATATACCACATTTTCTGTATCCATTCCTCCTTGGAGGGATATTTGGGCTCCTTCCAATTTCTGGCTATTATAAACAAGGCTGCTATAAACATAGTGGAGCATGTGTCTTTATTGCATGCAGGGGAATCCTCTGGGTATATGCCCAGGAGTGGTATGCCAGGGTCCTCTGGGAGTGACATGCCCAATTTTCTGAGGAACCTCCAAACTGATTTCCAGAGCGGTTTTACCATTTTGCAATCCCACCAACAATGGAGGAGTGTTCCTCTTTCTCCACATCCTCGCCAGCACTTGTTGTCTCTTGAGTTTTTAAACTTAGCCATTCTGACTGGTGTGAGGTGGAATCTCAGTGTTGTTTTGATTTGCATTTCCCTGATGACTAATGATGTTGAACATCTTTTAAGGTGTTTCTCGGCCATCCGAATTTCTTCTGGTGAAAATTCTTTGTTTAGCTCTGTGCCCCATTTTTTGATAGGGTTATTTGGTTCTTTGGGGTCTAACTTCTTGAGTTCTTTGTATATATTGGGTATTAGCCCTCTGTCGGATGTGGGGTTGGTGAAGATCTTTTCCCACTTTGTTGGTTGCCGTTTTGTCCTTCTGACAGTGTCCTTTGCTTTGCAGAAACTTTGTAATTTTATGAGGTCCCATTTCTCGATCCTTGATCTTAGTGTGTACGCTATTGGTGTTCTGTTCAGGAACTTTTCCCCTGTGCCCAAGTCCTCCAGGGTCTTCCCAAGTTTCTTTTCTAATAGTTTCCGTGTGTCTGGTTTTATGTGGAGGTCCTTGATCCACTTGGAGTTGATCTTAGTGCAAAGAGATAAGAGTGGGTCAATTCGCATTCTTCTGCATGTTGACCTCCAGTTGAACCAGCACCATTTGTTGAAAAGGCTATCTTTATTCCACCGGATGGTTGTGGCTCCTTTATCAAAGATCAAGTGACCATAAGTCTGTGGGTTAATTTCTGGGTCTTCAATCCTGTTCCATTGATCTGCTTGCCTGTTGCTATACCAATACCATGCAGTTTTTAACACAATTGCTCTGTAGTACTGCTTGAGGTCAGGGATATTGATTCCCCCAGAAGTCCTTTTATTGTTGAGAATAGTTTTAGCTATCCTGGGTTTTTTGTTGCTCCAGATGAATTTGAGAATTGCTCTTTCTAGATCTATGAAGAATTGAGTTGGGATTTTGATGGGGATTGCATTGAATCTGTATATTGCTTTTGGCAAGATGGCCATTTTTACTATATTGATCCTGCCAATCCAGGAGCAAGAAATATTTTTCCATCTTTTGAGGTCTTCTTCGATTTCTTTCTTCAAGGACTTGAAGTTCCTGTTGTACAGATCTTTCGCTTGTTTGGTTAGAGTTACGCCAAGATACTTTATGTTGTTTGTGGCTATTGTGAAGGGTGTTATTTCCCTAATTTCTTTCTCAGCCTGCTTGTCCTTTGAGTACAAGAAGGCCACTGACTTGCTTGAGTTAATTTTATAACCTGCCACTTTGCTGAAGTTGTTTATCAGCTGTAGAAGTTCTCTGGTGGAGTTTTTTGGGTCGCTTAGGTAAACTATCATATCGTCTGCAAATAATGATAGTTTCACTTCTTCCTTTCCAATTTGTATCCCTTTGACTTTCTTATGTTGTCTAATTGCTCTTGCTAGAACTTCAAGTACTATATTGAAAAGATATGGAGAGAGACGGCAGCCTTGTCTTGTCCCTGATTTTAGTGGGAATGCTTCAAGTTTCTCTCCATTTATTTTGATGTTGGCTACTGGTTTGCTGTAGATTGCTTTTACTATGTTTAGGTATGGGCCTTGAATTCCTGCTCTTTCCAAGACTTTTAGCATGAAAGGATGCTGAATTTTGTCGAATGCTTTTTCAGCATCTAATGAGATGACCATGTGGTTTTTTTCTTTCAGTTTGTTTATGTAGTGGATTACATTGATGGATTTCCGTATATTGAACCATCCCTGCATCCCTGGGATGAAGCCTACTTGATCATGATGGATGATCATTTTGATGTGCTCTTGGATTCGGTTAGCAAGAATTTTATTTAGTATTTTTGCATCTATATTCATAAGAGAAATTGGCCTGAAGTTCTCTTTCTTTGTTGGATCTTTTTGTGGTTTAGGTATTAGCATAATTGTGGCTTCGAAGAATGAGTTGGGCAGTGTCCCTTCTGTCTCTATTTTGTGGAATAGTTTGAAGAGTATTGGTGTTAAGTCTTCTTTGAAGGTCTGGTAGAATTCTGCACTAAAACCATCTGGTCCCGTACTTTTTTTGGTTGGGAGGCTTTCTATAACCCCTTCTATTTCTTTAGGGGTTATGGGACTATTTAGCTGGTCTACTTGATGCTGATTTAATTTTGGTATTTGATATCTGTCTAGGAAATCGTCCATTTCCTCCAGATTCTCCAGTTGTTTTGAGTATAGACCTTTGTAGTAGGATCTGATGATCTTTTGAATTTCCTCAGTTTCTGTTGTTATGTCTCCCTTTTCATTTCTAATTTTGTTAATTTGTATACTGTCTCTGTGTCCTTTGGTTAGTCTGGCTAAGGGTTTATCTATCTTGTTGATTTTCTCAAAGAACCAGCTCCTGGTCTTGTTGATTCTTTGTATGGTTCTCTTTGTTTCTATTTGATTGATTTCAGCCCTGAGTTTGATGATTTCTTGTTTTCTACTCCTCCTGGGTGAGTTAACTTGTTTTTCTTCTAGCACTTTAAGGTGTGCTGTTAAGCTGCTAGTGTATGCTCTCTCCAGTTTCTTTTTGGATGCACTTAGAGCTATGAGTTTTCCTCTTAGCACTGCTTTCATTGTGTCCCATAGATTTGGGTAGGTTGTACCTTCATTTTCATTGAATTCTAAAAAGTCTTTGATTTCTTTTTTTATTTCTTCCTTGACCAAGGTGTCATTGAGTAGAGTATTGTTCAGTTTCCATGTGTATGTGGGCTTTCTGTTGTTTTTGTTGCTATTGAAGACCACTCTTACTCCATGGTGATCTGATAGGAGGCATGGGATTAGCTCGATCTTCTTGTATTTGTTGACATCTGTCTTGTGACCGATTATATGGTCTATTTTGGAGAAGGTACCATGCGGTGCTGAGAAAAAGGTATATTCTTTAGTTTTAGGATGAAATGTTCTATATATATCTGTTAAATCCAATTGGTCCAGAGTTTCAATTAGTTTCACTGTGTCCCTGTTTAGTTTCTGCTTTCCTGATCGGTCCATTGAGGAGAGTGGGGTGTTGAAGTCACCCACAATTATTGTGTTAGGTGTAATGTGTGCTTTAAGCTTTAGTAAGGTTTCTTTTACAAATGAGGGTGCCCTTGCATTTGGAGCATAGATGTTCAGTATTGAGAGCTCTTCCTGGTGGATTTTCCCTTTGGCCAGCAAGAAGTGACCTTCTGGGTCTCTTTTGATGATTTTAGGTTGAAAGTCAATTTTATCTGATATTAGAATGGCTACTCCAGCTTGTTTCCTGAGACCATTTGCTTGTAAAATTGTCCTCCAGCCTATTACTCTAAGGCAGTGTTTGTCTTTAACACTGAGATGTGTTTCCTGTATGCAGCAAAATGTAGGGTTCTGTTTCCATATCCAGTCAGTTAGTCTATGTCTTTTTATTGGGGAATTGAGTCCATTGACGTTAAGAGATATTAAGGAATAGTAATTATTACCTCCAGACATTTTTGAAATTATATTTATTTATCTTATTTATTTTTTATATTCGAGAGGTTATCTTCTTTTGGGTTTGATGAGAGGAGGTTTCTATCTTGCTTCTTCCCGGGTGTATTTTCCGTCCTTGTCTTGGTGTTTTCCCCCTATTATCCTTTGTAGGGCTGGATTTGTGGAGAGATATCTTGCAAATTTGGTTTTGTCATAGAATACCTTGACGTCTCCATCAATGGCAATTGAGAGTTTTGCTGGGTAAAGTAGTTTTGGCTGAAGTTTGTGTTCTCTTAGAGTTTGCATGATATCTGCCCAGGATCTTCTAGCTTTCATGGTCTCAGGTGAGAAGTCTGGTGTTATTCTGATAGGTTTTCCTTTATATGTTACTTGGCCTTTTTCTCTTGCTGCCTTTAGTATTCTTTCTTTTTTTATTACATTTGGAGTTTTGATTATTATGTGACGGGATGTATTTCTGTTCTGGTCCAGTCTGTTTGGGGTTCTATAGGCTTCTTGTATATTCATGGGCATCTCTCTCCTTAGTTTGGGGAAGTTTTCTTCCATAATTTTATAGAAGATATTAGCTGGCCCTTTAACTTGTAAATCTTCACTCTCGTCTATACCTATAATCCTTAGGTTTGGTCTTCTCATAGTGTCTTGGATTTCCTGGATGTTTTGGGTTACCACCTTTTTGCATTTAGTGTTTTCTTTGACTGTTGAATCAATGGTTCCTATGGTATCTTCGGCTTCTGAGATTCTGTCTTCTATCTCTTGTATTCTATTGTTGATACTTGCGTCTAGGGCCCCTAATTTCTTCCCCAGGTTTTCTATCTCCAATGTTGTCTCCCTCTGTGATTTCTTAGTTGTTTCTACATCTGTTTTTAGTATCTGGATGGATGTGCTCAGATCTTTCGTTTGCTTGATTGTGTTTTCATGTATTTCTTTAATAGATTTTTGTGCTTCCTCTTTCATAGCTTCTACTTGTTGGCCCACGTTCTTCTGTAGTTCTTTAAGTGATTTTTGTCTTTCTTCCTTATTGTCTTCTTCTCTTTGATCCATCTTCTCCTGAATTTCTTGAAGTGATTTTTGTATTTGCCTTGTATAGGCTTCTAACTTTTGATCCATTTTCTCTTCTATTTCTTTACGAGATTTTTCTATGTGTTCAGCTACCAGCATCCTGACCAGTGATTTTATATCCAAGTCTTGTTTTTCTGGTGTTTTAGGGTATCCAGGGATTCCTGTTGTTGGAGAACTGGGTTCAGATGCTGTCATGTTGCCTTGATTTTTGTTAGTAACGTTCCTTCGTTTTCCTTTTGCCATCTGGTTATTTCTGGTTTTAGTTGCCCTTGTTGTTAGTGGCTGGTGTTTGAATCTCCTGTGAGGCTGGGCTCACCTGTTGTTTCTCTACTGGTAAATATGTGTGACTGCTGCTTTAAGGGATCATAAGCTGGCTGCCACCCATGCGATTGTAGTCCCTGTTGGAGTCTGTCTACCTGGGCTTCTCCAGCTGTGTCCTGGTTGCAAGGAACTCGGCCTGCTTGGTTCCGAGACCCTAGCAGATCCCCCTGTGCGGGTAGCCCTGGAAGGGGTGTTTACCTGGGCCTTTCCAGCTGTGTCCTGGTTGCAATATGGAGGCCCGCAGCTACCGCTGGTCCAGGGGCCGGTGAGCTGGTTGCAGAATGCAGCCTAGGTGCTCGCCAGAGGGCGCGGGGATGTCCCACAGAGCCTGGGCCTTTCCAGCTGTGTCCTGGACCTTTCCAGCTATGTCCTGGTTGCAATATGGAGGCCCTCCTCTTCTGCTGGTCCAGGGGCCGGCGAGCTGGTTGCAGAAAGCAGCCTCGGTGCTCGCCAGAGGGCACGGGGATGTCCCGCAGAGCCTAAGCGGAACTCAGCCTGCTTGGGTCCGAGACCCTAGCAGATCCCCCGTGAGGGCAGCCCTGGAAGGGGTGTTTACCTGGGCCTTTTCAGCTATGTCCTGGTTGCAATATGGAGGCCCGCTGCTTCTGCTGGTCCAGGGGCCGTCGAGCTGGTTGCAGAAAGCAGCCTCGGTGCTCGCCAGAGGGTGCGGGGAAGTCCCACAGAACCTGGGCCTTTCCAGCTGTGTCCTGGTTGCAATATGGAGGCCCGCCGTGCTGGTCCAGGGGCCGGCGAGCTGGTTGCAGAAAGCAGCCTCGGTGCTCGCCAGAGGGCACGGGGATGCCCCGCAGAGCCTAGGCGGAACTCAGCCTGCTTGGGTCCGAGACCCTAGCAGATCCCCCCGTGAGGGCAGCCCTGGAAGGGGTGTTTACCTGGGCCTTTCCAGCTATGTCCTGGTTGCAATATGGAGGCCCGCCGCTTCTCGTGGTTCTTCTTAAAATTAGACATAGTACTATCTGATGACCCAGCTATACCACTCCTGGGCATATATACCCAGAAGACGTTCCAACGTGTAATAATGTTACATGTTCCACTATGTTCATAGCCGCCTTACTTATAATATTCAGAAGCTGGAAAGAACTGAGATGTCCTTCAACAGAGGAATGGATACAGAAAATGTGGTATATTTACACAATGGAGTACTGCTCAGCTATTAAAAACAATGAATTAATGAAATTCCTAGGCAAACAGATGGAACTAGAAAGTGTCATCCTGAAAGAGGTAACCCAATTACAAAAGAACATGTATGGTGTGTACTCACTGATAAGTGGATATTAGCCCAAAAGCTCAGAATACACAATATACAACTCACAGACCACAAGAAGCTCAAGAAGAAGGAAGACCAAAGTGTGGGTGCTTAGGTTTTTCTGAGAAAGGGAACAAAATAGTCACTGGAGCAATTAGGGAAACAAAGTGTGGTACAGCAACTGAAGGAAAGTCCACCCAGAGACTGTCCTACCTGGGGATCCATCCTTTAAACAGTCACCAAACACCAACACTATCATAGATCTCAAGAAGTGCTTGCTGAAAAGAGCCTATTAAGGCTGTATCCTGAGGGGCCCTGCTGGATGAAGCTTTACAGATATAGAGGCAGTTGATAGCAGACAACAATTGGACTGAGTGTGGGGCCCCCAATGGAGGAGTTGGAGGGAGAACTGGAGGAGCTGATGGGATTTACAGCTAATGGGAAGAAAGATGATGTTGGCCACCCAGACCGCCAGGGCTCCAAGGAACTAAGCCATAAACTAAGGGGTACACATGATTCTAGCCACAGTTATAGAGGAGGAATGCCTTGTTGGGCATCAATGGGAGGTGAGGTCCCTGGTCATAGGAAAGCTCCATAGATGCCCCAGTGTGGGAAAATTGAAGGTGAGTAGGTGGGAGTAGGTTGGGCAGAGGAGCATCTTCTTGGAGGCAGGGGGTGGGAGGATGGGTTGGGGGTTTTCTGGGAGACGGGACACTGGGAAAGAATATAACTTATGAAATGTAAGTGAAGAATACATTCAATAATAAATAACTAAATAAATTGACAGAAAAAGAAGTACAGTAGTAATATGCAACATTAATCAGTTTTTTGAATGAGTAAATATAAGAAAAACACTTAGAATGGTAACTATTAAATACTTACGTTCATTACTTTGCTATTTATGAGCCTGTCACCCAAATGATTAGAATGACTTTGACTATATTATTTAAATACATTAAAATTTTCTCAACCTTTTACATGATCAAAAAAAAAAAAAAACCAACATGAGACTAGCAGCTTTTCATTACACAAAAATATTGGAAAAATTATGGAGGAACTTTACTTAAGACCCAAAATTTGTGAAATTCTAAATAATAGTAATTTACCAATGGACAAGTAATAGATAGCCTCTAAGGTTTGGGGACTAACAGGTCATATATCCTCTTGAATTTATTCCAATATAAGCGTGATCTGGCTGTTTATTTCCTTATGGCTTGAAAAGTTACATCTATTTCCTTATGGCTTGACTAGTAATGTGGCTAAATTCTCCCTTCCTCCAACCTCCCTGTGAAATCCTCCAAACTCTTTATCTTGGTCAAAGAGGAAAAACTTCCTTGACAGAGGAAGACTAGCCTTTTTCAAGGGTGGATGAGTAGTTATACTATCCTATGAAAACCTACAAATATGCTCTAAGAAAATGGTTAATGAGTACTGATTAGTATATGTGCATGTTTAAAGAAAAATAAAACACGATGTTTTTTAAAGTACATAAATTAGAAGAAATATGAAAAATAAAAAAACAGAAATATGTATAATAAGATGGAGCTATATTGTTATTTTTTAAGGATATATCTAATTAAGTGTAAGTATCTGTGTGCATGTGTAGAAACAATGGACTTGTCACTACTAAAAACAATTTATAGGTGATTATAACGTTGAAAACATACATTGTGAGTTTATGCACAATTTTTTCCACATGTGAAAATATGTCTTATATAAAAGGTAATAAATAAGTAAACAGCTTTATAACTGTTTGGAGACAGAGAAAGGAGTTTATAAGAAGTATTTTGCAACAATAATTAAAAAAAGGGGGCATGAATTTGAATAGAACAAGAGGGTATATGAGGGCTTGGGACAGGAAAGAGAATGGGAAAATCATATCATTATATTATAATCTCAAAAAGTATAAATATGAAACATCCACTTTTTGAGCTTAACCTGGAAGATATGTAATCACAGGAAGGAATCCTATTGACAGCAACAGCAAGGAGGCACAGTGGTGGCACATGAATTCCTTGATTTGAAGCTGGATCCATTCTTTGATGTTAATTGTCTAAATGTTTAACTTGGGCCATGGCAAGGACATGAGCCAGAGGTCACTTAGATTCTAAAGGAAATAGCATGGAATTTGGACCTTATTTCAACATAACTAAGGTATACTATAAAAAGAGGAGAAGACAGGAAGGTAGAATAGAATGGTTCAATGGCCCCTCAGCCAAAGGAGTCAATGATGCTATGTACTATGTGTGATTATAGCACTGCAATAAAATATGGATATAAATGCACACTAAAATTAAAAAAACCCTCTGTGCTGTATATATTTAATCATGTTTATAGCATAGGTCTGGTGCACAATCTGAATATAAAATAAGATGTTATTTTTATATTTCTTATGAATATGTGCAGGAAAACATATTTGTACAACAAATCTGTTTCAGCCACGAACAAGCCATACTTGATTCAAAAATCATCAAATTACCAAATACACCTCAGTCATGCAATCACTAGCAGAATGTGCAGATAAAAATCTGTTTAAAACCAAAGTCATCATACATGAATTTTTTCAGAAAACAAACCTTTTTTTCTATTTTAGCCAGACTGCAGTAACAAATTTTCATTTGCACAGTTATAATTTTTAATGTTCAAAGCATATAACTCAGCTGAACAATGATTACTTCAGTCTTTACTCATATAATTATCCATCATTTATAATGGCATGCTATCAGACTGTGTATTGTTCAAAAACAATTCACATTTCTCAATTTATCAAAAATGCTGGTGAAAATTCTGCTTAAATCATAACTAACTTTATATTTTTTATCTTTAATTAAAGGAAATATTTTATGATTAAGCCATTCAATAGTAAATGAATGGATGTTGGTAAAATTATAGCAAATACAATTTTATTAACACATTTAATATATATTAATATGTTATATTAATATATGTGTTTTCATATATTACATTGAGAATATTTCATGGCTGAAAACAATACTAGAAACAAAGAAGGCTGTTTTCTTATAAGTCAAAATACTAAAAAAGACCAAAGAACTAATTTACCCACAACAGTATCCTAGTTATTTGAACAGCTAGTGAAAACCTTTAGCTTTATTCAAAAACAAGTTATGGCTCTGGTCACAAAATATCTTTTAATATCTTTGATAGTCTTCCCCAAAACAGCTCCTCCAAATTGCAGCGATTTGCACCACAAAAGTGACCAGTACCTTTTAGCTGAATGCAAGGGGATAAGAGAATGAATAATTTTTTCCACCATTATTTTTTTAATTTTTATTTTCTATATTCTATGTTTACATTCCAAAGGCTTTCCCCTTTCCCAGTTAGCCCCCACCATATGTCCCATAATTCCTCCCCCCTCCCGCTATTCCCCACTCATTCCCCCCCCACACGATTTCTCTGTTCTGGGTCTACAATACTGTATCCAATCTTTACAGGCCCAGGGTCCTCTCCTTTCTTCTTCTTGGGAGTCATTTGACTTGCTAATTATGCCTTGAGTATTTAGGGCTTCTGGGCTCATTAATATCCACTTATCATTGATTGCATTTCATGTGTATTCTTTTGTGAATTGGGTTAGCTCACTTAGGATGATAGTTTCCAGATCTAACCATTTACCTACAAATTGCATGAGTTTATTATTTTTAATTGCTGAGTAGTACCCCATTGTATAAATATACCACATTTTCTGTATCCATTCCTCTTTTGAGGGATATCTGGGCTCCTTCCAATTTCTGGCTATTATAAACAAGGCTGCTATAAACATAGTGGAGCATGTGTCTTTATTATATGCAGAGGAATCCTCTGGGTATATGTCCAGGAGTGGTATGCCAGGGTCCTCTGGAAGTGACATCCCAATTTTCTGAGGAACCGCCACACTGATTTCCAGAGCGGTGGTTTTACCATTTTGCAATCCCACCAACAGTGGAGGAGTGTTCCCTTTTCTCCACATCCTCGCCAGCACCTGTTGTCTCTTGAGTTTTTAATCTTAGCCATTCTGACTGGTGTGAGGTGGAATCTCAGGGTTGTTTTGATTTGCATTTCCCTGATGACTAATGATGTTGAACATCTCTTAAGGTGTTTCTCGGCCATCAAAATTTCTTCTGGTGAAAATTCTTTGTTTAGCTCTGTACCCCATTTTTTGATAGGGTTATTTGGTTCTTTGGGGTCTAAATTCTTGAGTTCTTGTATATATTGGATATTAGCCCTCTGTCGGATGTGGGGTTGGTGAAGATCATTTCCCACTTTGTTGGTTGTCGTTTTGTCCTTCTGACAGTGTCCTTTGCCTTACAGAAACTTTGTAATTTTATGAGGTCCCATTTGTCAATTCTTGATCTTAGAGCATAAGCTATTGGTGTTCTGTTCAGGAACTTTCCCCCTGTGCCCATGTCCTCCAGGGTCTTCCCAAGTTTCTTTTCTAATAGTTTCAGTGTGTCTGGTTTTATGTGGAGGTCCTTAATCCACTTGGAGTTGATCTTAGTACAAGGAGATAAGAGTGGGTCAATTTGCATTCTTCTGCATGTTGACCTCCAGTTGAACCAGCACCATTTGTTGAAAAGGCTATCTTTTTTCCACTGGATGGTTGTGGCTCCTTTATCAAAGATCAAGTGACCATAAGTTTGTGGGTTCATTTCTGGGTCTTCAATCCTATTCCATTGATCTACCTCCCTGTTGCTGTACCAATACCATGCAGTTTTTAACACAATTGCTCTGTAGTACTGTTTGAGGTCAGGGATATTGATTCCCCCAGAAGTCCTTTTATTGTTGAGAGTAGTTTTAGCTATCCTGGGTTTTTTGTTGCTCCAGATGATTTTGAAAATTGCTCTTTCTAGATCTATGAAGAATTGATTTGGGATTTTGATGGGGATTGCATTGAATCTGTAGATTGCTTTTGGCAAGATGGCCATTTTTACTATATTGATCCTGCCAATCCAGGAGCAAGAAATATTTTTCCATCTTCTGAGCTCTTCTTCGATTTCTTTCTTCAAGGACTTGAAGTTCCTGTCATACAGATCTTTCGCTTGGTTGTTTAGAGTTATGCCAAGGTACTTTATGTTGTTTGTGGCTATTGTCAAGGGTGTTATTTCCCTAACTTCTTTCTCAGCCTGCTTGTCCTTTGAGTACAAGAAGGCTACTGATTTGCTTGAGTTAATTTTATAACCAGCCACTTTGCCGAAGTTGTTTATCAGCTGTAGAAGTTCTCTGGTGGAGTTTTTTGGATCACTTAAGTAAACTATCATATTGTCTGCAAATAATGATACTTTGACTTCTTCCTTTCCAATATGTATCCCTGTGACTTCCTTATGTTGTCTAATTGCACTTGCTAGAACTTCAAGTACTATATTGAAAAGATATGGAGAGAGATGGCAGCCTTGTCTAGTCCCTGATTTTAGTGGGATTGCTTCAAGTTTTTCTCCATTTATTTTGATGTTGGCTACTGGTTTGCTGTAGATTGCTTTTACTAATTTTGCTTATCGATTTCTATTCAGCTGTCTTTACAGAATTGAGATTTTTGTCTAGCACATAGTTTACAGTTTACATACTTTAATCAGAGCAAAGAAAAGCTGAGGATAATACAAATATGAGATCTGAGAATACTTTAAATACATCCTCCAATTAAAAGAAGCATATACATGATTGTAAATACTTCCATATATATTTGAAGTGCAAACATGAAAGGGTCAATAGGACTAGAATTCATACATTCAACAGAGTTAATGCCATAGATAGTATGAGGATACTGTATATGTACTAACACTAATCACACTGTATAATAAACTAATTGTATAAAGATATAGCTACACTTTCTTCACTCAAACTCTTTCCAAGGCATGCCATAATGTACTTGTTCTCATTTTTTACTAGCAATCTGTGTGTCTCTAAATCTTCCTCCAACACTCTAGCTTCATATTTTCAATTTATCCGGGATACTCACTCCCTAGTGCTCACCATTTAGTGATTTACTCTGAGGCTATCAGTTGAACTGTGGTAATTGCTCCTAGATTTCTGAACCTCTAGCCCTAAAAATATTCTAGCTTCTCTTCTGCAATGTTTCCTGAGCCTTATATGTGGGAGTGTTCTATATTTAGTTCATATCCCACCAGTTTAAATTAGATAATGTATCTTCTATTAAATGAAGAAGATACACAGTTGTAGGACTTAGACTGAAAGGGAACACATGCTGACAGTTGAGCAGAGTAAAAGCATGACTTTGTATGCTAGCTTGCTTTCTTACTTCTTGCCTGACCTCCATCATATCCTTCACATACTGAGCTTCAGTTTGAATAGATGTATCAAAATTCTGAATATCCGAGATTCGAGCGTTTGTATTCTTTTGTCTTTTTTTCCATGTATCACTGAACCTGATTCTAACATCTCATTTTTATGACTGTACCCAGGGCTTATCTCTAAAGTATAAGATAGAAACTTAAGCTTGGTGACAAAAGTTACCTTTTAACAAAACTCTGTTATGATAGGAGTAAAGTTCTCCCTGAAGTTGATGTGTAATTAAGGGGGAACTATTTCCATTAGATTTTAAAAAAAATCCAGATTTTTACCAGTTGATCTATATGGCAATTGTTATATTACTTTATATTATTTCACACAGTATGTTTTTGACCTTGGAAATACACATTTGGTAGATGTTAGGATAGCAAATAACAGGACCCTCTGACACTTCTCCCTCTATACACTATAACATTTGTCAGAGTAATACAAGTTAATTTTACCAGTTGTAATTTATGAAGATTCTAACAATACAAATATGATAATTGATATAACTAGAAAAATGTCTTTATACATATAGAAAAATAAAATGATTAATGAGAAAAAATTTTTTGAAACCTGACATAATGAATGGAAAAAATGTTGTAAGGGGCAAGAATTATAGCTAGACTATGAGAAAAGAACATGATATATATTAAACGTAGAATACAGAAGTGAAATAAAAATATGAGTAAATTATAAAAAATATTACTGGAGAGTAACATGAGATTTATGTTATTGTTTTCTACTATTGTTTTCTGACAAGGTTTATGAAGTATATTTACAAATATTATGCTCAAATCAAAAAATATATTCTAAGTTTAATTAACTTATCATCTGAAAACATTGGGCTTATAGCCAGAATTTTATTATTTATTAAAAGGTATATTTCATAATTTATCTGTTCCTTCTGCATTTTTTAAATGTGTGAGCTAGGTTCACTTTGCGGTCTTCCCTTTTCTTAACATCTGGTAAAGCGTGGAAGACATTCAAAGACAACAAAGTATTCTATTTCATAGAATACTTGTTTATCACTTTTAAGCTCCTATCATTTTTGAAGTTTTACTAGACACAAACAGAATGGCTCTTTCATTTGTACTATATGAAAAACATGCTATTAAAATTAAGAGTTAAAAAAAAAACCCTCAAGATAAAATTAAGATTCTTATCCACATGTCAAAGTGAATATCTACCTGGGAAACAGACACCTGTCTAAAACCTCAGAAAATTATAAAACTGTTTATCATTTGAAAGATAATAGAAATCAAGGTATATCTAGACAAATTTGGAAGATAAAAGAGTATATGTAATTCAATTAAAGTAAGATATCATAGTAACTGTGGTAAACAACTGGAGGAGAAACTGGCTCTGCCCAAGGACATTTACTGAAGGCCTAGTTCACAGATAAATGTATTTTAAAGCTACCAAGTTTGATATCTTATTTTTAGTTTCAATGTTCAGTGGTTTTAGAAGGAATAGAATTAGTGTTAAGGAATGAAGTCTGATTGTGTATCATTTGCTGTGTGGGTGGATGACTAGTTATTTAATCAACTGACATCAAATTTTATCAAGAACAATCAATATCTCTGTGGTGATAGCATTAGACACTCATCCTGTTATATGTATTACAACTCTTTTAAGATTAAAGACAAATAGTATCTAAAATACTAGATCTGACACTTTTCATATCAGGATATTATTGGGGACTCAGAACTTGCCCTAAATTGCTAGATATCTGGGCTCCTGACACATATGTTGTTTTCACACACTCTATCAAAATATCCTGGGGATTTTCTTAAGTCCAACATCACAGAACTAAAAATAACAAAATAGCTGTCCAGGGAAAAGAAAGCACTAGATAAATGCATAAGCTTAGCAAAGCTTTAAAAGTGTACTTAGAATATACATTCATATTCAGTATCTTAAAACTTAAGGTAATGCTGCTATTCATATACAATCTTATTTTAATAAGTATAGAAAATGGCCCACAAGTAAGCTTTAGCAATAATATTCTAGAATTCCCTAAAGAAAATGTCAGGCATGTAAAACAGATTTTTAAACAATTACAAAGTATTCTAGCACAGGAGATTAAAAGACTGTGCTTCATGTACCTGTATATATAATTTTGTCTTTCCTGAGAGAAAAAAAAATCATAAAAACAATCTTTTGTTCCACACAGGTTTTTGCTGTATCATAATTAGTAATGCAGATGGGAAGTTTATATTGGGTAGTAGATGACAGGAGGAGAGATATTTATTTTGGAAAGGATGGAAGTGATTTCAAGCTCAAATCCTTTGAAATAAAACAAGATACATTTGTTACAGACTATTCAGTGGCTTATGGCCTGTTCATTAGCTCAGATTTGGTTAAAGCTAAATTTTTGTGGGATGAAAAGCTAGTGAAGAACAAACACCAGTAAGGCAGGCTTCAGGCTAATAAATGCACTGTAAGCTTGCAAATCCTAACATGTTTACAGCTTCCAAATCTCCTCAAAGCCTATCTATTACTGCCACTGGTAATTTCTATCTTGAAAACATAAATCGGCTACTATCTAGTAACGTTTCATATTCTGTGGGTTATTTATTTGAATACACATATTTAGATTGTATACAATATAATAAATATAAATGCTATGATAACTATGTTTGTGTACATACCCATCTCTAAATTTTTAGTCAGTATAAACAAGGGAGAGTTTTATAATTATTTTTATTTAATTTTTATTTGTGAATGTGTCTACTGATAGATAATCCCTGAACTAGAGGAATAAGTTATTGTGAGTCACATGATATGCCCAAGTCCTCTGTATACAGTGCTGAGTCATCATTCTGACCTCACTTTCTATAGAATTTATCATAGGTAGGAATATTGATGGCAAGGAAGCTACATAAAAATTGACTTATGCATTCAAAATTTTGGTTATCATATGACATGTAACTTTTTTATTGGATATATTCTATATTTACATTTCATTTCCCTTTTCCTGGTTGCCTACCCCCCAAAGGTCCCACATGCCCTTTTCCCTCCCCCTGTTCCCTCCATCCACCCCTTCCCACTTCCCTGTTCTGGTATTCCCCTACACTGATGCTTTGATCCTTTCCAGAACCAGGGTCCACTCCTACCTTCTTGTCAGACATCATTTGATATGTGGAATGTGTCTTTGGTGCTCCAAGATCCTAGGCTAATATCCATTTATCAGTGAGTGTATACCATGGGTATTCTTTTGAGACTGGGTTACCTCACTTAGTATGATGTTCTCCAGCTCCATCCATTTCTCTAAGATTTAATGAATTCATTGTTTCTAATGGCTGTATATATACCACATTTTTTGTATCCATTCCTCCGTTGAGGGACATATGGGTTGTTTCCAGCTTCTGGCTATTATAAATGAGGCTGCTATGAACATAGTGGAGCATGTATCCTTATTGGATGCTGGGGAATCTTCTGGGTATATACTCAGGAATGTTATGGCTGGGTCCTCCGGAAGTATCATGTCCAGTTTTCTGAGGAACTGCCAGACTGATTTCCAGAGTGGTTGTACCAGCTTGCGGTCCCACCAGCAGTGGAGGAGTGTTCCTTTTAAAAACTCAGGAAACAAACACCTGCTGTTTCCTGAGTTTTTAATCTTAGCAATTCTGACTGGTGTGAGGTGAAATCTCAGGGTTCTTTTGATTTGCATTTCTCTAATGACTAATGATGTTGAACATTTTTTAAGGTGTTTCTCAGTCATCCGAATTTCTTCAGGTGAAAAGTCTTTGTTTAGCTCTGTACCCAATTTTTTGATAGGGTTATTTGGTTTTCTGGGGTTTAACTTCTTGAGTTCTAACTTTTGATTCATGAGATTTAAAAATTAGTATGTGACATTGCTCTATGCTCACATAGTCAACATGGGCTTAATAGTTCTATTCACAAAATAATAAATAAAATAGTTGAATATACATACATTAATTGGAAGCCACAGCCTCAGTCAGTTTCTATTACAATGCTGACTTTTAAATATTGTAGTGTAGTATCATCATCAAACAGAATCTACAGTGTGAGAATAGGGAGTGTCTCTGACTTCTTTGCCTGCTCTTGAGACCCCTTTCCTCTTACTGGGTTGCCTTATACAGCCCTGATATGAGGGCTTGTGCCTATTCTCCATGTAACTCCTTATGCTGTGTTTGGTTGGTGTCTTGAAAGACCTGCTTTTCTGAAGGCAAATAGAAGAGTGGTGGATCTGGGGGAGATATGAGAGGGTGTGAGTGGAAGAAAGGAGGCAGGGGAAACTGTGGTCTGGATGGATTGTATGAGAGAATTAAAAACAAACAGACAACAACAAAACACACTGTGCTTAAACATTGTCTGGATTACCACAGAAGCATTCTTGAGAGGTTATAATCTACCATGCTAAACAGGAAATGGGAGCAGTAAAATAATGCAATTCCATATTCTCTGCCTGTTTCTTACAGTGGTGTTCAGAGAGTTCTTTAGCTGCTATTCTTAACCAGGGAAAGGAAAAAAAATACACAGGCATAAAACAGAACTAGAGGAGAGCTTTACTGAAACTAAACATCTTATTACTTTCTGCTCCCTAATTCCTTTAGAGGAATCCGATCAATTTTTTTCTACTCTGTCAATGGCCAAATAAGCTGCCTCTTCTATCTCTCCCTATTTTTCTTCTTACCCCCCATTTCCTCCATTATTTCCTTCTTTTTTGTCTAAATTCTTCTCATGACAGGTGGTATGCTCTATGTACACTGTCAGAACAATACTGAGCCAGGTATCCAAATCTTTCTCTCATCTGAATCCAGATACCTTCTATCAGGTTAATATTTTGATCATACTTTAGTTCATTTATTTTATTTTTAGTTTCACCTTAATGTAATTTTCTAAGAAAACTTACATACAGATAACCTTTCAGAGTCCCAACAAGAAGTATAGCCATTGTTTGCTTTCAACTGATTGATACATCAACTATTTTAAAAATCATAAGTCCTACTATAAGTACAGCTAGTTTTGTACTGTCATCCTGACTCATTGATGAGAAATCTGATGTCAGTCTTTGGGTGAATTTTTGTTTATTGCAGCATATACATATAATATACAATTTACTAAAACAATTCTAGAATATATTATTCTGTTAGCATGATTGAATAGGGACTTGCTTCCTTAGTTCTCAGGTAAGAATTTGGTCTGTTTCATCACATATTAGCTTTTTCCCTCTATGTTCTCATTTTACAAATTTTTCCAGGACTGGCCTAATGTATAAAACCTGTACACATACTTAGGTTTCCTCTTTGGAGAATCTCAGACAATTTTAAATATTTAGCTTAGTGGAATAGTGAAGTGGATCCCAATTATTGCTATTCAAATCGATCCCAGCAGCAGTTGTGTGTTCCTGCTACCCAACCCAGTGCTTCATATTACTGAATGAGAGACACAGCCTTTATATTTTTATATGCCTTTAATACCTCAATGGCTGGGCCATTTCTAAACCTACAAGTAACTAACACATTCTCTCTTCCCCTATATTCCTGAGTTATTGCTTACTAAAATCTATATTCCATCCTAGACCCAGTTGAGGTGGGGGGACCAGATAAATATAAAACAAGTGGCATTAGACAAAATCCACCAGAAAACAGTAAGCTAACTCATTAACATTTATTAAATGCTTTAATTGGTGCAATTGGGATAAGAGACATACAACTAAATAAAAAACTTTTCCTCATGAGAATCAACTTAGAATAGTGGCATCCATTAGTTTAGTGTCTACCAGCTCTCTGGACTTTTCAGAAAATAGTGGACAATCAACATAACATCTTAGAGTCTAGCAGGGAAGTGAACAAAGAAAGGAATGACACCCATGTGTGGGAGGGCAGAAGCTGAACATGCACACAGCTGAGTCACAATGTGGCAGCAGAATATGGAAGACTGACTAAGCGAAGAGAGTATAGGAAAATAGTCTGAAATCAAGTGTCTGATTTCATGGTCCTCTTTAATATTATTTAAAGTTTGCAAAAGATATTTAATCTTTCCAGAAAATAAATGGATCCATACATAATAAAACTGTTTGACCTAATATCTAGTATATACTTATTATTTCATTAATCTTGATTATTATTATTATGGCATTTAATACTTGTGGAATTTTGCCCTACAGATGAATTGTCTATCAGTACTGTGACAGCATGAAATTATTAACAATTACCATGTCACAAGAATTCATATACACATATAGCTACTATGTAAAAATTCTTCATAAATATTAGTACATACATATGCCAATGCAAGTTCAGGGTCAGTAATTTTTATTGACAGTGTTTTTGAAACACTGGTAGGAGGGTTAGATTGCTACCATATCAACACTGTCCACTCCCCACCAGTAAGGACATAACAACAGTATATCTCTGAGCAGTAAAGTCCCTCTGGCATTCAAGGTCTTCTTGTTGAATAAAAATGATCCAAATATCAATTTAAGCTCAAACACATTACACCTTGTAAAACACAGAGTCACTGACCCTAACAAGGTCAGTGTTTTCTCCCTAAGCAGTTCTACTGAGTGACTCTACAGGGCAGTGTAAGAGCACAACTCATGTGAGTTTAATGAACTCAGGTATTACCAAAGGCTGGGAGAGGAAAAAACCTGAGTGAGCCAGGAAGGACTCAATCAAGTTTAGTTTCCAGGGAAGAGCAGAAAATCTACAGAAAAGTCTCTGGCAGCGAGAGAATGTCAGAAGCCTCAGAATAGGCACCACAGACTGCTGTTGATGTTGAGCTTAAACATTGGCAGACCTGCGGACAGCATGGAAATTTCTGTTTTGTGAGTCATAACATTCATCCCAGATCTGTCATTCAAAGGCCTGTCATACGGTTTCTGTCTAAAAAACAATAATAATTGTCCCCAAATATTGTGGTTTAAACAATGATTGAAAAAAAAAGAGGAAATGATACCTAAAATCAAACTATTATTTTTATTGATAATTTGCATTTTCCAATAATTTATTCCTTGTTATACTTTCAGGGTACAAATGAAAAATTTAAATATCTCAGATATTTCTCTTTTTAAATGATGTATTTATGAACAGTTGAGAATTTCCTGCTTTTTGACCATTTTCATTCCTTTATAGTTGTCTAAGATCCACACATATTACTCTTATCTCCCTACCCACCAAATGTTTTCTTCCAGTTCTTCCTTTCCCTCCTTCTTCTGTCTTTTTTTGCTTGACTTTCCTTATACTAAATACAGAAATGTTCTTCCTTGCCACCCTCACTCCCATATAACCAGATTCTTTCCTTCCTTTTTATTTCATGTCTATCATTTAGAACTAAAAGAAAAATAAATCAAAGTCCATTTGTGTTTGCAAAGTGTAGTAATTTTTAAAGATTCAGTAGCAAAGAAAATGAAATTAACAAATTTTCACAATTGCCTATGCTTTTTAGCTGTATTTCTATATTCCCATTATTTTAATTAAATTACCTTTAGTAATATATTGACATGTATATAATATAAAAATATGCATACAAAGATATATACATGTATGGAAAAATATGTGCTTATATATAGGGAAAGAACAAAAATAAGGCTTGATTTATTTACAATATTGTTCTTCAAAACTATAGGTATATATTTCATAAAATATTTCTTTAGTAATATCATAGATGTAATAATCCACTATGTGTCAGAAACTTGTATATGAGCTCTAAATTTTCATAAACACAATATTCATGTAATCCAGACATGCTCAAGTAGGTGATTTCCAACTATTTTAAGGCAATTTTGCTTACATAACTAAAGGGGTACAGTCACCATACTGGTATTTAATAAACAGAGACCAGGCCTACTACCAAACATTGTCTAAAACATCAAAGCATCCTCCATGACCAAATGCCTTTATGTTGAAGTTGGAAACCCCAGTGAAATACTTAACATGATCCCAACAGTTATCTCTACTACTTTACCCGATAAGTGAGGAGAATAAAATTTAAAGAATCCTCATCAAAGGTTTCAAGTCAGGAAATAACAAGTTGGAACTCAAATTGAGATTGTCCTTCTCATTAAATGCTTACAATAGATTCTATGGCTGTAACTCTTATTAGACATATTCTTTCAATATTGAGTTTAGAGAATCAATAGATACTATGTTTAAAT
Source organism: Apodemus agrarius (assembly GCA_964023405.1). NCBI lineage: Eukaryota > Metazoa > Chordata > Mammalia > Rodentia > Muridae > Apodemus > Apodemus agrarius. Next base: position 144,838,009 of record OZ030007.1, on the reverse strand, counting down.
CTCAACATTTATATTTATTTTAGAGCTTCTTGTCTCAATTTAATTTTCAAATAGGAAAGTGGACAGCTGAATTGTTGATAAGGAAACACACATCAAACTTAAGTTCCTCATGCCCTTCACTTTCACAGAGATGGAGAACTTGCTTTGCAAAGTGCTAATAAGACCTGAAAGTTTTCTTCAAGGAGTTATGAGTATTTCAGAAGAAATAAAAGTCATTATGTATTCTCTCTAAAGAGAATATAATCTCAAACTGTCAAAACCCTAAAGTATTGTACATACATTACATATAAATGCCATCTTTTACAAAGCTCTTTCCATTTTTTTCTCCTAAATTAGCGTAGTGGGCATTGGTATTACAGTATCTTGATCCAGCCTATGAAAAATGTAACAGGTAATTTCTCTACTTCTTCCTGTCTGTAGTTAAGTCTGACTGGAGATATGGAAAACAACTTTTATGACTTAGGTGGTAAAAATAAATGTTCTGTAAGCTATCCAATGCTAGGTTCTGGACAGCTAGCATAAAATATTGCACAGTGAATTTATATATGACAATAAATAAATTTTAAAACTAGAGATTTCATACTAATGCACACTATAACATTCTCCTAATACAAATTGATAATGTTTGTAACAGCATCAATGTCCCTGTCCTGTTGCCGGAAGTCAGTTTCCATAGCATTTTTGAATGTTCTGTCTGGACATGCTCAATATATCATTTAAAACTAATGATTTAAAATTGTGTGTGCTGATTTAAAATTGTTCATATTATAAAGAAAATAACAACATCCAAATGATGTTATGGCCACAATACTCAGTCTTTAGATTGCATAAAGGAATGTCTTCTGTAAAAGGCTACAGATATAAATTACATGAAAATTCTCTCTAAGATGGTATAATTTAGCTTCATTTAGTTTATTATCATCACGATTAAATATAAACTATAATAAGTAAGTGAGCATCTGGAACCATAACAAATGAGATTCTATTTTTTTATGATCAATGACCACTTTGGAATATTGCACAGCAATGTGATTAAACAATCACCCAGACTAATGAATCCAGATAACTGGAACATAAACATATACAGTACATCAACAAGGAGTGCTTGGATATTTTATCTCAGCCTTCTGACACACTGATAAAGTTATTGGAAAACAAGTAGGAAATTTGACATCAAGTGTTCTGAATCTATATTAAGAGAGTGAATGAAGTAATCAAGAAATAACAGACTCTATATGACACTGAGGGGCTCCTTTGAACTTCTATGAATGCAAGAGCAGAGAGATTATCAATTCAGAGACTTCAAACTGAAGATGTATTGTTATTTTGTGAATTGGATACTAATAAAAGACACTGAAGACTTCACTCCCAAACTCATAAATATAATTTTATGGGGGGAAACACATGCAGAAGTGATCCAGATGAGGTTTCCAGAAAGCTTATTCATACAATGATTAATATTTTATAAAAGCAGTGACTTTTAACATTAAGGAAGGCATAAAGATTTCTTTATGAAGATTGGAATTATTCCATAGAAACACCTTGTTGAGCCTAAAGGGGGACAGTTCTTGCAAAGAACCCAGTTTGGGTTTCTAACACCTATCTGGTGTCTCTCTAACCCCTGGAACTTACATATTTGTTAATTTTCTGAAAAATACTGAGGAATATTAAAAACAAAGTAAACTACCTTATAGCACCCAATAAAGAATGCAATTTAGAATAGAAAAGGCCATTTGATGTCAAGAAAAGTCTCCCAACCCTAAAAACCAAGAACTTTTTGAGGAATATATACATTGTATTCTATAAATTCTTCTTTCAGTTTTATAAGCATGTTGGGAAGCATTCTGAAAACTTGTATGTCATGAAAAGACTTAACAATATCTTGCTCTCCTAATTTCTCATGTTTCTTAAGCTCATTATCTCCCTTTTTATAATTATAATAAATGTGATTTTTATCATAAAGTGTTATGTTAAACATAAATTGAACACCACAATTCAGATATGTTTATTTCATCTATGAAGAAACAGATAGAAGTCAATAACAAAACAAGTGAAACCATAATGTCATAAGGAGAATTGGTTTGGGAATCTATGTCCACATTAACCTATCAACTTACCAAACAAAGTAGAAGTGGCATTCTTCCCCTAAAAAAACAATCTCAGAGAATGATGGAGTGCAGTGTGGTGTGAGTCTATTTTTCTGTTGCCTTACAGGTTAATCATAGTGTGGAAACAGCAGGCACTGTTTTGAAGGGTGGCAGGCCCACTAGATGGAGGCATTAATCATGGGTCGTGTTTTTTAACAGCGTGCACCCATCCCCTATGTACAAACATATACCTTTGCTCAGCTTTAACAGCAAATAGCTGTAATTTTAGAATTATGCCCTTGAAATCATTAAGTCTGATTTATATACACTTTATCACCATTTTTTCCATTGTCCCTTTTCTCTCACCCTCATGGGAAAGGTATGACCTTGTTGAAGGAGCTCTCTCTAAACATATTCCTCACATTAGTTTGGAAAGGGTGAGTGGGACGTTTGTAAGGCAGACTCTGACACCTGTCAAGCTAGCTGTCATACATTTTGTATTTTCCAGCTTCAACACTTCAAATGTTTCAAAGGTTTGTGCGGCTTACTTTCAAAATCTGAGCATGCCAAGGGAGGCATACCTTAAATATAGACACTTTTTGAGTGTCATAATTAAGCTAATTATAGATTAATAATTTGTTATGGTATGTTTCCAAATAAAATCTATACCATATCACTTATATTTTGTATTTGAAAAAAATATTTACATATATTATTCAATACTGACATAGACATTATAGAATACAGATTTAACATAGAATAACCTTTCCAAAAATTCAAGTCAGTGAATTAAAGATGAATACACTAATATACAGAAAAGCAAGTTTAAAAATGCAATTGGACAATAGGGTGACTTTAAATTACATCCTGAAATAACACAACAGTATAGACAAACCTGATGCCCAACATGTCGGTAGGTACATTGATTATGACACATCGATATAATGAACTATTATTATGTTCTAAAATAAAATTAAAAGTTTTCTTTACTGCTTTGCTGTCATTTAAAATAAAGATTAGTAATACACACATATGACCAAAATTGAATGAATAACAGAAGGAGGGAAAAAGGAAGGAAGCAATAAAGGAGGGAAGCAATAAAGGAGGGAAGTAAAGAAGGAAGGAAGGAAGGAAGGAAGGAAGGAAGGAAGGAAGGAAATCAGGAAGGAGAGAGAAAATGATGCAGTGGGCATGAAAGATCAGGGTGTGTAAGCAAATAGTAACTCTGGTGAAAATAGAGATGAAAATTAGATTCATCCTTGGATTTCTGAAATGCAATGGGCATATCTTGTGTTACAGTTTGCTTATAGAATGCTACATTTCTCTTTTTTCACAATATGTAGCAAAGTATTATGGCTGTGGATATGAAAAGACTGAAGTGTAGAAGTTGAATTCTTCCCTACCATTCTAAAATTTCTTTCTTAATGTCTTTATTTTTAATTAATTAATTTGTTTTTGTAACATCCCAAACACTGCCCTCCTCCCAGTCCTCCCCTCACAGAGTCCCTCTGCCCATTTCCCTCCCCTGCCACCTTCTTTTCAGAGATGGTGGAGACCCCCTATTGGGTATCCCAGATCTGGCCCATCAAGTTTCTGAAGGATTAAGCCCATACTCCCCAACTCGGAGTAGAAAGGAAAGCTCTTCTGAGGAACAGTTGTTGGGAAACCCACAGGAAGACTGAGCTGCATGTCTGCTACACATCTTTAGCATTGTTTTTGGTCATTAAAATTTCCCATTAGATTGAAACATGAAAATTCCAATATCAGGACCATCCAAAGATATTGCTTGCCTCAAAATACTTTCTTACCCTGCTCACATGGCTAACTGCAGTGGAGATTCCTCTAATGCAGTTGAGAGCAGTGAGCTGACCCTTGAACGTCACTTGTATAGACTCTGCTCTGCCAGTCATTACATTGCTTCAAGGTTCATGAAATGAATTCTTCCATTAAAACAGTCTTCCCAAATATAGTGCCTCATTATCTGAGGAGTCTTCATTTTAAAGCATCATTTTTTTTATTCCAAGGTTAATATTTTGTAAAAGTTTGAAATATATTCTTGAAGTTATGATTCACTGGACTAAGTAGCTTAAATCCTTAAAGTCACTAGGCTAAATCTTTAAATGACAGACAAAGCCAGCACCCAGCTGGTTCAATAGATGAGTGAAACAATCATTTGGGGGAAAAGGGATTCAACAGAAAATAATCATTTTAAATCATATTCAGCCATTTTCAGAAGGACAAATGCCATATGTTTTCTCTCACTTGCTGTTTCAAGATTTTAAGGAGATGCATAAAACAATATATGTACGTAAGACATGGTAATAGAAGCTAAATTGTCTAGGAAGATTATGGTCTAATGGTAGAGGAGAGATAGAAAAGAGAGGTTAATGGGAAAATGTACAGTGTCTAGATGAAATAAAAAAACAGTCCATATGTAAAACTATACCACTTAAAATGAATAGATACGCTTTAAATATATAAATTTATAATGCATAAATTTATCTTTAAAATATGAATTTATCTTTAAAAAATAAACCCTCATCAATCAATTCAACTCATGTCTCTGGATTGTATAGCATCAAGTCTTTGGAAAGATTGCAGCTGCATCTGAGGGGATTAATTCAAGCAAACTTCCTCTTCTACACCAGCACTGATTATCTTAGCTTTGTAGACATGTGGGTTCTAGATGATAGGCTTTAGGTGTTTTTTTTTTTTTTATCATTTTTGAGATTGTAAAATGATTCAACATTTCCTTTCTCTCTTTTCTGCCATCAAATTCTCTTAGGTAACCTTGCTTAGTCTTTTCCAAATTCATGCATAGGTGGATATATATTCCTAAATACGTAAGTATATCTCCTCAATGAGTATAATGTTTCCTGTATTATGCTTTCAGGGCTTATCAGTTGTTATTAGATACTCTTCTCTGGGGGAGATTATGTGTCCTGCTTTCAGTCATTTCTCGGAACTTCTATAGTCTATTGTTATTAAACTTGGCTGGTTCCAAAGGTGGAAAAAATGCTATTTTTTTAAAATAAAGTTTCCATACTTTCCAATACTAAATCAATACATACAGATGTGTTCCTTGAGAGTTAAGTTAACCTAGACATAAGAATTTAGCTTCTTTGTGATCTAGACTGTCAGCATTCCTAATGATGTGGCCATCTCTTCCAGAACCACACTCCACATGAAGAGTTTTTATTTTATTTTATTTTGTTATTATTCAAAATTCAGGTTAACCTGGAGCTTGCTGAATCTTGGGTAGGCTGGTCAGCCAATTAGTTCCAGGGATTTGCCTCTCTTATGTATTCAGATCTGGGATTCAAAATTTGTATTGCCAAGCATTATTTTTGCCTTATTGCTTAGAATCTGAATTCTGGTCCAGACATTTGCATAACAAGAAATTTACCCACTAAGCCACTCCCTATCCCATAGTTAACTTAATTTTTAACAACCTATTTTTTTATTGTTTGAGAATACAATCACATTTATAAAGTATTTTGATCAAACCCATCTCTCATTGGTTTCTCTCCAATTTTCCTCCCAACTTTATTTGCTCTCTCTTTTTTTAAAACACGAGTGAATATGACCGGAAAGATACCTTCAAGGTTAAGAGTAAGACTACTATTCCACAGGTCCCTGGTTTGATTTGCAGAACCCACAGGGTGATTCCCACCTGCCAGTGTCTCCAGTTTCAGGGGATCTATACCATTTTCTGGCATCTGAGGGCACCAGGCAGAACTGCCATACATATAAAATAATATTTTAAAATAAAAGACTAAGAAAAAACTGTGTCTACTTAGTAATGCCTATATATACAAGGAGGTATCTATAGTAGATTGGCCAACAAAATAAATTCCTTTACTCAATTTAATAGATTTAATAATTATAACAAGTCACAATTTTTCGAAAGAATAATAAACCCAACTTTCAGGATTCTGTGAGCATTGCCTCCAAAAACATCAGTAAATTGGTATTTTTCCTATTAGTCCATCAGAAGGAATCTGGGCCATGTAAACATGTTCACACATGACCACAGAATTATGCTCATAACAAGGCAGCTTCTGATATTACTGTGTCCATACGAATTCTCTAAAATCATGAATTCATGGGAGTCTTCAAGTCATTAATAGCCAATTGGGCCTGCATACCCGACCTAGGATGCTAGTAGCTACAGCACAGAGACAAACTACCCTAAATTTATCTTCAATATTTTGTCATGCCATGGTCTCAGGATAATCAATACAATTTATTCTCAATTGCAAATTAGTATCTTTTTGGTTACTTTTAAAATAACTTGACACAGCTAAACTCATTTAGGAAGATGAAAGGAATTATACTAGGTGGGCCAGTGGTATTTTTCTGACTGGTTATTTGGAAGGGTTGAAATTACCAAGGGAAGGACCAATGTTGGGAAGTAGATCTGGGTGCTCGAACAAAGAAGGCTGAGCAAGCCAGTTACATTGCTTTCATTGTTTCTGCTTCAGTTACTGATTCCATGTTCCCAGCCTGCTTTAGTTACTTCTGTAACTACAATTAGTGATGGACTTTGAACTAAACAAATAAATAAACCCTTCCCCCACCCAAGTTAATTTCTGTAGCTGTATCACAGCAATAGACACTAAGACAGTACCTGTGATGCTTTGCTCCTGAGACTTTGCATGTATACAAAATCATTGAATGTTTAAAGACATTATATGCAAAGACTTTAAATTTGTTCCTTGACTGTATATATTTTTGTCATAATTTAAATGATGTCTAGCTCACTAAAAATACAGTGTAAATGTATATAGTTTTGCATTATATATTTTTGGAATATTGAGAGGAAAATAATATATATAAAACATTTATATGTATATGTATATATGATATTTATACTGATAGATCTTTAAAATATACTTTTGATACACTGTTAAATTTTCAAATGCAGGTTCTAAGTATGACTTACATGAGTTCATCTTCCATAAATTAGAAGTGTCTCAAAATAGGAAGGGCTGTGAAATTTATAATCTTTAGATAAGATTCATGAATACATAAAAATAAATCAACTATGTAGAAATTTAAAGATGAGAAAGGATCTTCAACATATATGTATAGTTTTTCTTTATTTCTTTATTCTTTTTTTCTACTTCCAGAGTCTACATAAACCCTCTACTGCATACATTTAAAGTATTCTTCCTGTACAGGGAAAACTGGGTCAGAATGATATAGAAACTGAAACTACTGAGAAGCAAATGAAGAAATCAAAATACTTACAAATACTTTGTTCTCTTTCAGTGCAATTCTCTCTATTCATTTAAAATCACAGAGACAGATGCACTATGCAAGAAGACCAAAGACAACTGCCTCTCATGAGACTTACATGGAGGCATGAACTTCCAGGGGGAGGCTACAGAGATCTCTATGAAACAAACAGCTTTGACTTTCCTCTGATGTTCTGAACACTTTTGAGATTTCATAAATGTGCCTTCCTTTATAATTTTTACAAAAACATTTGCTTATCAGGAAAAAAGGCAGAAAATTATGTTTCTGTAAAGTACACTTGGAAGATCTACATAAGGTTAAAGATATAGTTGAAATTGGGATTAGGTCAACTTGGTCTATAGAGCAAGTTCCAGGATAGCTGAGGCTACACTGAGAAATCTTGTCAAAAATGAGAAAATAAATGGAGAAAGACAGACAGAGAGACTAAAAGCAGACAAACAACTACACTAACACTGTAAAGCTGTGGCACTTGGGGCATGAAAAAGTTGAACATGTTAAGTTGTTGTCATGGTCATTACAGCTGCTGAGCTCCAGATACAGTCTCCCCTCTGTACTGTCTTACTGGAACATATGGCAAGCAAGTGCCTTTCAAGATTTTCATTGTTTCATTAAAATGTGTCTAACTTGTTTTTCCAAATGTTTTTAGATCTAAAAATATGTACTTCATGGAAATGTGCCATTAACACAGGAATTCAAGAAGATGAGCTGGTCCATTTCAACCTCCAAAGAAGTTAACTCCAAAATGAAATTAGGAAGCATGCAAGGTATGACCAAACCATCTGAAGTTGTAAGACTCATGGGCATGTGTAGTCTGCCTAACCAGGAGAGCAATCATGCTGTCTTCATTTTCAAAATTAGAAACCAGTTTTGTCATTGATAGATTTTAACTTGTTTTCTGCTTTCTTTTCTTGGGTTTGAGCATAGTGATTCATCCCACCTCCCTTTAGCTATTAACTTATTTTTTGCCTCATTACTCTGCTCTGATCTGCTTCCCTGTTGCACATATATAGTGGGCTTTTATATGGAATTAAAGGAATTGTAAGGAATTCTAAGACCTACAAGTGAATGTAAACATGATATTTGTACTTCTGTGTCCAAAATGTTTGATTTATATGATAGTCTCCAGTTGTGTGTTTTAACAATGTAATTATTGTCTTTATTGTAAACAAAATTATACTGACTATATGGTATGAACCATCTATCAATGTGCATAAATATGCATGTATATATTATCTATATAGACATACAAAATCACATTTTCTGTATTTATTTTGCTGATGGAATTCTGGGCTGGCTCATTCATTCAATGATAGTGACAAGTATAGAAGATTGTGAGTACAGAGTTTTCTAGGGACATGCTGCCTTAAGTGCTTCAGCAATGTTACGGACAAGTGTAATTGATTGTGAATGTAGAGTTTTCTAGAGACATGTTGCCTTGAGTCCTCCAGGCCTGTAAACAGAAGTACAATGGCAGAGTTATGTCTGGTTCTAGATTGGGTTTGCTCATTTTAAAAGCTTCTGTAATGTTTCAGAGTATCAGCAAGAATATCTACGCTCACCATCAGGGTTTAAGGACTCTATTTTTTCCCACATTTTCAGTAGCATTTCTTACTTCCTAAAGGAGAGTTCATTTTATTTTCAATTCCTTTCTTTGGAGTCTTATACATTTTAGTGCAGAAGTCTATCAATTTGATGGACTTATTTACTCATAGTAGTTTTGAATCTCTTCTGAATAAAATTGTTCTCTTTATTTCTTGCTTCATGTGAAAATGATTCTGATTCTCTTTTTTATTTTCTATATTCTTTGTTTACATTTCAAATGCTTTTCCCTTTCCCAGTTCTTCCTTCCCCCTAAGTCCCATAAGTCCTCTTCCCTCCACCAGTTCCCCAATCACACCCCTTCCACTCTTCTGTACTGATAATCCTCTACAATGCTGCATCAAGCCTTTCCAGAACCCAGGCCCTCTCCTTTCTTCTTAGGAATGATTTGATATGTGGGTTGTGTTTTGGGTATTCTGAGTTTCTGTGCTAATGTCCACTTATCAATGACTGCATTCCATGTGTGTTCTTTTGTGAATGTTACCACACTTAGGGTGATATTTTCCATTTGTTGATTTTGCATCTTGTTTTTTTGCTGAAGGTCTTTACTAGTTCTGATAGTCCTTAGGCATATATTGTTGAAGACAATATTATTTATCAACAACAAAGATGTAAAGTCTCCCTTTAGTATATACATATGTTATCTGAAATGTATGCTTGGGAAGCTTATAATTAAATCATAAATTTTATGGCACAATAGGGCATAGAATTCAAGAAAATGCCAATATCCATCCATACCATAATGAAGATTATGACTTCATATTACCAATTTATAGTGTTCTTTACCTTTAGAAATGGTCAATATTATTGATATTTTAACTTCTTTCTAAGCATAAGTAGGAAAATATGAATTGAGCATTATAGTATTATGATGGTATATGGAGATAGTTTGAGATGAAAAAATTCTTAAGAAATAGTCCATATGGTCATGTGATGGTGACACATGTCTTTTCGCCTGAAACTTAGAATTCAAAGGCAGACAGATCTCTGAGTTTGAGGTGTGGTCAGTGTAGCAACTTCTAGGACAGCCAGGGCTACAAAGAGAAATTATGTCTCAAGAATAGAGAGAGAAAAAAAAGAAAAAAAGAAAGAAAGGAAGGAAGGAAGAAAAATGAAAGGAAGGAAGAAAAAAGCGAAAGGAAGGAAGAAAAAAGAGAAAGGAAGGAATAAAGGAAGAGGTGGGGGGATGGATATAGGATTGGAGGGAAAGGAACCAAGAAGGTAAGAAAAAAGGAAAGAAACAAAAAAAAGGAAATAAAAATGAAACTAAGAAAGAAGCAAAGAAAGAAAGAAAGAGTGTAAGTGTATGAGATTGATACAGGCTAGATATTTTATGACTGAACCTTAAGGTAGAGTTTGGTTTTACCTTGGAACAAATAGGTGACATTGATTAAGTTGCTTCAATCCTCTGTGCTAGTTTGTCACAACTTTAAAGAAAGCAGGGATTCTACCATTTTTTTCAGAGATTAGCTTAAGTAAAATAATAAATTTGACCACATGTGTAAATTGTTTAGAAGACAATGATATCTGTTACAAATGTTATAATTAGGTTTTAAGAAATATAATCTTCCTCATTTATTTGACTCTATTACTGAATTCTTCATAAGATATCCACTTAGCCAATAGGTGAGCCTTCTCTCTATCAGTTAATTAATTAGAAACCTGGAATAAATAACAGAAAAATGAATATATGAATATTATATTTGAAAAGCTCTGAACATATACTTAGCAGCCAGTATTTTCATGTCATATTTTTAAAAATTGGAGCTTTTAGAGACACATGTGAATACAACTTAGAATGCACTGAATTATGACTAATTTCTCTACAATTTTAGAATTGCTTCTTTCCATATTACCTTTGCTGGTGGAATGTCACCTTTTATAGTGTCATCAGTAGAGACCTCTCAAGTAAGTTTTCTATACTCATGTTTTGCAAGCTTATGCCGAAGATCTATTATGAAACCTGTTTATATAACATGGACATCAGGCAAACATACCACTGGACCAGAGTCAACACAGAGATGCCAAATCTCAGACCAGCATCTCACATGCAAAATGTCTTGGCTTCTTTTCATGTTGCTATGATAAAATATCCAAGGAAATGAGCTCCTGGAGTAAGTTTTAGAGGGACGAAATGCCCTGTGCATACCTACAAGCACTGGAGAAAGAAGGAAATTTAAGCATACAGCTAACCTCTTTAATGAAATAAGGTGCTCTGCTCCTCCGCCTGAATTGCCAGGACTGATGGTGTTTTATAGCCTGGTGATACTTTTCTAACTGAGAGGACATGCTCTGCCCTATCTCCCAGAATATACTTATCTCATACAGGGTCTTTCCTTATCCCTTAAAAGCTAGAGCATTACTTTTAGACCATAAAACCTATCCTTATGAGTTATGTCACTTGTACTTTAAAATAGCCTAAGTGAAGTCTATTTTATCTTAGGTCCAGGACCATCCTGATTCACAGGCATTATAATTACCTCAGTAATTCTCCCTAAACCCTTATCTACAGCATTGTTTCTAACTCAACAGGAGACTATCTGAAGGATGAAACCATGTAGACTTTCCTATGAATGTCAATATAAACATATCTTAAGCTTTGTTAGATACATGGGGGTGGTTAATTGTTGTCAGAATATGTTTTTTGAATCACTGTGCTGTTCTTAAATATGGTTAATATAAAATGATCTGGGCCAGACTCTACAAGTCCTGGTCCAGTACCAGCTAGAATGACATCTGGCTGTGGCCTTTCATTCTGAACTCATCCTGATCATTTTTCTCTACCTGTCTAAAGCCTGCAGGGGAGGCACCATGAAAAAGAATGGATTAGTTTATCTCATAGTTCACAGTAATGCCATAATAGGATGTCATAGTGAAAGAAATTTGAAGTAGTTGGTTATGTCATATCCATAATCAAGACACAGAGAGTCCTGAAAGCTCACTGATATTCCGTTTAGTACATTCAGAAGCCCTCGAACAGGTAAGGTGGTTGCTTCTAACCTCATTTAACATAATGAAGAGAACATACTATGGACATATGCAGAGACTCCTCTGTTAGGTGATACAAATCAAGCTTATAATTACCACTCACAGTGTCCCTGATTGTCCCTGATCCGTGAACACTGGTCATTGTGCTTTGAAGGAATCAGAACTGTCAGTTAACACTGCTTTAAGATAACTTTTATTGTACTTAATTTACTTGAATATATCTATTTTCTCAGTTTCAATCTATGTTACTATTTCATGGAAGGAATAATCCATTCTTCTATGTTTATGCTTTAGATATATTGAAGTTCTGCCATACTACCCATGTTATAAGAACTACATAAAATTGCCAACTATGTAATACATACATTTGAATTTAAATATATCTAAACAAATCATATGAAACTTGCCATGTATTCTGAAGTTGAATATTGGCAAACTATTATGTAGCCTATCATTAAACCCACTTCAATATTGCTATAAAATTTCATTATGTGCCCTTATGCCCTCATAATAGGGCTGATCATTATACAGATCAACTACCCTAAACAGCATTGGAGTTAAAATATAATGCATATGATATATATTATGATCTGACTATGACAGACATCCAGAATAAATGTTCATAATTTGAATTCCCAAAAAAGAGAAGCATATGGAAAATCTGTCCTCCTTGCAGCCATCTGGAAATATTAACCAATTTGAAGCATGGTTTTGAATTATCCATTTGAGTCTTAAAAGTTTCTCCATTCTTTGTTTTTTCTCCCAATATCTGTCTCATATTTCAATTTCTTGTGTTTACTCCTCAGGCTCTTGGAAGCACACAGCAACTTTAATAGCACTCCCTGTGTGACAGCCATTTCATATATTGTGCAATCAAAGCTTCCCCAGCCTGCTCTGTAACTGTTGATTTGTTGATTGGGGTTTAACCTTCTCTTCAAAAGAAATGTCTCTTTGCGGCAGAATGCTTCATAGAGTATCAGTATGTGAGAGTGTTTTATTTTCTACTTCATGTTGTTTGTCAGATGAGCAGGATGATAATGCCCAGAGATGACCAAAAAAGACATGCATAGGTCTATACAGAAGCACAACTCACATCCTTGAGTGTAGTGAAGCTGAACACTTATTGTGCACTAAACAATACAAAGCATGCCAGCTTAGTCAAGTCAGATTTCCCACACTAGGGTTTTACCAGGCCAGAGGCTTCCAGGTCTCCCTACAGTCTCAGTGGTTTCAAAATGACATGTTTTCTTTTTCTCATCTTTGCACTTTATTCAGAAGTTCTAGGAGGTTCATGACCATTAATTTAGATTACACAGAGAAATTAACATCTAGGGAGCTAACATTTTTGAGTATAAAGGTAAGACAAAAGAAAAATATATTTTAATGAGAATGAGTATTAGTTCAGAATTTTTATGCATCTGTACCAAGACAACATACTACAAAGGAATAAATGCAGGAATTGATGACAATAGTACAGTTTTCTGTTAAATTACATTGATAACATTTATAAAAATGTAAGACAATGCCATTCTTCTCAACATCATGGTTTTGTCTTTAAACATCTTTATTTGTATATTTGTGTGTTTATACAGGTACTTTACAGGACTGCATGTTTTAATGCAGTAGCACATGGGATGTGTGCTTATACAGACACATATACAGGACTGCATGTGTTAATGCATGTGTACATGGAATGTGTGCTTGTATAAATGTGCACAGTACTGCATGCATTGATGTATGTGCTCATGTAACACACACATGTGGGAGCACAGCATCACATTGCATGTCATCCCTCACATATAATTTACCTTATTTTGAGACAAAAATCTCTCACAGAGACTCGGGATTCAATGGATTAAGTAACGCTGTCTGTCTAGTGAGGTCTTAGGATACTGCTGTCTCTGCCTTCCCAGTGCCATGATGATAAATGGGTAACATCCTCCCCAGATTTTTCTTAGGCTATGGAGAATCACACCCAGGTACTAATGCTTGCCAGCAAGCAAAGGGCCTAAGAGATACCTAGTTCTCCAGTACTTAATTAATTTCAAAAGAGTTCAGATATTTCCAGTAATTCATACATAGTTAATTGTAATAATAACATGTAACACTTACATTAAAATGAATACATATTGAATCAATGCTAACTAAAATATAGTGTTAGTAATGTGTTATTTACAAAAGCAAAAGTTATAATGAAGAAGGATACCTAATGTCTTCAGATGTTTAGTGGATATACTTGGAAATTATTCTCTTCGTGAAACAATTCTAATGGTAAAATAACAATACCATCTACTTTGACAAGATAGTATAAATAATTTTCCTAAAATAAATTATGATGATGGATAATTTGTCTGTGTTAAAGGGTGAAACAGGATTTCTCTGTGTGGTCTTGACTGACCTGGAACTTATTCCATAGACTAAGCTGGCCTCGAAATCACAGAGATCAGCTTGCCTTTGCCTCAAACATGTTGGGATTAAAGGTATGTGCTGCTACTACCTGGCTGATTATGTTTAATAACTTAAATATTAAAGACAACTTTCTTCTTTTTTCCAATGAGGTCCAATTTTTATGTCCCACTTTGAAACTCCACAAAATATTTACTAGTTAGGATAGTATTTCTTCTATCAGATGTTGTAAAATATCAGTAGAATACATGCAGAAAGAAATTTAATTTTTTATTGATCTGGAATTTTGTACTGACTTTTGAATGCAATCATTTGTTAACTTAGCAATGATATGACTGTGTTCAAAACAGAATATATAGTGAAAGAATGATTTCTAATTTATTTATGAACAGTTCCTTCAGTCCCTTCCTCTAACTCTTCTATTGGGGTTCTTTTGTTCAGTCCTGGTTGGCCAAGAATCTGCATCATAGTCAGATGCTGGCAGATCCTTTCAGAGGCTAGCCATACAAGACTCCTTCCTGTCTGCAAGCCCATTCTGGCATCAGCAGTAGTGTCTGGATTTGGTGTCTGCGGAGGGAATGGATTGCCTGGTGGGACAGTCTCTGGATGGCTTTTCCTTCAGTCTCTGCCCTATTTTTCCCTACATTTTCTTTAGACAGGGACAATTCTGGGTTAAGGATTTGAGATGGGTGGGTGGCCTTATCCCTCCACTGGGGGCCATGTCCATCTATTGGAGGTAGTCTCTTTAGGTTCTCCACTTTTGAGTATTTTGTCTAATGTCATCAAATATGTATTGGGTTCTGGGAACTGCTCACATCCCAGGTATCTGGGACTCTTAATTCCCATAGGAAGAATGATAGTATCAACTAAATGCACCCCTCAGAATTACCTGGGTCTAAACCAACAAGCAGAGCATCCGTGAGCCAGTCCATGGCTCCTGCTATAAATATAGCAAAGGACTGCCTCATCTGGCATCAGTGGGAGGGGAGTGTTTGGTCATATGTGGTGGGAGATTTGTGGAGGAGAGACAGGGAAGGGAGATAACATTTGAAATGTAAATAAATAAAATAATTAATAAAAATTACAAGAAAGAAAACCAGTTCCTCTGATCAAAATCAAGCAAAAATATGCTAATTGACACCCTCCTTAAATACGCATGGCTTTTGCTACTGCTTTTTGGGCTATATGCAGAAATTAATTCTCATCTTTGCCTTATAAATTTTACTCATTGTTAAAGTTCATACAGGAACATATTTATACTTTTTTGTATATTGATTTAGGAGTCCAATTGGTAATAAAATCATTTAGCTTTTAAAGAAAATGTGTCTCACAGTGCCTTTGACACTTAGATTTCTCCTGCATCTTACTAAATGAAGTTGAAACAATTATATGAGTCTCTCTGTTTAAGCTATAATACATTTTATCTCATAATTATATAAAGCTTACATCCTGAATTATAGTGGTAGATACGTCTTCAAATGACACGTTTCAAGTAGGAGTGCAAGAACTATAAGGTTAAATGGCAAGAAGCAGAGCTTCAATTTGTGCTATAAAACTTGGTGAGCATAAATGATCATCTGATACACTAAGAAAGGTAGGTCCTCTGACATGCTTTGCAGGGAATAAATATACTGATCTAGAACCAAAATAATGTCAAACAGGTGGGAAGCAGCAGAAGCAATGTGACTTGGACCATCATTTGTCATAAATACTACACCCTAAATTGGAGAACATCTGTCTTCTCATATCCTTATGGCTGTCTCAACTTTCTATTTAAATTGTGCAGAACACCTCTTAACAGGTGCAAGAGTGTTTACAAATTTAAAACCTTATTTAAATGAAGCTGAAAACCAGAGAAGCTTCAATTAATAGGCCAATATCTTATAACAAGAAATCATACTGCCATTCAGCAAATTGGTCTATTCTGTGCATTTGTGAGCTTTAGTTACTGAAAATTTAAAGATGCAAAGGAAAGGTAAAGATGAATGGTGCTATAAGCAATTTCAGGTGATATATTTGAATTCACAGAAGCTATGGGGAAGAGTTTTAGCTGAGAATATGGATAATGTAAAGAATCGGACATACACATTTTAAACTGTTGGATTTAATTTAAAAGAAGCTAATAACATTCTGCATATGTAAGAAATTATCCCTTTGCAATAGTTTGTATTCCTACAGTTCAAGTTTTCATGTGGTTTAATTGATGAAGTTAAATGTAAAGAGGTCTCACATACCCATGGTCTTGCTTTTCACCAGTTCAGCCAACTATAGTCAACTTTGGTCCAAAAATACTAAGTGGGAGTTTTGTGAATTAAGCGATACATTTTACATTGTATGATGCTCTTGTAGCATGACAAAATCAGGGAATATTGTGCTCCATCTTGCCAAGTGGATCCATGTTTTCCTTGTGTTTTTGTCACTGGGTGAGAGATTGCCTTCCCTGTTACTGCTGTACATGTGTTCATGTAATCCTCCTTTATTGACAAACAGTCTCCAATGGCAAAAGCAGCAATGACAGAGTTTTTATATAGATCATTGTTACAATTATTCTATTTTATTGTTCATTATTACTGATCTATCTTTATTTGTATTTAAGAACTTATCTTTATTATAGGTCTATACACATAGGGAATCAGTTTATATATCATGTACTTAAACAATTTCAGTGGTCACTGAGGTCCTGAAGGACATTCTAAGAGGGATCTGGGATAATAGATTCATAATCTGTTTATTACATGGGTTAATATATTGATATAAATCCTAGAATTTGTATTATGTTTGAAATAATATCTTTAAAAGCCGAATACAGTCATATTCAGCTTACTTAAAACATGGAGTTTTGAAACTGTAAAAATTACAGAATTATTTATTTTGGCTTTGAATCAAAGATAGCAGAGTAATAGTTGAATTCAGTTCTGATACCATAATCTGGTAATGGGAATAACACAAGTTTTTAACAATATATGAATGTCCATGTTAGTCATAAAATTCCCATGTTTAGGATAATTGGGTATTGAAGAAAATATTAATCAGTGTACATTTGACAACAGCTAGGAAGACTGTTCTAAATAGTTTAGAAAGATGGAGATCATTTCTGAGACAATTGTTTCCATAGAGAAAGAGAATCTAGGTGCTTCCAGAAATGTGTTGTTTTTCAATAAAGTGAAGAACAAACAAAACATATTGATGAACCAAATCCCAGTGCTTCCTTGGTGTGCTAGTAGAAAACATGTGTTTAGAATCAGCCAGATATGAGGTTGTTTCCCCTTTTGGCTATTCTGTAAATTTGGGACCTTGTTACAGATACTTCACTTTAAATTCCATTTCATCCTTATCATGAGTTGGGTTAATTAATTCTCAGTAATTTATAATTAATTTGGATATACTATACACAAGAGCACTTTAAATTCTTACTAAATTGTAACATGGGTTTCTCCTGTATCGCTGTGAACTCATATTGAGCAGAAAGAACATACATGAAGGAAGAGTCTTTTTATTCTCACAGAGTTAGAGGTAGTACAATCTATAACACCAGGGAAGTCACCCAAAAGTTCATGGTGATAGCACTATATGGTAGAGTCTTTACATGGTAGCAGGCCAAGAGGCCAAGGGAGGGCATAAACAGTTACAGTACCATCCTGCTCCCAATGTCCCTATAAATCGAGATCTCCTAAGGACAATGAAGCTTTCGTATTAGTGTCACAAACTGAATGTGAGAAACTGTGAATGAGCATGGGGGGAAATTGTAAATTAAAATGCTAATATGGAAGGTACTATTTTGTATCACTTTGCTTTTTTCTTTTCCTTTAGATACACGCATAGGGGGACACAGGCACATGAAACTTGAGAAATGACAGATCTTCAGAAAAAAAGGGAATTTGCATCTCAACCCTCAGGGATACTTCTTTAATGACTACATGTGAAAATTATAGTTTGAAAGCCAAGAAAATTTGTGACAAAGCTCTAATTTCCTTCACTATTTTACTAATTGGTATAGTAAAATATTTTAATATCTTTCAGGAAGCTTTTCAATTGTTATAATACCTCTTAACGGCTGTGTGCAAATATTTATGATAGGTTAATCCAGAAAGTAAAGGTTAATATTTGTTTTTTGGAGAGTTCAACACAAAATTATCTCATTATATGCAATATTATTTTGCAAGGGACAAACCTATTTTTAAAAGTTCTTCCTACTGCATCAACCCGAACATAGTCATTTATCATTAATGCAATGGGGACACTCTTCTAATTTCTTTTGTAGAAACAAATGTAATAAAAATTATTTGGAAGGTTAAAGTTAGGTATTCTTGAAATATAGTTTGAAAAGCTGTTTGGCTCCTTCTGAGCAAGGCAGTTCTATAAGTGATGTGGGTTTCAGAAGTTCCCCAGTGAGGAGAGCATCCCTTGATGGTTTCATTACTACCACTTTCAAATTAGCTTCCTCTCATCTGCTTCACCACATTCTCTTCAACATGGTAGTCCTCAAATTTCACCTTTGTTCACCTTAAAAATGAACAGCTCTTACCCCATACACTGCTGTATGCTACAGAGTTATTTGGAAATATGCCACTAATCTGTGGACCTGACAAGAAATTGTGGTAATAGCAATGGTTGATGGAAGGTGGGATCTTAGCATGAGCCCAGTATTAGCTAATCCCTGCTCATACACAATGTTATTTAATATACACCACATTTTATAATGTGTACTCTGTAGTAAATAAAAATAATTTATTTTAAAAATAACTCCAAGAGGTTAGGTAATTTGTTTGTAAGTATCTGTCTTAGGAATTTCCTCAAATCCCACAGGCTTGCTAGAATGCTCTAATTCATGGCTCAAAACTTAACCAAAATATATAACATGCACATAACAAGAGCATTCACCTTGATAGCATGACAAGAGCTGAGAGTGGTAGCATTGTAAGGGTGGTAAAATAAATCCAACAGTGTTGAACAGGAAATGTTATGTTATTTTTTAATGTATCAATTTATTAAAAAGCATATATTAAGCTTGTGCAATATAGCATCAAAACATTTACATGTGCATACATTTTTAAACTATGAAAAATGAAGGCCAGAATGATGTTTAATAGATGAAACACTTCCCACATACCCAAATGACCCATGCTCAAGCCCCCGGTTATACTGTAGAAGAATATCTATTCTTGAAATCTCTTCTGATTTCTACATGCCTGCTCTGAATGTACACCCATAACCCCATATTCTTACAAGTAACAACAGCAATAAAAATTGTTTTAAAATGTGCTTATAAAGATAATGGGTGAAAATGTTAACTACAAACAAGTATATCTAAAGTGTTATTCCTATATCACCAAAGAATGAATCTCCCCACAATGTGATTCTCCTGGAGTTTGTGTGCTTCATATGTTTAAGTGGATAATGATCACTATCTTCAGTGAAGCAAGAATGTGGAACAGAAAGCTCTGGTTAAAAATACATATAAACTAAACACTGTCACAGTCTAGTAGAATTTAGGATTCTGTATAGCTTGAGGTAGGACTCCGCAAAAATAATGTAAATGCTCCTGTCTGGACATATCCATGCTGAAAGACCAAAGTACACTTCCCTCTACGTTTAGTCACTATGGTGTCAATGTAATAATTTCCTGAAGCAGAGTACTCTGGAACCTCTCACAGACACATGAACGATGTGTTCAAAAAGGTTCAGATTTTTCCTGGAAGCAGTTTACAGTGACATGATTCTAAGAAACATTGAAGCACTCAGGTCCATAATATTAAGGACCAAAGTTAATTAAAGTGAATCATGCTTTCATGTCATTCTTTGTGGACAAGGTTTTCAGGCAGGCAAATTATTGATAAACTTTGAAGAGCTTAATCCACAGGACTCACATAACACAGAGCACAAGGGCAGCATTTTACCCTGTGCAAGGTGGGGAGAGTCTTCTGCATGTGCCTTGTGTTTTTTTGGAACACTGAAGATGACAAGAGTGTTTTGATGTTAATCCAACAACTGATGTTTCCTCTTGTGAATCTCTCTGTGAAAATGTAACGGTATAAATCTTTCTAAATTGAACTGAACATTCTTTAAAAGGCTGGCTTTTCAAACAGATTCACAAAGCCTCTGAGCAACAAGATGACTTCATGATGAAACCCCTCCCAACGGTGACCTATTTGATATGAAAGATGAATACAAAGTTCTGTTAAAATGAAATCTGAACATCTGCTACATCGTGGTGAGCACTTTACATGTTTAGGAACAATTACCTCTAATATTTTGATGTCCTCATAAGCCAACTGCACAGTTGGAATTCCAAGATGGTTGATAAAATAATCAGCATCACCTTGTATCTGCACAGAGCTGACATTGGCTCTGAGGCACTGAGATCTTCGCATACAGTTGAACTTAATTTTCTGAAAAACATAATTTAAGGAATATTAACATACAGTCATGCTTCCCATATAATTTATAAGTCAGTGTCACTCAAAATGTGACCCAAGGACCAGGGAATTAATCAATATCAGTGTGATTACATGTTTAAAATGTGCATGGTGAGGCTCCCTCATGTACTAACAGGACCATTTGAAGGTAGAAGCAGGAATCTCTTCCCAGCTTTTTGCATATGATTCTGAAACTAATAGCAGTATAGCATTAAGGAAAATGAAGGCAATGCCTATCTCTAGGCACTGGACACACACACACACACACACACACACACACACACACACACACTGTTAAATCACTGTTGAAATTTGAAATCACTACTACTATTCATCATAAATTTTTAACAATAAATTGTCAGCCCACTGACATTCATTTTTTCATGTAAACAAGCAAATGTGTTGTGGATTGAACCATTTAACTCCTTAATTAATTAGCAGGTATTGAACAGTTTTCTCTCTTACACCCTGAAATGCTTTAAGCAAAATATCTATAAGTCAACCTGCCAGCTGTATTAGCATTTTTCCAACACCCAAAATGTCAAAGCACCAAGGGTGCCTTTAGACAAGTATGCAAAAGATGGAAGCTGATTGTCATAGCTCTCCAAAACATAGTCTCAGCCAGAACTGTCAGAGACCACCTATAGACGATTTTTAATCACAAGTTTCACAGAATCATTTCTACCTTGATCAGAGGTATAGCAGTTTCCCTAGTGCAAGAACAATTATGGTTGGTATTAAAATAAGAGACACTGATTGGTTCAAAATACAAGCCTTAGTGACTGTGATTGGCCTTAAGTGGTAATGGTGTAATTGGCCCAGAAGAGTACTTATGATTGGTCCAAATTAAATGACCACGGATGGTTGGGATTGATCCAAACACTACCAGCTAACAACATTTGGGGAGAATGTAGACATGAGACATGCTCTCCTGATCTGTGTTTCCCCTAAGTTACTTAGGCCCATTTGTTTCTTTATAGTAGTCTTAACTTGACTACTTTTAGTAATATGAGTTAAGACAAAATAGTTAAGAAAAATGCATCAGAAATAGCATGGTATATAGCAGAGGCGGAGACTGACTATCATCTTGGCGACTGACAAGCTGAGATGGCATTTGCCTCGGCTTGCTTGGATGTTGCAGTCATGCTGAAGACAGGGCTAATCCCAAGGGCTGAAGTTCTGCTGAGACCCTGTCGACCTGGTGACATTGTGGCCCAAGGCTCCAGAATACCCAAGTTTCTATACTGTAACATGCTTCCAAGCATCACATTCTGGCTTCAGACTCTGATCATTGGCAGCCTATTGCTTTGTTGTTGAAGATTCACAATCCACAGTCAACACCAGCATAAGCGACAAGGAGACAAGAGCCCACAATGTACACTGACCTCCTGCCCATCCCCACTATAGTCTTCATGTTATGAGAGACCTAATGTTTGCTCCAACATTTCTGTCTTTTCCCCTGTTTATTTACTTTCATTTCCTTATAGGTCTGCTGTGTCCTTTTTACTGTAATTTTAGCAGTATTTTTACTTTTTCATGTTGTTAAAAATATATTTACCTTCATATTTTTAATGAATTTTTAACTTACTTTTTCAGGATTACATCATCTTAATTTTCTTGCTATTAGTTTATATTTAATTTCATTATTTTTATATCCATGACTTTTGTTTACATTTTGGCATGCATTAATTATTTTCCAAACTTTATCATTACTGTGAAATATTTTTGCTATTGTTTGTCTCTACCTTGGATTTTTTCCAAATATATTGCTCTTTCCCATTTCCCTCCTTAACATTCTTTTTGACACCTCTTCATTTTCCTTTAATTTATGTAACATTTTAAGTCTTCCATTTCCCTTTCTCTGCTTCCTTCATTTATTCACTATTTCTACCTTTACACACACACACACACACACACACACACACACACATGCACACACATATATACATAAATAATATATAGCTGAATAGTAATTTCATAGCTCAACACTTACATAAGTCTACTTATTTTCTATTTTATAACCATTAAAGAAAAATTAGTGAAGCTTCATTGATTTAATTTTGAATGTATCTGTATTTTGTGTTTGGCTATGTTTGATATTATGGTAGTTTGTTTTATATTTTCTGACATAAAAGGGCATAAAAGACAAAACCCTCAGGAATGGAGTGCTCCATCTACAAGTAAAATCATAGCAGATGCTCAAACTAAACATATGTACAATCTGAACCTAGAAAAGAAAAAGAAACATAAACATACAAGGTGGAGAAAGCTACAAGAGGGCAGCTCTTGCCAGGTCCGACAGGGACTCCCAGGCTCCAGAGACTCATGTAGGGTGTCACAAAGAGACATGGCAGTGGAGGATGAATGTGAACCTGAAGAGCATAAAGTATCTCTGAAATGACTGAACCATGAGAAGATGGCTTTCGAAGTGATTTCATGGAATTCAGTATGAAGGGCAGAATAGGGAGTGCGTATGGCAAAGAACAGCAGAAGAAATGGCACAGTAATGCTTATGGATATAGGAAGTCAGCTGGAGAAGCAGATAAAGGAGCATGTTGCTACTAAAGAGGACCACCGGGATGATTGGATCACCAGTGCCACTTTCACTCTGTGGGAGCAGAGATTTGGGCCACTGCAATGGCTGTTATGTTTGGGGTCACAACAGGGAATATAATGTGAAGTGCTGGGTCATATGTTGAGACCTGGAGCTTATTTTAGTCCTGTCCTTGGAAGTGCTACCCAACTGTATGATCACCATGATTCTAGGTAAAACCAGGTTATCTGAGATGATGCTTTGTGATATTCCAGTGTTTATGGGGCTACAGAAAATTTGAATTTGGTGACTCATTGGAATAAGTATTTTCAAGTAAAAGAGTTTGGGGAAAAATATATTCTGTAACAGACTGTAGATTTCAACAACACTTTAATAAATGATTGTGAAACAGAGAGATGGGAAGGTAGGGAAATGCAGTGGAACCTGTGGCAGTGGGAGGAGAACTATGGAAGTGGTAATGAAGGCATGTGGTCATGGGTACAGTAGATAAAGAAACATTTCATCCTGACTGTTCAGACATGCCACTCAACTGCACAATCAGCCTGGCTCTGAGAAACAAGATATACAAGATGAATAATGGCTCATTTTTTGAGTTAAGTTCCCTCAAAAGACTTCCATGAACTGCCACCAAGAGACAGGTTGATGCTCATGGTATGTGCTGTTAGTGGAAACCATTTTAATATCTGGCATCTGTGCTGTTGATGAAACCATGTTACTGGCCATGATCTGAGCTGCAGAATCCATGTTGACAATCATGATGATGGCCTTGATCCAGGTAAGAAACACTTCTGCAGTGGTATGGATGACTACAGGCTCATGACCAAGAAGGAGAGACATTGAAAACTCTTGTGATGACCCCCACCCCCCAGAAACAGTACAAAAAAAACTATTAAAGAGGATATTTTAAAATTGTGATAAACATGCTGAACTATAGTTCTCCACCACTAATGGTTGCTGGTGGGAGTGGGGTGAGGAAGTGTGAGTTTCGTTTAAGAGGCTGGCCACAGGTGAGTGTGACCTTATATCAATGACTATATGGGCAATAAATATTGGACTTGGTGGGTTTGGAGGAGAGTGGATCAAGGGTGCGAGGTGAACCTCAGAGGAATGGGAAGCAAGCATGATTTGGGTGCATTGTATGAAATTCCCAAATAATTAACCAAGATACTATGTTGGGAACAACTGACAACAAAGCAAGGTGACATGACTTCTGCAAAAGTCAGTGACTCCTCAACTGAGAGCTCAAAGGTAACAGTGCAGGTAAAGTGATTGGTGAATGTTCAAAGAGTACAACTAGTTAACATGATCAAAGACTTCCAAAAGGATGCAAACAAGGAAATGAACTCAAGTCAGGACATGAAAAGCAAATGTCAGCATGACAGGAGACCCTCAGAAAGGTGGGTGAATGAATGAGGAATATACATGAAAAAGTCAACAGCATGGAGATTGGGAAGAAAAATTAGTATGCAAAGTGGAATTTAAGAAGCAAAGGGAAATCTTAGAAGTGAAAAATAATTCAAGGAATCAAATATAATCGTATGATAAGGTGTCACTAATTACACTTGTCCAAATATAAGAAAAGATAACAATGTCAACAGAAGTTAGGAACATAAAACATTCAAATTGTATTAATAAAAAGAAATGATGAGCAGCTGGCACTGCATTCTTGTGGAAAGTTTCTGCATTGTGGATGAACCTGACTGTGGTCTCCAGTATCACATAAACCTGGTGTGGTTGTAAATGCTTATAATCCTATACCTGAGTTGTGGAGAGGGCATGATCAGAAGTCAAGACTATTCCATGCTATGCAAAGAGTCTGAACATAGCCTACTCTGTAAGAAACTACCTGGAAAAAAGCATAGCCAATTGGGATATGTATAATCCTGATAACAAGAATTCATGGGGTAATATCAGAAATGTAGGTAAAACCTAAAAGCCTACAAAGTCCAGTCAATGAAAATTTTCCAGACCCAGAACAGGAATTATCTAAACACAAGACACAATTAGAATCATATCTAGATATGGTCACATTTCCATGACATATACACTCAAATGTCAAAAATACAAAGGAAATAAACACCATTAAAAGCTATAAAGAAAAAGCTCTGAATTACCTATACAGGTAAGCATGTCAGAATAATATAGACCTCTTATCAAGTAACCTTCAAAACCAAGAACATAGGAATGATATATTTCAAATCCTGTAAATAAATAAATGCCAACCCAGATTGCTATATCCAGATGAGCTGTCTCTTAAACTTGACAGAAAAAATATTTCAACACAAACAAAAAGTGAGACAGTTCATGACTACCAAGCTAGCAATACAGAATAAAATGTGACAGGGCCAGTCATGAAGAGCACAGGAAAGAGAACATATCACGACAGTAGCAGATGAACAAAGAAGCCCTGGGAAAGACCTTATCAGGTCCAACAAAGTGGAACATTTAACCCTGGTATCAGTAGTGGAGAAAGTAAAGTAATTTTCTAAACAATTAGAAAACAATTATCAAGTTTTTATGGATAATTAAACATCTTTTAACAATATAAGCTTGAGTGTAAACCTCCTCACCAATCATATAGCATACCAATAAACAAAGAGAGAAAACTTCAGTAGTGAAGAACTTCAGAGACTGATAGTTAAATATAGAAAATAATATACTGAGTATATAGATAAAGAAAGTGAGCTGGCTATTAGCTATTCTGATACCAACTAGCTAAAATTAGTCATAAATAAAACCACTGCATACTACTAGGTTGAAAAATTAATCAAGAAGCTATCCCAAGGCCACTGAGATGAGATGGCTCAGCAGGTTGGGGAACCTATTTCCAAGTCTGGCGATAGGATTTAATCTATAGAATCTACCTGAAGGGAGGAAAGAACTGACTTCCTCAAGTTGTGTTTTGAATTCCATATATGAGTTATGTTAAGTTCATGCCCACATGTGTAAATAAACATGGACACATACAAATAGAAAATAAATGTAAATACTTTTTTAGAAGATCTAACAACTTTATATATATATACTGTAGGCTGAGGTATCTT
This sequence comes from Apodemus agrarius, assembly GCA_964023405.1. NCBI lineage: Eukaryota > Metazoa > Chordata > Mammalia > Rodentia > Muridae > Apodemus > Apodemus agrarius. Next base: position 144,811,653 of record OZ030007.1, on the reverse strand, counting down.
AAAACAGATTCCAGTGACATCCAGGAAGTAACATATAGTACTTTGAAAACATATATTCAAAGATATTAGAATATCTAAAAAAAATGGATGTATTCGAAGACACTCATGATCTACCAAAATTGTATCAATAAGATATGACCAACAACCAAATCCATACAATGGAACTAGATTGAAGGAGTAACAGCCCATGTTTCCCCACACATATAGAGAAGGCCTAAGACTAGACAATTTAAAAAAAGACCTAACAGCAATATTCTGCAACTCAATCTACAAAACAAAAAGTGGAAACAAAACCATTATCAGCCTCATTCGATGAAGCTTTCAAAGCTCTAAAGCAAAACCTGATAAAAACAGGCAAAATCACAAATAACACAAAACATTCCAAATAGACAAGATGCAACAGGAACATATTGCAACTCTGAGGACTTGCATTAATTTAATTAATTAATTTAACATGTGCAAATGCATAAATGTAAAACCACACATGAATGGATTTAAGGACAAAAATCACATAATGAACTTAGTAGACACAGAAAAGTCTTTTGATACAATTTTGTATCTCACTTCAAGACTTACACTTTTATTTATTATAATCACCACTAAAAGCAGGATAATGGCAATGCAAGCTAGAATGCTTTTTTGACCTGATATAGCTCTAAACATACTTTTAAATATAACCTGTTAAAAGACTAATGTTGGGTATGTTATCACAGATATAATTTCAACTCTTAGGTAACTTATTTCAGGTTTTCAACTGTAGTGGTAGATATTTCAAACATAATGTTTCATTACTAATCTAATTTTCTAGAGTTAACAAAAATCTTTGCAACAAAATAAATCTATTCAAATAGATAACCAACATGTATGTTTATAAGTAAGAGGAAAGTTTTAAATTAAGTTCTTAAACAAATGTCTTGGCTGCTGAAACTCTCTTGAACTAGATAGACAAGAGTGTTGTATCACAGTGTCTTCAATAGCCACACCTTTCTCTTTACAAATATAATTTTCTGAAAAGTAGGGAATACTCTTTGTTAAATTTTTTTTATATTCTTGTTTATATTCCAAAGGCTTTCCCCTTTCCCAGTTCCCCCCTCACTATATGTTCCATAAGTCCTCTTCTCCCCACCCATTCCCAATCACCCCACCACCATTTCTCTGTTCTGGTACTCTCCTACAAAACTGGTTCCAGTCTTTTCAGGACCAGGGTCCTCTCCTTCTTTTTTCTTGGGAATCTTTTGATTTGCTAATTGTGCCTTGAGCATTCAGAGCTTCTGGGCTCATTAATATGCACTTATCAGTGATTGCAATTCATGTGTATTTTTTGTGATTGGGTTAGTTCACTTAGGATGATATTTTCCAGATCTAACCATTTGCCTAATTGCTAAGTAGTATTCCATTGCATAAATATACCACATTTTCTGTATCCATTCCTCCTTTGAGGGATATCTGGGCTCCGTCCAGCTTCTGGCTATTTTAAATAAGGCTGCTATGAACATAGTGAAGCATGTGTCTTTATTGCATGCAGGGGAATCCTCTGGGTATATGCCCAAGAGTGGTATGCCAGGGTCCTCTGGAAGTGACATGACCAATTTTCTAAGGAACCGACAGACTTATTTCCAGAGTGGTTGTACCATCTTGCAATCCTACCAACAGTGGAGGAGTGTTCCTCTTTCTTCACATCCTCGCCAACACCTCTTGTCTCTTGAGTTTTTAATCTTAGCCATTCAACTGGTGTGAGGTGGAATCTCAGGGTTGTTTTGATTTGCATTTCCCTGATGACTAATGATGTTGAATATCTCTTAAGGTGCTTCTCAGCCATCCGAATTTCTACTGGTGAAAATTCTTTGTTTAACTCTGTATCTCATTTTTAATAGGGTTATTTGGTTCTTTGGGGTCTAATTGCTCTAAGATCAATAACTGACAAATGGGACCTCATAAAATTACAAAGTTTCTGTAAGGCAAAGGACACTGTCAGAAGGACAAAACGGCAACTAACAAATTGGGAAAAGATCTTCACCATCCCCACATCCGACAGAGGGCTAATATCCAATATATACAAAGAACTCAAGAAGATAATACTCTTATTCTGATTGCAGCCTTGCTATGGTTAGCCACTGAAGGTACAGAGTGTGAGAGGTAACGAGTATCTGAAGTATTTGTTAAATATGTTAAATATTCTCAAAGATATACACCAAAAGTAAGAAAATTAACACATGAAATACAAATTAACTACTCTATAATATGATAAAACTCCTGAATATTTTAGTGATCCAAACATTAATATTTTTCTTTGAAATTATTTATTCATAACAGATTATTTTTCCTAGTCGAACCTTTGTGCCAAAGGTAGGAGAGAGAGTCAACAGGGCCTGATAACTGGTTTTCACACCCTGCCTGATATACTCCTTAGGTTATATTGAATTGGGACACATGATTTTAAATGTACTATACTATTACTTGGTATCTATTTCTGCTAAATGCATAATTAATGAAACTGTGCCACTATTTAGGCAGTTTGTAACCCTACTGGTAGCATCATCTAAGCTTTTTCAAGCCTATATATCTGACCCTACCCAGCATCAATGAAAATACTGGGTGGCTGGAATTCCTTTTTGCACATTTTACTCTCAAATTCTGCACCAAGTCACAGCTGTATTCCTTAGAGAGAAGGCATCTATTTCTCCCAAAGCGAAAAAATGAATTATATAGATCAAGACTTTACAATTGTAAATTAATCCTTCTAGGCTTATTAAAGAATTATTTTAAAATGAAGATATTTATTTAAAATAATTGGCAGTATTGCCATTGTTTTATATTAACTGCCTTCTGATAAATTTTTTTCCTTTTCTTTTTTTTATTGGATATATACTTTATTTACATTTCATTTACCTTTTCCTGGCTCCCCACCCCCCCAAAGATTCCATATGACCTTTTCCCTCCCCCTGTTCCCCCATCCTCCCCTTCCCTGTTCTGGTTTCCCGCTACACTGATGCACTGGCCTTTCCAGTTCCAGGGTCCACTCCTTCCTTCTTGTCGGACATCATTTTGTATGTGGATTGTGTCTTGGGTGTTCCAAGATTCTAGATTAATATCCACATATCAGTGAGTGGATGCCATGGGTATTCTTTTGAGACTGGGTTAACTCACTTAGTATGATGTTCTCCAGCTCCATCCATTTGTCTAAGAATTTCATGAACTCATTGCTTCTAATGGCTGAATAGTACTCCATTGTGTATATATACCACATTTTTTGTATCCATTCCTCTGTTGAGGGACATTTGGGTTCTTTCCAGCTTCTGGCTATTATAAATAAGGCTACTATGAACATAGTGGAGCAAGTATCCTTATTACATGCTAGAGAATCTTCTGGGTATTCCCAGGAGTGGTATGGTAGGTTCCTCCACAAGTATTGTGTCTAGTTTTCTGAGGAACGGCCAGACTGATTTCCAGAGTGGTTGTACCAACTTGCAATCCCACCAGCAGTGGAGGAGTGTTCTTCTTTCTCCACATGTTTTATCTTTCCATGTATGTAAGTTCCTAAAATGATAGTTATGGCCTATTCCAATCAACTCTTAACTTTTACTTTCTGAAAATTACATCTTTTTTATCATCAGTTTTTCATTGTTTAGTGAGACAAAATAGCTCTGAAATGTACAAGTGTCTGGTGAAAGATTTTCTTCATCTAAACAGTTTTATTTAGACATTCCCTAACCCAAGTCACAGTCAATAAGAGTTCACTACTCCTCACTAGAAACTGTCATTCATGATGGGAAACAGTTCAGCAGTATTAGTAAAACTATGCCATACCTATGGGCAAGCATGACCGACAGGAAGAAGACAAAAAGAGAGAGATAGAGAGATAGAGAGAGTGGGAAGGAGGGGAGAGAGATGGAGGGAGAGAAGGAGGGACAGAGGGAGGAAGGAAGGAAGCAAGCCAAATTCCTAGTCATAACTGCTAGGAATAATTAGTTTTCCAAGTGGCAGTTTAGTAGATTTTAGCTGATCCATACAAAGTAATATATAAGAATAGACTCAATCCTCACAAGCACTAATATCTGTGAGGATTGTGAAAAAATGTTATTTTCTTTATTTTACAAGAAGTTAAGCACTGTGGGAGAAGGAAGGTTGCTAGCAAATTTGTGCAGGTCAATTAACTTTTTAAATTTATTTACAAGGCTGAGTAAATTCTTATTAAGTATTTTATCTAAGGGGTTCAAAATGATCTAGATTTAATGTTTGATAACAAGCATTTTTATTCCAGCTCATAAAATAAGCAAGTTCAGGCAACAACCGTGTCTGTCACTTTTTTAATTTCTCCATGCAAGTCTACTGAAGATCTGAAACAGCATCACCAGCCAAATTCTTAAGAGTCTCAAAGCAAGAACCTCAGTAAATGAGTGTATGTGAACGATGTAGAAATCAAATTACCATTTATATTAATTGAAATGTGCTGCTAAGTTATACTAACAAGTATTTTAAATACTTTAAAATTTGTCTTTGTGTATTCTTCCTCCACACATGTAAATGTTTTATTATACCTCATTTCCCCTTTCCAAGTCTTCCCAGGTTCCTATCCCTATATCTCCCACTAAAATTCCTGTCTTCTTGATAGCAAGACTGATATATATATATATATATATATATATATATATATATATTGTTTATATGCATATATATGATAAATAGATGTGTGATATGTGATATAGAATATATGACATATATGACAGATGATATATAGAATAAAGACATAAAGGTATAAAGATATACAGGCCAATGATTAGATGATTTGATGGTTACATAGAGTAGATATTACATATGCTCATTAGAGGGATATAAAGATAGAGATAAAGATGAAGATGGAGAGAGGGAGAAGAAGAGGGAGAGGGAGAGAGAGAGAGAGAGAGAGAGAGGCATAGTCACTGTTGTGGGGATCTTACTGGAATGAGCACTTTATCACCAATTAGAGTGGAAGTGAGGGTATGTCATTGATAAACCAAAGCCAGGACAAGCTTAAATCTCAGGTATAGTTTGTGTTCTCATTTTCTACTCTAAAACCACAAGATGGAGAGTACTGACAAGCAAAAGCCTGGAGACATGCAAGTGGGACTCAGCAGGTTGTTAAGGCCAATGATCCATTGTTTCATTTTTTGTTGTTGTTGTTTTGGTTTTTCAAGACAGGGTTTCTCTGTGTAGTCCTGGCTGTCCTGGAACTCACTCTGTAGACCAGGCTGGCCTTGAACTCAGAAATCCGCCTGCCTCTGCCTCCCAAGTGTTGGGATTACAGGCATTTCTCTAAGTTACTGTGTTCCACGAAGCTAGTGAAGTCATATTTGGCAAAGACATGCTCTAAGTAAATCACTGAATAAATCAATAAATCATCTAAAAATTGCTCTATCTTATTCTGCTTCAGTATCATGTACTGAAATATTTAAGCCTAGGTTGTTGGCTCATACTTATTAGAGTGGAATGTTGAGGCAGGAAGATTAGCAACATTGTCAGGCCACTCTGAGATATAATGGTGAGTTCTAAGCCTTTCTCTACTACAGTGTACAAAACTCCTAAATCTAAAACAAATGCTTTTAAGTAACATATGTCTGTTTAACAGCTCAAGTCTTTTATTTCTTCTGCATTCTTCTTTCCCTGCATTTACTGTCAAAGAAGAGCTAGTTTTACTGCTTGCATAAGCAAACATTTAGAAGAAAAGAATTATCATCTATAAATTAATTTACTATTTCATTTCGGCATTTTCTTCTAACCTCAGCTGGGTAGAATGAATCTAAGCCCCTGGTTTTCCTGGGGTTGGAGCATGAACAGGTTTTTCCACCACAGTCATGATACACACCACTGTAAAAACGTTCCTCATTACAAACACTGTGTCTGCGTCACCCATTTAGACTCTGTGTGCCAAACTCATTTGGCTACTGGAAGCCTCAATAAATGACGCATTGATAATTCTACCTGTGATGGTCATTCTGGATGAGATATTGTTATTTGAATGAAAACAAACTCTCACCAAGTCAAATGAAGCCCTGAATGGAGTAAACTGGCAGATCATCCTATGAGGTAGATATGACTCCTGCCTGAGCACTGCTACATTGTGTTGGTCTTGAGAGCAGCAACAGCATGGCAGAAACTGGGGAGATGAAAGAAAACGTTCTCTTCCCTTGGATCTGGGGACTTAAAGCAATCCAAGTACTAAAATGGTCCGTCAGGCTAAGAATTCCTTCAGAGTGTAGATTTCCTAGTCTTCAAGTGGTAGAGAACAGGCAGGCTTATATCTATAGATATTTTAATAAGTGTGAATTCTATTAATTAGGCCTCCACTCTCATGACCCAGTTCCCTCCTAGGATGGTGGTACTATTTTCAAATCCTCCCACACTGTGAGTTCTGTATATCAAAGTTTCAGCAGAGACTTCTCTTCTTGAATTCCTTGCACTATTCTGGATGTTCCATTTCCAGCCTACTGATTATGCTTGCTTTCCCATTTAACCATAAAGAAGGAAATAAGTCCTCAGTTCTTACACAAATTAAGATTTGACCACAAAAGTCAAAATGTGTTTTAAAAAGGATGATTTAAAATAATATACTGTATGATAACTTTTCCAGTATCTTTGCTTCTTTGGAAGGTCCTTGTCAAGTTTGATGCTGGTCACTCTCATGAGAAAACTATTTCTTCCTGAATTGCAAATTTAGCCCAGAGCAGCAAATTCCATAGACTTTCCCCAACGCTACTCAGATTACCTCTAAGTGCAACTGAGAGTTTAATAGAAAAACACAGGCCCGCCCCAAACGACCTGTGGCTAGCACACCGGCTCCCTGTACACTCACCCAGAATACTGTCCCCACAGGATCTCTAATGACCAGAACAGGATATGGATTTTATGTCTTTGTGAAGGATAACCAGTCTGGACTCTCATGCTGTTCCATGCTGAAGAACTGGCTGACATAACATATCTCGGGCTATTATTTCAGCAGCCTTCTTGAGGTCTGTCTTAAATAGCTTCGCCAGCCTCAGAGGCACTGCTATTTTAAATAATATGGTGTCAGCGCTTCTGTGATAGATACCAGCTGCCAAGCATTAAAAAAAATTTAGCCAAAAAAACCTAACCAGTTTTCAAATAAACACCCATTTTAAGCTGCAAATATTTTTGATGAAATATTTTAACAAGAAACTTTGAGAAAACAATGTAGTAACTTCCCCTTTTTAAAAAAAAAAAAAAACACTTGGAAGACTAACCCAGAAAGATGAAAGAGCTGGAATTGTTTAACATACTTAGAAGTACCAACATGGTGTAGGGCAAAGTTTGCTATTCTGCCTGTGACCAGGGATGCAGGGCAGTTGTAAATCACATAGAAACTCTGAAGTTTCATGCAGGTAATTCATTTAATTTTAGGAGGACACAGGGAGAAAAGGCTAGAAAAATGCACACTTAGCAAGCAGGAGGGCAAAGGATGTGGGTAGCATGGTAGCACACATTACCATTTCAAGCAAGTGAAGTGCTGAAAGTGACAAAACGCACAGGGGAAGAAACACTATCAGCAGGAATATGTCTATGTCTGAAAGGTGGAGGCATTGCCACATAGGCTGAAAGCCCTACACGGAGAGCAGGGATAGCAAAGAAGGGGCTTCTCTCAGGGAGCCCAGCAGAATCTGGCAGCCACTGTCCTATCTAGGAAATGCTGTGCTCGGCAGCTGCCCAAATGCTAATCTAGTGTCCACCCAATGCCAGCCATCATCCCTTGGGTTTCTTTGTGTCATGCACAAGGACCCTATCTTGTGGTAATGCATCACAGTCTGTCCATCACATCTTTTATTAACGCTATATGTTCTTGTCGGTTTTGTTCCAATGTCTTACATGTTCCTAAAGGCAGAAAATCTATTCTATGCATTTTGCTCTATCTTTGTATAGGTTAGTAAAATAAAATAATATAAAAGATTGTAAATGGGTTGTCAGTCCAGCAACACCAATTTATTTGAGGAAAAGGAACCCATCATAAACACTAAGAAACACATGGACTCTGTGCCAAAGATGATACATGAGGTTTGATTTTGGCTGACATAATTTCAGGCATCAAAACAATTCTGAAACAATATTCTTTTAGCTGTTTTTATTATGGAAAGAAATTATCTTCCAAGTAATCCCTGCTGGGATGCCCTGTGTGGTTCATAAAGTGTGCACCAAGCATATTACCAGATGGAGGTGTTGGAGGTAAACATTAAATAACTGGTTTAGCAAAGTCAGAATCCCCTGGAGTACAGATGAGGTGGAAGGTTTGCATTTTTTTCAGATATGCATTTCAACAAAAGCGCCAATCTCTCCTATTAGGAGTATGACTATATGGCCCTTACCATACTTGCAACAGCCTTAACCTTAGGGAATAGGACTATCTCTGACGGTGTAAGAAGGAATATGTCTTCTTATGAGAGAGTTGTGAGGCATGCATGCCAAGCCGATGGAGTACTCACATAACTTATAAATTAGCATTGCTGCTGAAGTGGTAAAGGCAAACAGTGTCTTCAGGGAATCTTTCAAATTCTTTTCTCTGGCTTTTAAGGTACAAAAGATTCATCATGGAAAGCGAAAGATTTTTATTGTGGTTTTATCATTTAGATTCTTGTCCAAAAATTGGAAAGAATAACTCTAGACTGGTTCATAAATATTGAAGTTTATAAAATAGGTTTCCGTCATGTATCTTAAGGTAAAATAATACTAGAACCTTTTCAATTTTTTCCTTGATACCAGCTTATGTAAAATATAACTAAACATGCCTGAAAATTGCACTTTATACTCACTATCATAACATTTCATAGATTTTTGGCATGGGTGTGTCCATAAATCCATATATATCATATATATATATATATATATATATATATATATATATATATATGTGGCTATATATATGATATATATATAAATCCCTCTATATTAATATATTTTTTTCTTGAAAAAGTAAGGATTTCCAGTGTCACATAATAATAGAAATTAAAGATTAAAAAAGCAATCTATATAAATTCCATATTCAAAAAAATATAAATAGGAATCTGCTAAGAAAACTAGTGCAAAAAAGGAATACTTTTAAAAGTAAAAGCAAAAGAAACAAAAGGAGCATCCATGGAGATGAGAGAGAGAGAGAGAGAGAGAGAGAGAGAGAGAGAGAGAGAGCTTTAACAAATCTGTATTTCATATCTTCTATTGCCTGTTGTTTTTATGTACAGTACAATTATAACAGCATTTTAGGGAAGACTTAATTACCTTGGTTTAAAAACCGTCTTTGCTAAAAAAGATCATCTGTGGTGGCTGAATTTCTATCAGTTTGTTTTCTATAGTGTGGGGTGATGCACTGTGAGAGGAAGCCAGGTAAGGTCAAGCTAAGGCTAGAAGCCCCAGGGACCCTGAAGGGATGGTAGGAGCTTTACCTGCCAACAGGTCCCTGTTGTGTAGCCACAGCCCACATAGAGAGAGCTGTAGCCATCAGTTATGTAGGGGTGGCACCCACAAGTCCTTCCTCAAGTAGATGAGGCATCTCAGGCCAAGCCAATAGGAAGCACCTGCTGTCAGACACAACTCACCCCAAAACTGTACCTAAGAACCTATCCAGAAGGAATAAATGTGTGTGAAAATTACTCCATCATCTGAGAGCATCTATTGCACAAGAACTGTAAGACTGCCTGGGAGGAGAACCAGAAGATCCAGTATACTCACTCTGCTCACTGACCACCTCTCCCTGGGGTGTTATGTATGTTTTGCCCGGGAGTTGTATTGTGCTGATGACATCAATAGAAACTGCTTATAGCTTCCAAATCCACTGATTAACCACACTTGGGAATGATGAGTTGCTGTACAATGAACAGTGGTGAATACAAAGACAAAGTGGAGCATGTGTCTTTATTGAATGCAGGGGATTCTGCTGGGTATATGCCAGCACCTAGAGCTAGAGCAGTTCAGCAGGGGCAGGAGGTCTGTGCCTGGAGTACAGCCTGAGGCCGACATCTTGCCTCAGGGCACCAGAGACAGCAAACCAGACAGAGCCCTGTGGACTGGGAGTGCCACCATCTAGACTCATCTAGAGCTGAGGAGGTTATTTTGGAGCCCAGCAGCAGAAACCTTCCGGTCTCCACTTCGGGAACATGGATGCCCTCTATGTCAGAAGCCCTAAACCCCAGGCTCACAGGAGTGTCAAACACCAACCCATAACAAGACCAACTAACTCCAGAGATAAACAGATGGCAAAAGGCAAATGTAGGAACATTACTAACAGAAATCAAGGCAATATGGCAGCATCTGAACCCAATTCTCCAGCCACAGCAAGTCCTGGATACCCCAACACACCAGAAAAACAAGAGCTGGATTTAAAAGCACTGGTCCTGATGCTGCTAGAGGAACACAAAAAAAGACATAAACAAATCTCTTAAAGAAATGCAGGGGAACATGAATAGGTTAGAAGCCCTTACAATGGAAACACAAAAGTCACTTAAAGAATTCTAGGAGAATATGGGTCACTAGACAGAAGGCAATAAAGAGGAAATTTAAAAAAATCACTTAAAGAAATTCAGGAGAAATTGAGTCAACAGGCAGTAGTCATGAAAGAGGAAACAAAAGAAATCTCTTAAACAATAGCAAGAAAACACAAATAAACAAGTGAAGGAACTGAGAAAAACCATCCAAGATCTAAACATAGAGGTAGAAACAACTAAGAAATCACAAAGGGAGACAACTTTGGAGATAGAAAAACTTGGGAAGAAATCAGGGGTCATAGATTCAAATATCAAAAACAGAATACAAGAAACCGAAGTAAGAATCTCAGATGCTGAAGATACCATAGGAACCATTGATTCCACAGTCAAAGAAAATGCAAAATGCAAAAGGCTTGTAACCCAAAAACATCCAGAAAATCCAGGACACAATGAGAAGACCAAATGTAAGGATTATAGGAATAGATGAGAGTGAAGAGCTACAATTTAAAGGGCCAGCAAATATCTTCAACAAAATTATGGAAGAAAACTTCCCTATCCTAAAAAGAGAGATGCCAATGTATATACAAGAAGCTTACAGAACTCAAAACAGACTGGACCAGAACAGAAATCCCTACCATCACATAATAATCAAAACCCCAAACATACTAAACAAAGAAAGAATATTGAAGGCAGTAAGAGAAAAAGGCCAAGTAACATATAAAGGAAGACTTATCAGAATCACACCAGATTTCTCACCTGAGACTATGAAAGCTAGAAGATCCTGGGCAGGTCTCATGCAGACCCTAAGAGAACAAAAATGTCAGCCAAGACTACTATACCCAGCAAAACTCTCAATCAACATAGATAGAGAAATCAAAATATTCCATGACAAGACCAAATTTACACAATATCTTTCCACTACCCAGCCCTACAAAGGATAATAGGAGGAAAACTCCAATACAAGGAGGGAAACTACACCCTGGAAAAAGCAAGATAGTAACCTTCTTCCATCAAACTCAAACAAAGATCACCACTCAAAAACATAAATAACATTAAAAATAACAGGAAGAAATAATCACTATTCCTTAATAACTCTTAAAATCAAAAGACTCAATTCCCCAATAAAAAGACATAGACTAACAGACTGGATACAGAAACAGGACCCTACATTTTGCTGCATACAGGAAACACACCTCAGGGTCAAAGAAAAACACTACCTCAGAGTAAAAGGCTGGAAGACAATTATACAAGCAAATGGGCTCAGGAAGCAAGCTGGAATAGCCATTCTAATATCAGAAAAATAATTGACTTTCAACCTAAAGTCATCAAAAGAGATACAGAAGGTCACTTCTTGCTCGTCAAAGGAAAAATCCACCAAGAAGAACTCACAATTCTAAACATCTATGCTCCAAATGCAAGAGCACCCTCATTCGTAAAAGAAACTTTACTAAAGTTCAAAGCACACATTGCACCTAACACAATAATTGTGGGGGACCTCAACACTCCACTATCCTCAATGGACGGATCAGGAAAACAGAAACTAAGCAGGGACACAGGGAAACTCATTGAAACTTTGGACCAATTGGATTTAACATATATATAAAACATTTCATCCTAAAGCAAAATAGTATACCTTTTTCTCAGCACCACATGGTACCCTCTCCAAAATCGACCATATAATTGGTTGCAAAGCAGACCTCAAAAAATATAAGAAGATCGAACTAATCCCATGCCTCCTATCTGATTACCATGGAGTAAGAGTAGTCTTCAATAACAACAAAAAGAACAAAAAATCCTCATACACATGGGGGCTGAACAATATTCTACTCAATGATACCTTAGTCAAAGAAGAAATAAAGAAATCCAAGACTTTCTAGAATTCAATGAAAATGAAGGCACAACATACCCAAACCTATGGGACACAATGAAAGCAGTGCTAAGAGGAAAACTCATAGCCCTGAGTGCCTCCAAAAAGAAACAGGAGAGAGCATATACTAACAACTTAATGGCACACCTGAAGGCTCTAAAACAAAAAGAAGCTATTTCAGCCAGGAGGAGTAGAAGACAGGAAATCATCAAACTCAGGGCTGAAATCAATCAAGTTGAAACAAAAAGAACCATACAAAGAATCAACAAACCCGGTTATTTGAGAAGATAAACAAGATAGATAAATCCTTAGCCAGATTTACCAAAGGGCACAGAGACAGTATTCAAATTAAGAAAATTTAGAAATGAAAAGGGAGATATAACAACAGAAACTGAGGAAATTCATAAAAACATCAGATCCTACTACAAAAGCCTATACTCAACACAACTGGAGAATCTGGAGGAAATGGACAATTTCCTAGACAGATACCAAATACCAAAATTAAATCAGGATCAAATAGATCACCTAAACAGTTCCACAACCCCCAAAGAAATAGAAGGGGTCATAGAAAGTCTTCCAACCAAAAAAGCACAGGACCAGATGGTTTTAGTGCAGAATTCTATCAGACCTTCAAAGAAGACCGAATACCAATACTCTTCAAATTATTCCACAAAATAAAAACAGGAGGAACACTACCCAACTCATTCTATGAAGCCACAATTACCCTGATACAAAAACCACACAAAGATCCATCTAAGAAAGAGAACTTCAGACAAATCTCCCTTATGAACATCAATGCAAAAATTCTCAATAAAATTCTTGCCACCTGGATTGGCAGGATCAATATAGTAAAAATGGCAATCTTGCCAAAAGCAATCTACAGATTCAATGTGATCCCCCATCAAAATCCCAACACAGTTCTTCATAGAACTAGAAAGATCATTTCTCAAATTCATCTGGAACAACAAAAAACCCAGGATAGCTAAAACTATTCTCAACAATAAAAGGACTTCTGGGGGAATCAATATCCCTGACCTCAAGCAGTACTATAGAGCAATTGTGTTAAAAACTGCATGGTATTGGTACAGCAACAGGCAAGTAGATCAATTGAATAGGATTGAAGACCCAGAAATGAACCCACAGATTTATGGTCACTTGATCTTTGATAAAGGAGCCACAACCATCCAGTGGAAAAAAGAAAGCCTTTTCAACAAATGGTGCTGGTTCAACTGTAGGTCAACATGCAGAAGAATGCGAATTGACCCACTCTTATCTCTTGCACTAAGATCAACTCCAAGTGGATCAAGGACCTCCACATAAAACCAGTCAAACTGAATCTATTAGAAAAGAAACTTGGGAAGACCCTGGAGGACATGGGCACAGGGGGAAAGTTCCTGAACAGAACACCAATAGCTTATGCTCTAAGATCAAGAATTGACAAATGGGACCTCATAAAATTACAAAATTTCTGTAAGGCAAAGGACACTGTCAGAAGGACAAAATGGCAACCAACAAAGTGGGAAAAGTTCTTCACCAACCCCACATCCGACAGAGGGCTAATATCCAATACATACAAAGAACTCAAGAAGTTAGACTGCAAAGAACCAAATAACCCTATCAAAAAATGGGGTACAGAGGTAAACAAAGAAATTTCACCAGAAGAAATTCGGATGGCCGAGAAACACCTTAAGAGATGTTCAACATCATTAGTCATCAGGGAAATGCAAATCAAAACAACCCTGAGATTCCACCTCATACCAGTCAGAATGGCTAAGATTAAAAACTCAAGAGACAACAAGTGCTGGCAAGGATGTGGAGAAAGAGGAACACTCCCCCACTGTTGGTGGGATTGCAAAGTGGTAAAACCTCTCTGGAAATCAGTTTGGCGGTTCCTCAGAAAATTGGGCATGTCACTTCCAGAGGACCCTTGCATACCACTCCTGGGCATATACCCAGAGGATTCCCGTGCATACAATAAAGCCACATGCTCCACTATGTTTATAGTAGCCTTGTTTATAATAGCCAGATATTGGAAGGAGCCCAAATATCCCTCAAAGGAGGAATGGATACAGAAAATGTGGTATATTTATACAATGGAATACTACTCAGCAATTAAAAATAATGAATTCATGCAATTTGTAGGTAAATGGTTAGATCTGGAAAATATCATCCTAAGTGAGATAACCCAATCACAAAAGAATACACATGAAATGCAATCACTGATAAGTGGATATTAATGAGCCCAGAAGCCCTAAATACTCAAGGCACAATTAGCAAGTCAAATGATTCCCAAGAAGAAGAAAGGAGAGGACCCTGGGCCTTTAAAGATTGGATCCAATTTTGTAGACCCAGAACAGAGAAATCGTGGTGGTGGGATGATTGGGGAATATGTGGGGGGGGAGGAATTATGGTGGGGGGGAACTGGGAAACGGGAAAGCCTTTGGAATGTAAACATAGAATATAGAAAATAAAAATTAAAATAAATTCTTGCCAACAGAATCCAAGAGCACATCAAAATCATCATTCACCATGATCAAGTTGGTTTCATCCCAGTGATGCAGGGATGGTTCAATATAAGAAAATCCATCAATGTAATCCATTACATAAACAAACTCAAAGAAAAATCCACATCGTCATCTCATTGGATGCTGAAAAAGCATTTGAAAAAATTCAGCATCCTTTCATACTAAAAGTATTGGAAAGAACAGGAATTCAAGGCCCATACCTAAACATAGTAAAAGCAATTTACAGCAGACTGGTAGCCAATATCAAAGTAAATGCAGAGAAACTTGAAGCAATCCCACTAAAATCAGGGACTAGACTAGGCTGCCCCCTCTCACCATATCTTTTCAATATAGTACTTGAGGTACTAGCTAGAACAATTCGAAAACATAAGGAAATCAAAGGGATACAAAATGGAAAGGAAGATGTCAAATTATCACTATTCGCAGGTGATAGGATAGTATATTTAAGTGACCCAAAAAACTCCACTAGAGAACTCCTACAGCTGATAAACAACTTCTGGAAAGTTGCTGGTTATAAATTCAACTCAATCAAATCAGTAGCCTTCCTATACTCAAAGGATAAGCAGACTGAGAAAAAAATTAGGGAAATGACACCCTTCACAATAGCCACAAACAATATAAATAAAGTATCTTGGAGTGACTCTAACCAAAAAGTGAAAGATTTGTATGACAAAAACTTCAGGTCTCTGAAGAAGGAAATGGAAGAAGACCTCAGAAAATGGAAAAACTTCTATGCTCGTGGGTTGTCAGAATTAATATAGTTTAAATGGCAATCTTACCAAAAGCAAATACAGATTCAACACAATCCCCATCAAAATCCCAACTCAGTTCTTCATAGAGTTAGAAAGAGCAATTCTCAAATTCATCTGGAATAACAAAAAACCCAGGATAGCTAAAACTATCATCAACAGTAAAAGATCTTCTGGGGGAATCAATATCCTGGACCTCAAGCAATACTACAGAGCAGTAGTGTTAAAAACTTCATGGTATTGGTACAGTGACAGAGAGGTGGATCAATGGAATAGGAGTGAAGACCCAGAATTGAACCCACACATCTATGGCCAATTAATTGATCTTTGACAAAGGAGCTGAAAACATCCAGCAGAAAAAAGATAGCCTTTTCAACAAACGGTGCTGGCTAAACTGGAGGTCAACATGCAGCATGAGAATCAATCCACTCTTATCACCTTGTTCTAAGCTCAACTCCAAGTGGATCAAGGACCTCCACATTATACCAGACACACTGAAATTAATAGAAAAGAAACTGGGGAAGACCATTGAGGACATTGGCTCAGGGGGAAAGTTCCTGAACAGAACACCAATAGCTTATGCTCTAAGATCAAGAATTGAGAAATGGGACCTTATAATATTACAAAGTTTCTGGAAGACAAAAGACACTGTCAAAAGGACAAATCAGCAACCAACAAATTGGAAAAAGATCTTCACCAACCCTACATCTGACAGAGGACTAATATCCAATGTATACAAAGAACTGAAGAAGTTAGACCCTGGAAAATAACTATCAAAAATGGGGTACAGAGCTAAACAAAGACTTTTCACCTGAAGAAATTTGGATGGCTGAGAAACACCTTTATAAATCTTCAACATTATTAGTCATTAGAGAAATGCAAATCAAAACAACCCTGAGATTTCACCTCATATCAGTCAGAATGGCTAAGATTAAAAACTCAGGAAATAACAGGTGTTGGCAAGGATGTGGAGAAAGAGGAACACTCCTCCACTGTTGGTAGGACTGCAAGCTGGTTCAACCACTCTGGAAATCAGTCTGAAGGTTCCTCAGAAAACTGGACACTATACTTCTGGAGGACCCTGCCATACCACTCCTGGGCATATACTCAGAAGATTCCTCAGCATGCAATAAGGATACATGCTCCACTATGTTCATAGAAGCCTTATTTATAATAGTCAGAAGCTGGAAAGAACCCAGATGTCCCTCAACGGAAGAATGGATACAAAAATGTGGTATATATACACAATGGAGTACTATTCAGCCATTAGAAGCAATGAATTCATGAAATTCTTAAAGAAATGGATGGAGCTGGAGAACATCAACTAAGTGAGGTAACACAGTCTCAAAAGAACACTGGTGGTATGCACTCACTGATAAGTGGATAATAGCCTAGAATCCTGGGATATCAAAGACACAATCCACATACCAAATGATGTCCAGCAAGAAGGAAGGAGTGGACCCTGGTTCTGGAAAGGCTCAAAGCATCAGTGTAAGGGAATACCAGAACAGGGAAATGGGAAAGGGTGGATGAGGGAGTACGGGGAGGAAAAGGGCATGGAGGACCTTTGGGGGGCAGGGAACCAGAAAAGGGGAAATGAAATGTAAATAGAGAATAAATCCAATAAAAAGAATAAAAATAAAAAAATAAAAAAAAGAAAAGAAAATACCAGGAGCTCTGAATCGATGAAGCTATTTCTTTCTGAAAGCTAGAAGGACTGATTCATTCAAATGTCTTCAGGTTCTCTCCATGAATGCCAGTAGTTTAAGGCTGCTACTGGGATCCCTGAGTTCTGCAATGTCTATGATGTACATAACCACATTGATTCTTGTTTTTTGTTTTGTTTTGTTTTTGTTTTTTGTTTTATTTTATTTTGTTTTGTTTTTTGTTTTGATTGTTTTGTTTTTGTTTTGGTTTTGAGCAGCAGAGGAACTCCTGCATGCAGCTTTCTAAGTTGTGCATCACTAAGCTCCAGCTGTTGTCTGAGATCCAGAAGAACCATTATGTATACTAACTACACTAGTCTAGCAGACTTAGCAAAAGGAAAGAGCAACTGATAACAGATAAACTTAACATGCTAAATCCCAATAATTTATAGTATAGAGAGAGCTTTTGTGTTGTTGTTTAAAGTGTTAATGCAAGGTATATATATTTATGCTAAGCATGTACCATAGATATCACTTGGAGTTTTTAATATTAAATTTGTCAGAAATTTTAAATTATTTCTACAATATAACAATTTATGGCTTAGTTCAGGTTACTGTCACTAAGATGATAAAGATGGGGCAAACTTGCTTAAGCTTTCACATCCATGTTTAGCATGGAAGGGACTGAGTGTGGGAAATAAGCAGAGCACCAATGTGTAGGCAGGAGCTGATGCTGAGGCCATGCAGGGGTGCTGTTTACTGGCTCGCTCGCTGCTCATAGCTTGCTCAGCCTGATTTCTTATAGAACTCAGAACCACAAGTCTAGGAGTGGCACAACCCAAAATGGGCTGGACCCTCCACCATCAATCACTGATTAAGAAAATAGCTTTCCTATAGACAAATCTCATGAGGGGGCTTTCTCAATTGAGATTCCCCCCTCTCAGGTAACTACAGCTTGTGCCAAGTTGACATAAAAACCATCTGACAAAATGAAATTAAAATTTGATAGGCTAAAAGTAAAGAAAATTGTATTAGGCCATTCACCAGGGTACATTCATTAATTCATTTTAAAAATGTCTTATCATTGGATCTAACAATCTTACTTCTTAGAATCACCTATGTAATCTAAAGAGAGTTTTTGTAAAAATACCATAATTTTATTATTTATAACGTGGTATACATTTTGATGTATTCTTTAAATAGGGAATGGTGACCAGGTTTGATTTCTATTGTGATTAAAAACTATGACCGATGCCAACTTGTGAAGGAAAGTGCATATTTTGGCTTACAATTTATAACCCACCATGAATGTAAGTCTTGCTAGGGAGCTGGAAGTAGACACTGCATTGAGTAAGGGGGATTAGTGGCTTCATTTTCATGGCTTGCTTATGTTTGGTTTTGTTGTTGTTTGTTTGTTTGCTTGTTTTAAACACTGCAGAGATGGCTGTTATTGTGTCAAGTTGAAAAGCAAGACAGCTAGATAGTATAAATAAATAATTAAGAGTGTGCTAAATACTCCATACAATGAATGCTGGAATTTTTATTTCATGACTCACTGAATTGAAAATGATTACAAGGCGAGTGGTTTGAAAGGTATTTTTAAAAAGTAACAACAGAGCAATCTTTAAAATATAGCACCCTTCTCACTTAGATTAATTGCACCTAATTTCAAACTTTTGGGGACCTTCTCATTACACTAAGAATAAGGTCCAAACTGGGGCTAGGGCTTTCAATGTCAAGGTCAAGATTGGTTCTAAGGGATTCCTATCCTCACACTTCCCTTCTTCCCTAAGAGGATACATAGGACTCTGGGGGTCCAGCTCTGGGAGTGCCAGAAGATAAAAGTCTTAATTTAAGTATTCTAGAAACTCATCTAAGAGGGTTTGTGTGTCTTTTTTCTTGGGGGAGGAAGGGTGGTATTGATATGTGTTTATTTATTTACCTCATTATATGGGCACTTACAACGTTTTTAGCATATCTTAATTAACTACAAATTATATTTCTCAATTATCATTTAATAACTACTGTTGAATTTATTGTTAACACTATTAGCTGTTATCCATTTCTCTCATCATGTATGTAAATACCTGGATCAGGAGTCTAGATTTTACATTCTGATACATACATAGGAGGTGCCAAATATTTGTTCAATTAATGGATGAATCATTATACTGTAATTAAAACATTTAAAGTTAACTATATATGTGTATAAATATATACACATACTAAATAAAAATTCAAGAACATGATACAAAGGTCTTTTATGATTAAAACAGACAGGTATTATTACCATCTACAAACAGCCTCAAGTTTTGTAAACAAAAAACAGTTCCAAGGATTGGCATCCATTTCAGTTGTACTTTTAAACAAAGTAAATATCAGGAAACCAAACATTTACAAAAAAAAATTCCAAAGGTATTTACTGAAGGAATGTCATTTAATTTGGCAACTGCAAGTACTATACTGAGGAATAGGAGGGCTCGTTGTTTTACTGAGTAACAAAGTCTGTTCAGTAGGCAGTATGGCTACATAAATGGCCAGCTGTCTTGTGTGACAAGCAGATACCCACTAAAAAGAGAAGATCCAAGCAGAAAAACTTGGAAAGATGAAGTGAGGAATCGACAGATTGACTCACTAACAAAAAGAAGAACAAGAATCACAGAGACATTTATCTGAAGCTAATTATAGGGAAAATTTAAAGCATCTTACTTGCTGTTACTTTTGAGGTAGAGTCCTGATTTCTCCTGGTGCCAATAGTTTGACTTATAACCAAGAAAGGACAAGACCTGAACCCTCACATAATATGATACCTTATTCATTACAGAACTTTCAAGTACCAAATGGAGAGCAGTTGGCAGATTACTGGCATTTCCAGACTGACCCTAGCTTCCTAGATTGACTCCTACTTACAGTTACTGTACTAAATTTCTAATGATCTGGGTGACAGACAAATTATTTCTGTTTACTTTCTTTGATTTGACAAGCTTAGAAAATACAATCTGAGCTGTCAGCATAAACTAAAATTTGTTATTCAGATTTAAGCATGCACAGTGTGCATTCAGTGAACTGCCCACAACTCCTTCTGTACAGTGACTATATTGGAAAGCATGAAAGAAAAGGGAACTTTAAATGGTCAAAACTAAGGTTGATTTGGTTGAGTAAAATTAATTCATTCAGTCTATAAATGTTTTTAAAATGGTGGAATGGTGCGATTATTACAATTTTGTCACCAGCACTATGTTTTAACGTGTTTACATGAAATTAAATGAGATCATATGGAATTTTTTCTGTATATGCAACTGAATTAAGCAATTAATACTATGAAATTCTGTAAGTAATATACTTACATACTGTAAGTAAATAATTGAATCTTCATATCCATAAAAATTATTGCAATCTGTTGTGTTTATTAGTACATGATTCCAAATGTATAAAAATCATATAAAAATGCAACAGAAGTAAAGAGAAGTTATTAGTATAGCAAGAGGAGCATGTTTTACATTTTACACTTTTATTGAATATTGTTCTGCTAACATAACTATAAGACCAATGACAAGAACACACATGTTAATATGTAATATAACATGTCTTTAAAAACTTAGAAAAATAAAAATTTTCAGTTTGGAGAAGCACATAGTATGGTGAATTTTTGTGATTTAAAGTTGTAGCTATGTATTACAACATGAACTAGATATTCAACAAATTATAATACCAGTTTTAGTAACAAAATAATTTAGGAAGTAAATGGCTTGTCATTTGCAATCTGTGGAAGTTTTCATATAGAATGTATTATTCTATTTTCTTTCTTTATTTTAAGTATAGGATAGTTTATTAAGGTTATGGGGAAGGGAGTTAAGGGGGTAGTAGAGGCAGAGAAAGGCAGGGAGAGAAGGAGAGAGGAGTGAGAGGGTAAGATAGAGGGGAAAAGGAGAGGGAGAAAGAGGGAGAGAAAAGGAGGGAGTGCAGGAGAGAGACAGGGACAGGGAGAGGAGAAGAGCCCTGCAATGAGCTCATGGAGAGTGGGGAAGGGAATCAGTCTGGTGGTTCCTTGGAAAACTGAGCATAATACTACCAGAGGACCCTGCTATACCACTCCAGGGCATATACCCAGGAGATTCTCCCGCATGTAATAAGAACACATGCTCCACTGTGTTCATAGCAGCCCTATTTATAATAGCCAGAAGCTGGAAAGAGTCCAAATGTCGCTCAATGAAGGAATGGATACAGAAAATGTGGTATATATAAACAATGAAGCACTATTCAGCCATTAAAAACAATGAATTCATGAAATTCTTAGACAAATGGATGGAACTGGAGAATATCATCCTGAGTGAGGTAACCCAATCACAAAAGAACACTCATGGTATGTACTCACTGATAAGTAGATATTAGCCTAGAAGCTTGGAATACCCAAGACACAATTCATATATCAAATGATGCCCAAGAAGGAGGAAGAACAAAGTATGTATACTCTAGGCCTTCTTAGAAGGAGGAACAAAATACCCACAGAAGGAGATACAGAGACAAAGTGTGGAGCACAGTCTAAAGGATAGATCATCCGGATACTACCCCACCTAGGAATCCATCCCATATACAATTTCAAAACCCAGACACTATTATGGATGGCCACAAGTGCTTGCTGTCACCTGGGAGGCTCTGCTAGTGCATGACAAATACAAAGGGGAAATCTCTCATCCAGCCATTGCACTGAGCACAGTTTCCCCAATGGATGGTATAGAAAAGGGACCAAAAGAGCTGAAGAGGTTTGCTTGCAGCACCATAGGAGGAAAAATAATATGGGTCACCAAGTTCTCCCAGAGCTCCCAGGGACAAAACCATCAGCCAAAGAGTACACTTGGAGTTACCCATGGCCCCATACACATCTGCAGCAGAGGATAATCTTGTAGGACACCAGTGGGGGAGAGGCCCTTGGTCCTGGAAAGACTTGATACCAAAGTGTACAGGAATACCAGGACAGGGAAGCAGGGGTGGGTTGATTGGGGAAGGGGAGATGGGTTAAGGCTTACAGGATTTTTGCAGAGGGGGAACCAGGAAAGGGGACAACATTTGAAGTGAAAATAAAGAGTATACAAAAAATAGAGCAAGATCAAGAGAAAGCAACAGAGCAAGAGCTCTACTTTTATTTTCACTAGAGGCTTTACAGATGAGAAGAAAAAAGTGAAAATGAAGACATCATGTGTTAGGGGATTATTGATCTTTTGGAAGTTTAAAATAAAGTAATAACAGTGCTGGATTCCACTTTATTTCATTTAGAGTTCATATTTCTAACTATCAAATACTTTCTTTATGATCATTTTAATGTTTGTTTAAGAGGTTTTTTATAAACATTTATTTCTGTTCTGTATATTATACACTGCATATGCATGTTTTAAAATGATTGTAAATCTTTACAGGATTTATTGTCAGTGGGAAGAAGTTCTAAACTATTCGGTTGAAGTCACATCTTCAAGAGTAATGAAACTGATACACAGTGTGTTTTTCCTATGCAAATATAAACAAAATAAAATATAATAAATCAATTTGGGAGAGTATAATATTTATATTAACTACTAAACAGAATCATAATCATATTGTATAAATAGTTCTATGAAAAGTATGTCTAGTTATTCTCTCTCAAAACATCTTCAAATCAAAAGCATAAAAATATATAACTATACATTTTAAAATCTATAGGTTTCATATGGTGGTAGACTCCTGTAATTCTATTCCTTGGGAAGTAGAAACAGGGTGATCAGGAGTTCAATGCCATTGTAAAATACATTGCAAGTTTGAGTCCAGTCTTGACTACATGAGACCCTATCTCCAAATCAAATAAATCCTTTGTATATTAGGATTATTATAATAAGAAAAATCAGTCTTATGCAAAATAAGTTATATATTAGAGAGAAAGTGTATTTGAAGAATGCTTCAGCTTCTATCTAATCTATTTATTAGTTTTATGAGGGAATATTGAAAACTGTGGTAGAAGAAAAAATGGTAGTACCACATGTCCCAATTTTATACTCCTAGTTTATACCTATATAATTTTAAGCCCTACCATAGCTACAAATATTTGCTTATCTGTGCTCACAACTGATCACAGTAACCAGGAAATAGAATCAGCCTAAATATCCATCAGTAGATAACTGGGGGAAACTGGTAATACAAGTGGGGTTGATTCAACCAAAAAGCAAAATGAAAATAGGTCATTCTCTGGAAAACAAATAAAACTGGAAATTAAATGCAGAGCCCCAGCTATGAAAGAGTAAGACCATGACTTCATTCATACATAGATAATAGACTTTTAAGTTTTACACATGAATATAGATCACAACAAGTAAAAAGATTTGTCTAAGGAAAGGCAAGAGAGAAAATAAGAACAATACACATGCCATTCAAAAGCAGAATAGATGTTACTGGGACCAGCAGGAAAGGGGACAGGGATAGCAGGAAGAAATGGAAGAGGAGGCTCAGTGTTTCAAACAAACATGGAAATGATCATAGTGAAACCCATCAATTTGAATGCTTCTTCAATTAAATGCATTTTAAGATTAAGTGAAAGGCTACCATTTTTCCGATTTAATAGCTCTTATATATAGATAATTAACTAAAAGCAAGGTCAAGGAATGGTAGGTGATACAGTAATTTTATATATTCTTTTCCTCTTGCTACTTCACTCTTATCCCGTGGCATTGATAGCCTAGTTGCTCTCAAACTCTCAGGAGACACTGATGTTCTCTTTGATGTGACAAAATACTTTATCAAAGAAAGCAAGAAAGGAAGAACTGATCTCAGCTTAGGCTTCAAGTGGACTCTGTGCAGCAGGGCCAGGCCCTCCTGGCAGAAGCAGAGGGGCAGTGCTGTTCACATTGCATCTTTAGTCAAGATGTACCCTTAGTCCAAGATGAACACTTGGACTTCATCACTTTTGCTTTTGATTCAGTCTGTCATACACCCTATGTGATAATGTATTTCTGCTTCATTAACTTTATCTGGAAGCTCCCCTATAAATATGCCTAGGGGATTATTCCCTCAGCAATTCTAAATTCAGTCAAACTGACATCTTAGATTGACAATCACACTTCATTATTGAAGTTTCTTATTTTCTGTTTTGATGACCAAATCACAAAAAGTTCATTATATTTTAACTAATTTACTAAATGGGGCATGATGGCAAATCAGTAACTTAGTGATTAATATGTATATATGTTCATGTATACATGCACACGCACACGTGCACACACATCAAATAGATTCTGATTAAGCTTTTTTGTAAATGTCCAACTCCTAATTATCCCAAGCTCATACTCCTCAGCAAAATCCATTCTGAGGAAGCTTGTATTCTTTCTTTTCTTTCTCTTCTACTTTAATGCTCCATTGTCTTTGAACAAATCACCTGGCTATGTTTCTTCTAAACAAAAGGCCATAAACCCAATGTTTTAAAAAATTATGAATGACCTTTCACACAGCATATACTAGTGATTTCGGATGAGCAAAGGTTCCATTCAGATGATGCATCTATGACTTCAATTTCAAAGAATTTAAAGCCCTCTTCCAGATTCCATTGGCATATACAGACACACAGGTTCACTTAAATAAAAATAAGCAATTTTTAATAAAAATTTTACAAAGCTATATTTAAACAACATATATAGTATACTTTGTAGAAAATATCCAAGATTATACAATACAAAAAATATTTTCTCACTATAAAATATTGTATCATGTTCTTGCTAATCCTATTACTGCTATACCTATGTTAATATAAAATTAAAACACTGGTTATTCTATGAACTTAAAGGCGTTTCAAAGGGGCTCTTACTCCCACAGTAAAAAAAGTTGGTCCAATGTCTCAAATGCTGCGATTCAGTAAGACTCAGCTATGAGGCCTGTCCTATATCCAGCCTAAAGTGGGACCAGAAAATTACAGTGATGCTTTAATTACTAGGGGAAATCCTGTCTGTATGAAAATATGTCCTGTGGAAATAGTTAAAAGAATAGGACTGTATTTCAGCAGTGGAATAGAGTTTCTTGGGTCTGGACCATTGGCTTTCCACTGAAGTTTACACCAACTCTCCTAGAAGACATCACAGATGGAGAAATCAGGAAAAGTATGGGTATGCATTAAATTAAATTCCCCCAAACTGATGTTTCCAGTTCAAAATCATTACCAGTTTTCAACAACAAATGTGAAGAACATGGAAAGGAAATGGTGCTGAGGTTAGCAGGATACAGTTTTATTAAATGAATCTCTATTTTCTTTGATTGATTACTCCAACTGGAATAACAAACAGCCTATTGGGAAAAATGTGAAGGCACAAAGAGAAATCATAACTGTCATAATAGTGAATGGTGGGGAAGTGCCAGGATGTGCTTAGATATCATAGATAGCTGCATTATTTACTTGTCAATGATGATTCAAATCAAACGTGTTCACTCACAACGTTCTCTTCAAATAGGATGAATTACCTTTGCAAAGTAAGTAATGTCTAAAATAGAAATAAATGACAGTTATGCATTGACAAAACAAGGCTTTACTCTTGACTCTTTTGTCAAATATGGGAAATATAAGCCAATATTATTTTTACTAAAGAAAACTTCTGGAATGTAAAATAAAGTGATTATCACCAATAGCATTTTAACATTTTCAGAACTATTGGAAAAGTTATATAAAATATATTCATATTTGCAATATGGCCTGTGGGGAAAATGTCACATGTTTAATTTGGGTATAAGAGTTTGGTTTATTTAATTTGGGAGAATTCTTAGCTGAAATTTTCAATTAATATTTTGTCTCCTTTCATCAGCTCTATAATTTGGATAGAATATATAAAATATCTATGTCATAATCACTACAGTGGATTAATTAATAATAGTATTTATATTTTAGTGGTGATTTCAGGGTTATAATGGGTATAAATTAAATACCTCCTAAAGCAGGAAAAGAAACATTCAAAGGTTTTAATTATCAAGAAAAGTAAGGGTTTGGAATGAAGGATCAGCAATTAAGATCATTTGTTGATCTTACACAGGATCCAATTAGTGTTCTCAGCACTCATACAACTGCTTAAACCCCCTGTATCTCCATTGTCGGAGGATTCCATGCCTTTGAGCCCCTGCAGGCCTTGACATTTATGTTCTGGATATCCACATGCTTAAGGATACACACTTCCAACATCCTTACCCACCCACACCCACACTCATAGAACTTAAAGTAATATTGAACATCTGACCCATAAATCTTAAAAAAAAAGGAAACATGATTTGGCATTTCAAATGGATTGCCATCAGCCATAAAGCTCCCTGCTAATATCTCATGGCATTCAGCATGTGTCCTGGACAAATTTTATTCATTTTGTTTTAAATGGTGTTTTTCTATATAACTCATTCTGATGATCTATGAAGGTGAATGGGAGGTCTCATAAGGAACTAATAATGAATTTCTCTCTTTACTTAAATATTGCGGATAGGTTGGTAGACTCTCCCTCACCTGTCCTGCTGTACACTGTGCTGAGAAATCCTGTTTGACACTTAAGTATACCAGCCTCCATTCTTTTTTGGCCCCTTCAGTTAAGTCTTTCTGTGAAATACTATAGTTTATCCCGTCTGCATTATATCTGCTTTGCCAAATCCTCAGCAACATGAGATTCGATGATGTTATTACCTGCCTGATCATCCCTTATTGGTGTTGTAGATAACAAGTGCATAACAAAATTTTGTTTAAATCCTTTGCTTAAACACCAACTAGTGAGCTCTTTGGATGCCCCGATAGTTAGGACATTAATGGATCTGGAACAACACTATTCTTTTCTTATGAAACTGAGCCTTTATTAATTTGGTTCAGCTATTATTAAACTAAAAAGTCATAGAATACAGCATTTTTATTTAATTTATGAATTGAGTTGTACCAGGATAAAAAAAATGATAATAAATATTTAACAGAAACTAATGCAAAATGTTTTACATGCCAGATATGATGCTCCTAACACCTTATCTTTTATTAAACAACCAAAGAAATAACAATGTTATTCAAGCTGAAACTTGTCTGCAGATACCATACAGGGGAATAACTTAATGATGAAAACAACCAAAAAGGCCTACACAGACACTGTGGAAACCATTAATTCCTTAACAATACTGAAAGTGCTTCTAGTCATAAGTTTGTGGTTTAAAAATTTACTCTATGTAGACTTGGTTATAAATTTAACATACTCTTAAACACCTTAAAACTGACTTCACTAATAAGGGCTGCCAGTGTATAAATGATTAGCTAATCCAGCACTGTTTGGATCATTGTACTTGGATTAGGGGATTTCCTTTTAATGCTAGATTCTTGCTGCTTACATTCTTATTAGCTGGATTCTAGCTGAGTGAGGTCATAGAAGTCATATAAACTCTCTGATCCTGTTTTTTTTCTAGTAAATGAGTATTAAAAAAACCTGCTTTGTTCTCTCCCACAATGTGGCTAAAATAACCCACTTGGGTTTTGAAACTTCTTAATATCAGCTATATAAATGCTTTAAGAATTTGTTGCTGCTAATACTGTTATTTTTATGTTTATAAGAAAATCACATACTGGGCTGCAAAGTTGGCTCAGCAGTAAAGAGCATTTGCTGCTCTTGTAGAGGATCTGTGTTCACATAGTGACACACAAACAGAGCTACCTCAAGTTGTAGCAGATACAATGTCCTCTCTTTGCTTCGGCAGGCACCAGGCACACATGTGATGCACATATACTCATGCGTACACAGCTTTCAAACATAGAATATAAAATAAATATTTTAAAAAGCCATTATACTCTAATGAATCTTCCTAGAGTTATATGATTTTTCTTAGATATATCTTTGAAGAGAGGCTTTCAAAGGCTACTTGGATGAATGGATAAATACCAGAGAAATTTCAGCTTGGAATAGGTCAATTGTTCTCAACTTTCTTAATTTTTTGACCATTTAATAGAGATCCTCATGCTGTGGTGACACTCATCCATAAATTATTTATTGCTACTTCATAACTGTAATTTTTGCTGCTGTTATGAACAGTAATTATCTGATATTCATGAAATCTGTTATGCAAACCCTCTGAAAAGTTCTTTCCAACCACAAAGGTGTCATGGGCCACAGATTGAGAATGCCTAGAATAGCCAAAACAACTTACTGCACACAATTAGGGTTTCTATTACTGTGAAGAGACACTGCGACCATGGCAACTCTTATAAAGTAATGCATTCAAAGGGGGTTGGCTTATAGTTTCAAAGAATTAATCTACTATCAGCATGGCAGTGTGGATATGTATACAGATATGGTGGTGGAGAAGAAAATGAAAGTCCTACATCTTGATTCACAGGCAGCAGAAGTTGAGATTACCACACTAAGACTAGCTTGGACATATAAGAGACCTCAAAGCCACACTTCCTCCAAAAAGGTCACACTTAATTCAAGGTAACACCTAGTAATACTGCCACTTCCTATTGGCCAAGCATTCAAACACATGATTCTATGAGGACCATTCCTACTCAAATCACTACACTCAAGCAGGGGTCAGGATGATTTACCTAGGTGAATACTTGTATCACAGGGAAATTGATATGGAACTATAACATGGTGAAGTACAAATTGGCAAGGTTTAGTGGTATAAAAAGGAAAGAAACAGGGAGGCACAGTGAAGAGGAAGGGGCATGAAAGAAAGTTATCCTTTCCAATTTGTATCCCTCTGACTTCCTTATGTTGTCTAATTGCTCTCGCTAGAACTTCAAGTACTATATTGAAAAGATATGGAGAGAGAGAGGGAGTATTGTCTAGTCCCTGATTTTACAGGGATTGATTGAAGTTTCTTTCCATTTATTTTGATGTTGGCTATTCGTTTGCTGTATATTGCTTTTACTATGTTTAGGTATGGGCCTTGAATTCCTGCTCTTTCTAAGACTTTTAGCATGAAAGGATGCTGAATTTGGTCAAATGATTTTTCAGTATCTAATGAGATGACTGTGTGTTTTTTTATTTTTATTTCAGTTTGTTTATGTAGTGGATTACATTGATGGACTTCCATATAGTGAACCATCCCTGCATTCCTGGGATGAAGCCTACTTGATCATGGTGAATGATCGTTTTGATGTGCTCTTGGATTCAGTTGGCAAGAATTTTATTTAGACCTCAAGCAGTACTACAGAGCGATTGTATTAAAAACTGCATAGTATTGGAACAGCAACAGGAAAGTAGATCAATGGAAAAGGACTGAAGATCCAGAAATGAACCCACAGACTTATGGTCACTTGATCTTTGATAAAGGAGCCACAACCATCCAGTGGAAAAAA
Organism: Apodemus agrarius; assembly: GCA_964023405.1. Classification (NCBI taxonomy): domain Eukaryota; kingdom Metazoa; phylum Chordata; class Mammalia; order Rodentia; family Muridae; genus Apodemus; species Apodemus agrarius. The sequence continues at coordinate 144,782,096 of OZ030007.1, read as the reverse complement.
GATAGCCTTTTCAACAAATGGTGCTGGTTCAACTGGAGGTCAACATGCAGAAGAATGCGAATTGACCCACTCTTATCTCCTTGTACTAAGATCAAATCCAAGTGGATCAAGGACCTCCACATAAAACCAGACACAGTGAAACTATTAGAAAAGAAACTTGGGAAGACCCTGGAGGAAATGGGCACAGGGGGAAAGTTCCTGAACAGAACACCAATAGCTTATGCTATAAGATCAAGAATTGACAAATGGGACCTCATAAAATTAAAAAGTTTCTGTAAGGCAAAGGACACTGTCAGAAGGTCAAAACGGCAACCAACAAAGTGGGAAATGATCTTCACCAACCCCACATCCGACAGAGGGCTATTATCTAATATATACAAAGAACTCAAGAAGTTAGACCCCAAAGAACCAAATAACCCTATTAAAAATGGGGTACAGAGCTAAATAAGGAATTTTCACCAGAAGAAATTTGGATGGCTGAGAAGCACCTTAAGAGATGTTCAACATCATTAGTCATCAGGGAAATGCAAATCAAAACAATCCTGAGATTCCATCTCACACCAGTCAGAATGGCTAAGATTAAAAACTCAAGAGACAACAGGTGCTGGTGAGGATGTGGAGAAAGGGGATCACTCCTCCATTGTTGATGGGATTGCAAGATGGTACAACTGCTCTGGAAATCAGTATGGTGTTCCCTCAGAAAATTGGGCATGATACTTCCAGAGGACCCTGTCATTCCTCTCCTGGGCATATACTAAGAGGATTCCCCTGCATGCAATAAAGACACATGCTCCACTATGTTCATAGCAGCCTTATTTATAATAGCCAGAACCTGGAAAGAACCCAGATGTCCCTCAATGGAGAAATGGATACAGAAAATGTGGTATATTTATACAATGGAATACTACTCAGCAATTAAAAATAACAAATTCATGCAATTTGTAGACAAATGGTTGGATCTGGAAAATATCATCCTAAGTGAGTCAGCCCAATCACAAAAGAATACACGTGAATTGCAACCAGTGATAAGTGGATATTAAGGAACCCAGAAGCTCTGAATACTCAATACACAATTAGCTAAGCAAAAGATTCCCAAGAAAAGGAATGGAGAGGACCCTGGTCCGGAAAAAACTAAATCTGGTTTTGTAGGAGAGTACCAGAACAGAGAAATGATGGGGAGGAGAGGGTGATTGGGGAACTGAGGGGGGGGAGAAAACTTATGGGACATATGCTGAGGTGGGGAACTGGAAAGGGAAAAGACTTTGGAATGTAAACAAAGAATATAGAAAAAATAAAAATAAATAAATAAAGGTAAAAGCTGAATACAAAAATAAAGTAAGTTAAAGGAATTGTGATCTTTAAGCTAAAAAAATAATACATGTGGTGTTGAGCTCTGTTTGTGTAATATGTTTAATATGCTTGTAACCGAATGTACCATATGGAGGTACTGCATTGTATTATGACCATATTGATGCTAAGATTCAGTTGAATATCAGTAGTGCATAGAAAACTAGGAAAATAAAATAAACTAAGTAGTTGCTAAACAAACAAAAAAAAAGAAACATACAATAACTTTTATAGAAAGGGTATAATATATTATGCAATTATTATAGTGTTTCAATAGGATTATATCTACTTATTGAGAACCAAGGGACAGAAAAGATTCTACTAGAAAGATTATGTTTTGAATGATGTCCAGACACACCCATTTTTATTAATTCTCATGACTTTGAGCAGACAGCATCTCAGGGATGTTGACATATGTTAGTTGTTGAATCTTGGAAATTCACAGGAAAATACCAAAGCCAACAATGGTACTTTTATATTATGAATCCTCTGTACTACTACACATGAAGATTAATAATTTGCTTAATTATGACAAAAATAGATTTATGGAGATGACCTTGAAGATACTATGCTTTGTCTATCAATCCTATACTTGTAGTCTACCTAAAGCAAACAGATTTCTCTGCCTTGAAATGCCTTGGACTTTGCCTGAGCTTCATGTTCCTACCTATGGTTTATGAGAAATATTTACTCATATGATATGAAACAGCTCCAGTCAATGTCCACATCAACCTTTATGTTGTGGAAAAGAAGTAATCACAAAGAAATGCTGTGTCATTAGGTGTTCTGGGAATTTGCTGTCTTTAGCTTTAGATAACTCTTTCCACTTTGCCTCTTCCCAGTATTTGTCTCCAAAGGGTTTCATGTGCCCTTTATATTCTCAGGGATGGAGCTCTGCCCATTTCCATTGCCTAAGCAAAACTCATCTCATTAATAGTCTGGTTCATAGGCCAAACACTATTAGTATCTTCTTCTGACCTCCACATTTTGAATATATATTTCTTTTACTACATTGAATCTAACAAATCTATATTTGTTTAAGCTATGGATCAATAACCCTGGACTAAGCACTAAAAGATATGGAAGGGATTTGAGGTTGTGGCAGTAATGAGTGAGGAGGAGTGGGAAACCAGACACAGAGAGAATATGTCAGCTGTATAAGAATATATATAAAACAGTAAATGAATTATATTTCAAAGTTAAACATTACATGTAATATAGATAAAATTATAGACATACAGGGAATCTTTGGTTTAGAGATGACAAAAAAATAAATGCAATATCACAAAGGATGATGCTAAGAGAAACAACTCTAAAGAATATAAGAGGTGATAAATGATAAAATAAAAAATTTAAATTCCCACAGTACTATTATACTCATTCCTCAGATAGATAACTTTTAATAGCTCACAAGGAAAATAACACATTTCTGAGAATATCAAGTCCACAAGTAATTTGAACTGACATACAAATCTCTCAGAGTTAAAATGTTTGTGTTACATTTTGTAGAGAATGCGTAAATGTTGGACACAAGTTATGTAGGTATGGAAATACAGAACAGTTATTTTTAGCATGTGTTCTTTTTCTGAAAATTATGTGAACTCATTTGGTGGTCCCTAGGACACCATGTGCACTTATACATTCTAACATTAGAGTAACAACAGAGCTGCTCAATCCAGATAGAGTCCATTTGCACATTGTGATTGTCCCCAGGGCTGTGTATTCAAAGCATCGCACTGACAGTGACAGATACTAAGATTACTCTGCTCTTCCATAGTTGTGACTTTTGTTGATATTACAGATTGTTAACAATAGGCTTTTTCTTTTTTCATGCAAAGATTACCGATGAGCAAACATATTGTCCCTAGGGATTTTGAAAAGAAAAAACAATTAACAACTACATGATGGACTTCATTGTACTCTTTGGAGGTTTGAACGAGAAAAAAAAGTCAACTGAAAGCAGAATTAGTAGTTGGGTTTTTGCTATGTTTTGTTTTGATTGGTTTGTTAGTTGACTGGAAATGGAGATTCAAGAAACAGAAGGTGGAATTTTGTAAGATATCTCTTCCTATATACACAAGCTTATTCTCCTGTTGCCATCTAAATTCTTGGCAGACACACAACCTCCACTTCAATATCCTCTTACTTTTTCTTGGCATTAACTATTAAATTATTTCCTTTTTATTGTGATTTGATATGTAATATCTTTACTGTTTCTATGGTAAGGTTTGAGATGAATTTTATTTCTAAATGTGTCTTGTTTCTTTAAATTAAAATGTGGCACTGAAGCTGACAGCTTCTCTTCCAAGGGTCACCCCTGTCTATTGTATGACATTGGCATTCATTTATTTCTGAGTTCCATATAAACCTTTTCCAGGTTTCTTTTTCAACAGCTCACATTGTGATAATCCACAAAGCCTGTATACTCTGTTCTTAAACAACATCCCTATTCCAAACTCTTGTAACTCTTTTTTTTTTTTTTTGGTTTTTTTTCGAGACAGGGTTTCTCTGTGTAGCCCTGGCTGTCCTGGAACTCACTCTGTAGAACAGGCTGGCCTTGAACTCAGAAATCTGCCTGCCTCTGCCTCCCAAGTACTGGGATTAAAGGCGTGTGCCACCACAGTCCAGCAGTAACTTTTATAAAACAAAAAAGAATCATTTTAATGTTTTATGATCCATTTTAGTTTCAGTGTGTAAAACAAATCACTTGAGGACTAGAAAGTCTGCTCAGCAGTTAAAAGAACTGGATTCTCTTGAAGTGAACCTATATTGCATTCACTACACCCATATGGCTTTTCTGTGGGCCCCAGACATACATGTGGTTAAATGGTTATCCATGCAAGACAGAAATGTAAAGAAATCTCTGGTGGACTATTATCACAAACTTGAAATGCAAATGTTAAAATTAACGAATATTTCAAATTGAAAATTACATTACCACAGCAAAAAAATATAAGCTATAACCCTCTTATCATCCATATGGTAGCTAACCAGGCATTATTTAATATCTAATGGGGGTATCTCCCATGCATTACTTCACACGGCGTTTTGATTTTTTTTTCAGAAACTTTCATCCATTATTACTGCTATTATCTATTTCATGTTCCATTTCCCAAGATGAGTTAATAAAGCTTAATGACAATGACATCACTCTTATGAAGCTTTTAAATACCTCCCTAGTAAATGGGTCCCTGAAAGCCACTGTATTCAGCTTTTCAGATCTCACTTTTCCCAAGATAAATTTATTTTAACTTCCTTTTATATGTACATTTACACATACAGAAAACATCAATTATCATATAGCAACTAATAAGTAGACACATTGAAATAATCAGATTTCAATCATTAATTCTTATCATGAGAATTTTTTCCCAATTCTTGGATAATTATGTGCTACAAATAGTCCTTTGGATGTTAAGAAATCATCAAAGCATAAACTTGTTAGCTATTAATTCTCTTTTTATAATTTCATTGATGATGGATGATGCATCTTTTTTTCTAAAAATATGTCAGGGTTAGCCATAAGGTCAGAATTTTTGCATCTGAAATTTCACTTTGCAAAGCACAAGGTTTTCTAATGAGTCTATTTTATCATGATCCTGTATCTTTTAAGTTAGTTCAAAATCATACCTGTTTTGAGATTTTGATATAATTTTAAAACTGTTGCTATGCTTTGAATGTTAAACAATGTCATTTATATACGCACCTTCATTGAATCATACTTATAAAAGTAAGTATAAACATGAAAGCAATTTCAAATTGCCCTACACTTTTGGTGTTCATAAATAAAAATAAACCTTGTTAGAATCAATAGCTATTCTTCTCACATGCACACAAAACAAAACAAACTCTATAGCTATGGTGACACAATAAATTGGCAATTTCATAAGCTGTCTTCTCTGTTTTACTGATTCATTTTAATGTATAAAATGTATATTTGAGAAACAGTGATATTCCAAGTAATATGTGGCTTGGGATCAGACCAATCTGGTCTGACTTTGCAACTAAAGTTTATAACCATTAACAAGTTATGGAGTCTCTCTCTGAGCCTATTTTCCCATCTCTAAAAGAACTATAAGAGTGCACATTTCATGAGCTTTTCATTGAGACAAGTGTGTCAATCATTTCAACTAGTTTCTGGCTCTTCATGGTCACACAATAAATACAACACTTTATTTTTGACAAAATGGATTGAGTAAACAGCAGATATATGCTTCAAAATATTAGTCTATTTTGGAGCTTTTCTTTATATAACATGTTGATATATCAAGTCTGTTAGTTTTGTATTTATATTAAAAAATGTGTTTACTATATACTAGAAATAAAGCTTTTCCATGTTTATCAGCCTCAGACTTCATGACATTCTCTAATTAATTGAATATGGCTTTGCCTTGACCGGTGAAAAAATTAGTCATTGGCTAGTTAACTTGATTGTGGTCATAAAAGTTCTGAATGTCAACTACTGTGTTTAAACCAAATTTCAAGGTATTTTTGATGTATTCCAACATATTTCCCCCAAATATTATTTTATAGATGAAGTGTGTCAGAATGAAACAAATAATTTTTAAAGCCTACATCTTTGTAAAATCTTACCCTCATGATTGCCTAAACATGACCTGAAGAAGGTTAGCAGCAGCAGACATGTTAACACCATGTTAAGGACAAAGGCCTCAACCCTACACAAAGAACTACAGGCAACTTAAGATTATTCAGAGCAGAAGAAATTTACTTACAGAAGTACACATCAATTGGTTTTTCAATACCAGATGGTCAGCCCTGGAAACATACATACAACCGAAAAGACTGCATTTATGTGTTTGGGTATATATATGTGTGTGTGTGTGTGTGTGTGTGTGTATAAATATATATGTGTGTGTGTGTGTGTGTGTTTGTGTGTTTGTGTATGTGTGTGTGTGTGTATAACAACAACTAATTAAAAAAGAGGCTATGGATTTGAAAGAGAGAAGATGTATATAAGGAGTCTAGAGAAAGGAAAGGAGTTAAATAATATAATTTTATTATAATTTCAAAACTTAATAATTAATTTGAAAATCCTGCTTTAATATTTGCTAGACCTGTGACCAGTTACTTTTGACTTTTTATTATATGCATCCTTCATAGGTATTACATTATTGTCTGGCTTTGTATAAACGTAAAGCTAAAATTTGAACTTAACAATACTTGTTTTTAACCCTGTGTATCTATGATTGTGAAGAGTATGAAATGCTAGGATTCTGTCACCAAGTAAGTCTAGATTATGATACCAGGTTTGACATTTGCCATTGAAATTAACTACAGTGGGACTCAATATGGCTCTACACAAATGAGTAAGAGTACATTTCTCATAAATGTAGAAATTAAACGAAACACAGTGTTTATCTATTTAAAACCCTGCATTTGATATTATTTTATGGAAAGATGTAAATCATTAGGACTAAGAAAGATAAAAACTAAATTCTGATGACCAATTTACTAAGACACAGGTGGCTCCATTTTATAACTTTAAAATCCATGCTTTTTCAATATGAAGAGAATCTCTTCTTTTACTGCTGATCTTATCTCTTTTGTATACTTGAAGAGGTAATTTAAATTATCTAACACTGCATACTTTTCAACCACTGGGAGAAAAGAGGCAAGGGTGGAGAATGTCAGACACAGTCATACATTGTGTGGCTGGTCACATGTGGCATGGTAGGTGCAAGGCCTTATAAGTATGGAGATTGGACTTTGGTCAACCATGTACTCTATGTTAAATAAATTCAGAATAAAAGCTCTCATGAAGAGTAGCAGGAGATTAAAGAAGAATGTAGTTAACTCAAGACACAAGAAAACAAGCAAAGGAAAGAAGGGCATGATCACAGTGAGTCCCTTTCCCCAAACACTTTTGACTAGTTTAGCTAACTCAACTGCTATTATAAACAAATAATTCTTTATATAGAAAACCTTTGAAAAACATGGACTCATGAATGCTTTGGTTATCTCTCAGGATTTAATTATCTCTTCTGTATAATATACTATCCATATATGCATACCATCCTATGCACACTTGGGATTCTAGATGTGGATTCTGACTAGCTTGCTAAATTGTCACATTTCAGGTATTCTGAATAGGATTGCAGAATCGGGGTACAACCTGGCTCTGGTCAAGAGAGCTTTTTCCCAAGTGCTTTCTTTCTTACTATAGGGGAAAAGTCCTTAATATACTGCCATTTTTTACAGTTATGAAGTTTGTGACTAAAAATGTAAAAATCAAACCTACTGTTAAGAAAACTTACAATGAAAATAAACAGAAAATAAAGACAACTGACTGTCCCAAAGCTAAGAAAGAACATGATTATGAAGTCACTGAGCTTCATAGTGTCTCCTTGCCTAACTGCTTCTGAATCAGTTCATCTCCTTAATCACTTACAAAATAATTTTATTTGGGCTCTTTGTCACTTGCAAGAAGTGAAAAAGGCAAAAGTGTCAAAGCCATGCATGGTAGCATGTGTCTGTCACACCAGCAATCTGATTCTGAGGAAGTTGGGCCAACACGGGATACATAGCGGAACCAGTCTTTAAGCAACAGAACAAAACTAAATCCAAACCAAAATGCTTTCTCAGGATGGAGAAGGTCCTGGTATTGAGCACCTGCACCAAAAAGGAGAAACTGGGTAATAAAAGTCAGGATTCATTCTTGGAGATTGGTTGGTATGAAGGAGCTGACACATTTTCTCCAACTGGGCTGAAAAAATGGCTCTGTGGTTAAGAAAGCATATGCTCTTTAAAAGAACCAGGGTTCAGTTCCCAGGACTTCATTTGAGTGGCACAGTGACACCTAAACCCCTTGGGTTCCTTCACTCACACATGCATATACCTACACAATGGCACATACATATATATGGAAGCAAAAATAATTTTAATTACTATTTAATATTAATATTTAGAATCTACAGATCCTAAAATAATATTATTTTGTAAGAAATAAGCTTTAGATGGATTTCCTTTTCTGTTTTAAATTTTGCCAAGTGTGAGAGAGAATATATCAAATAAAAGAGAAAGAATCATTGATTTTGTTTCTATATTTCAGAAATATTTTTGCGTAAATAACTTTTAGCTGATGCCTCTATTTGTCATAATCACTTTATTCTGATCTTCATCCTAAAGAAATAGTTTAGAATTTATTCATTGACAGTTATGCTGCATATGTAATTCAAGGCATTGTGAAGGACTGTACATTTCTTTTTTCCACAATGCTGAATGGGAACATTTTAATGTCTACCAGCTTTTAATTATCCCAAAAGTATATAGAAAAGCATGCTCAACTGAAAATACTTGTACATTTAGAGAATTAACATATGGTTTAGATTAAAATATAATTATATAATTATCTGCCTTCCCCTTTGTTCCCCTAACCTCTTCTATTCATGTCAAACCCTCTTCCCTTTCAAATTCATGGCTTCTACTTCTTTATTATTATTATTACACATGTGCGTGTGCACACGTGTGCACACACACACACACACACACACACACATTCCTAAATATATAAATACAATTTGGTCACTCTATAGTCCATTTATACTCAAAGCTAACTATGTCCTCCTGGATAACCAATTTGGGGATTCATCAAAGGGAAAGGTTATTTATTCTGCTCTTAGCATTACTTATTTCCATGTAGTTCTCTATCTAAGGTTGAGTTCTCATGAGTTTTCTCATTTTCATGTTAGTATGTCTATTGGCATTCTGCTTCTTCGGGACTCACTCACTTAGGCAGCCATGTTATTGAGTCTTAACTGACAAGTCTCTAAATGGACTTAAGTCCCATTCGAAAAGAGGGAAATCTTATCTGGTACTGGGAATCTAGTCAATACCACCAAGCTAATGTGATCTTTGAAGAGAACCTATGCTGTGAGCTTACTGGGTATCTCCCCACCTCCAACCTTCTTAGTAGAACAGAGAAATCGAAAGCCTTTCTAGAAACACTAGAGAAGACAAATTCAAAACAAACCACACAGGTGCAAAAGAATGAATTTTCTGTTTCAAGAATGACCCCTTTAAAGAACCTGAGAAGGAAAGATAGTTTATATGAAATGTTTTACCTGCTCCTAACAGAAATTCCTGGATACATGTTATGATGAAAATAAAAAACAGAGAATAATCAATAAATTTCCCCATAAAAATTGTCTGTGTTTTGAAGATCTGGATTTTGTCCATTGGAATAAATATTTGAATCAGCGTCATTAATATCTTGACACTAGGTGCCAAGTCATAAACTTAAGTGAAACTTTTGGAGTTCAGAGTGCATGCTCTTCCGTGGGTACACATATACACACAGAGATACACACATGCACACACACCCACCATTCACACAAACACAGACAGACAGACAGACAGACAGACAAAGAGATAGAGAGAGGGTAAGAAGGGAGGGTGGAAGCAGGAGGGAAGAGAGAGGGAGGTTGAGGGAAGGCAGGGAGGAAGAAGTGGTACCTGGTGACAAAGCTTCCCCATGTGAAGTCCACTACTCTAGAATACTTTGGTTTTTACCATTTAGTGGGAACATAAGTATCTCACAGAGCCATTAAAGTGGCTCAGCAGGTAAAGGTGTTTGTGGTATAACCCTGGTGACCTGAATTTGATCTCTGAACCTCATGTGGAAAGAAAGAACTGTTACCTTAAAAATGCCTTTCACCTCCACTTATGCACAGTGGCTCCAGATTGTCATCATTTACACCAACACATACTGTATTCACATACATACATAAAAGTAAGCAAATAACATAAAGTGTCTTTTGAAATTTAAGGATTCTTAAACCAGGAGAATACTGACATATATAACAACAAAATTGACAAAATAATACATATTCTACTCAGGATTCAGTTTCTGTATACCTAAGGTTTCAAGCACCTGATGTTTTGTAATAGATTACACACCTTTAAGTTAAACCTCATATCTGTTTCCTGCATCTGACCTATGCTTACAACTCATTGTTTCTCAGGGATAGATGGTGAAATTGAGGAAGATCATTAACAAAGCAGTTCAAAGCAGCAGATGCTGTTTCAGCAAAAGTGACCCTATGATAAACATCAAAATGACCAGGATCATTGATTTTTCTTTGACAAAGTAAGACACATTGTACATAGTAAAACCTGAAGATATCTGTAGGGGATTGCTTCTACTTTGATTTAATTGGGAATCTGCTAGTCCAGACGCTGAAGATCCTTGTCCTTGGTTTTTTTGATCTACCAATAAAGGTGCCAGTAGTCAATGGTTGCTCGTGGGGTAGGGCACTTAAGAGTTGCACTGGTAGGATGCAGAAAGAATCACCAGCACTGACAGAAGAAGGGGATCCAGAAGTGGTAAGAGATAAAGCCAACCAGCCTTGTAAATTTTCAGGTTAAGTGACCAATTGTCACTTCCACAATTGGACATGGAGTGCCAGGGGAAAGCTTAGAAGTACTCAGCCTTTGAGGTAGCCAAGACACTTTAAAATTAATTGATGTGTGTGTGTGTGTGTGTGTGTGTGTGTGTGTGTGTGTGTGTGTTTTCCATTCACAGATCAGAGATAGCTCCTGGGCCCGTGCACACCTGAAACCAGCCAATAGCACAAAGTGGTGCAGTTCAAAACTCACCGCAAGAGATATCATCTAATTAGATACTAAGAGGAGATCATATGTTACACAAAACAATACAAAATATTTATTTAATTTTGAAGTAAACAGGTTCCTAACCATGCCCATACAGGATGCCCTAACTTGACTCAATACATTCAACAGGGGCCAAGAGACAACACAAGGTAGGAGAGAAACATGCTGAGCCAAGTAGGGCTCTACTGTATCTGGACGGGGCAGTAAAGGAGAGGTGTGACCAATAAAATACACTGGGAACATTCATGAAATTCTCCAGGAATAAATACACAAGACAATTAAAAATGTACACTAATAAAAAGTTATGTTGGTTTTTTTAGATGGGCCACTGTTAAGGAGAAACTGTTAGGCAACCAATGCTCTTCTGCTGCCATGTTACCATGTCTGTCTAGAGAAATCATTGAAGGAATGCTAATATTAAGTTTTTGGCTACTACAGGACTTGTTGTTTGTCATCTTTATCATAGTAAGACTATGTGAGATTTGTTCTGAGAACTCCTAGCCTACTTCTTTACTCTCTTCCCTGACAATGATGCGACAAAGCTTCCCCTCCATACCTTTACTAAGAACTTTGTTCTAAGTGCCATCTTCTGTTCCAAAAATCATATCTAGTATGCTGAATGACAGCGAGTGAGCCCTATACATGTAAATTAAGCTGCTAAGACTACTTTTCCTTTCAGTATGTATGCTAATTCTGGAATTGACAATATAGTGTATATGCTACTGAAACAAAGGTATTCAACAAATATCTTTCAGGATATACAATGTGCCACTCATGATGAAAGCCACCAAAAAACTCATTATGAAGCAAAGCTAATATATGAATATATATTCACATTTATATATTACATATCATATATTATATATAATTTATGAATAAAGTTTTATTTAACAAAATGAGTACACAGAGGAAAATAAACCTAATGTATAAACATTAAGTGTTTTCAAATTGCTATAATTTTAGCCTCTGAACTTTAATAGCTTGATGAGTATTTTCATTTTTTTCCTTCTTAAGGTCATTACATTTCAACAAAACCTTGATACCAGGCTTGCTTTTAAAGGACATAATTTATGAAAGACATTAAAAATATCTAAGGTAAAAAAAATTAAAAAGTTTATTTGTATTACTTATACTACCTGTGATTTTTCTTATTTTAGAAAAATATAATGTTAACCATCTTCTTCTTTTCTATATACATTTCTTATAGCTACTTTGAATATTTTAGAAACTGAGGAATTTACAGCAATACTGTTCCATTACAGTAAGTTCTAGAGGCTAGAAGACTAGTTAGGTTCATAAATGGTGCTCTATCCAATATTTCTGGCTCCTGGCGAGATCTACCATTCATTGCTTTCCCTAGTTTGTACAAGCATAATTCCCGTCTTGGTCTTTTATTATATCCTCATTTGCATCTGTGTGCAAGTTCTCTTGTTACTTGTCTGGAAACAGAAAACATTAGTCCTTCTTCAGAACTTACTCAGACTAATACAATATAATCTTGACTTGACACCATATTCTTTCCAAGTGAATACCAGGCTTGTAAGTTAGGCCTGGAGCAGATCTTGCCAGAGGATACACCTCCACCAATAACATCCTACCTACAGGTACTTTTTTTTATCACACATACTCAGAATAAAACACAATGCTTACCCAATGAAAGAAAAATATAACAACAATTAATGAAACAGGATATAGACTGGAAAAACTAACACTTAATTTGAAACTGATGAAAACTGCAAGAATGTATGGTACAAAGCATTATTTTAAAGATAAAATGAATTTTCTATTTTTACTCAAACCAAAACAGTTTCATTTAGATAATGAAATTGTCTTATTCATATACTGCAATAAAAACATGTTAAAATGGAAATCTCAGGAACTCTGGAGACAAATAAAACTGTTAGACATTTTCTGACATAGTTCTATATATTCTCTAGATAAAGCAGCAGGGAAGCTTATTAATGGAGAACTAGTTCTTTCTTGTCAAGTAGATAAAAATCTCTGGGAGGTATGGGTTCTTAATGTTCCAAGCAACCAAAACCAAAAGGGTACAAATCCAGGTGGACTGTTCAATCAACTGGGTTTCTTTAATATGTGTTATTGAGACAGACAGATCTCCAAAGTTCCTCCAAAGAGACACTTTTCCCTGTAAGGTATTCTACCCACTAGTACAGTCCCTACAACCTGCTATTCTTTTTGCTGACAATAGCCATCTTTTCGAGTCTGAAATTATTCCTTTTATATTTCTATCTCTCCTGGATGCTGATGAGAATCTACTTATGCTTTTTTCTAGTACTTAAGACTTTTATTTCTTCTCAAGCCCATCTCCCTACTATGTGGCTGCTTGTATACCACATGTCTGACCTCCGTGCCTGCTTACCTTAAATAGCATAGTTCTGTGTCTTCTCTAATTGCCTTCTCTGTGGAGCTCCCCAACTTACAGTTTATCCTACATGGAATATTTTTTCTTTAAATTCTAATAAATAGGTCCTTCAAACTTTCCCTGTCTTTTAATTATTCAATCTGAAAAACAAAACAGTGGAACCAGACCCTCCATATCTATATGTGATTATTGCTAGATAGGAGGCTTTTTAGATTATTACCAAAAATATAAAATATCAATGATGTGGAACTGGTTATGTCTAATTTACTTTTGCTCAGTAGTTTAATCAACTGGTGTCCTCTAGAGCTGATTGGCAACAGTATTAACCTCTTCTTTGATTAATAGCCACCATCATTCTACCCCTAGATGACCAACGGCTATCATACAATTTTATATTTTTCTTAATTCACATTTATCTATCTTTGGGAGTTCTTGCTGAAATGTTTAATTCTTGTTTTGTTTGTATATTGTTTGCTTGTTTTCTTTGGGCAAAACAGTAAATTTCAAAAAATAAAAATAAATATAAATAAAAACAACAACACAAGAAAACACCCAAAACTCTATTTTCAGCTTGTCTACCAACAGAACTTTCTAGTATCTCTCATTTTTTTTCTGCCTTTTGGTCTATGAGAAAAATTTGTAATTACTTTTTTATGGAAGTGCATCAGCCACCTTGTCTCCCCTGAGTCCCTCTCCGAAGCTCAGTGTACTGACTATTCAACTTATATCCCAGATCACTCAATCTGAGACTTTGCTCCATTTTTTTCTGGACATATTTACCATCCTGAATTTTATTCATTAACATTCTGGAAAAATCTATTGAGATGCTATAACAAATTTAATAGGATGAAGAAGAGATACAATTTCTGGTGTTTTTGTTTAGCTCTAAAATGAAATAAACGATCTCTTCCTTGAATTGAATGGTTGGACAATTTATCATAGCAATAGGAAAAGAAGCTATGATAATAAATAATTTAGATATATCTTCTTTCTGAAGTGTACCTGGGTTTTGTCACTGTTATTATTCTTTGTTTGCCCAGGCTGGCTTGAAAATATCTATTTATACAAAGATTACCTTTAACTCTCCATTCTCCTGAATGCTAGTATTAGAGTAATGTGTCACACTTCCTTGCTAACAGTCACCATTTGAAGAAACATGTTATTAAAAATTATACCTATCAACGTATGTCTAAGTAAACCAAAGTTATACTTTGAAGGTTTCCTTCTTCTTATGGTACTGCCAGATAACCTGGTACCATACCTGGTACTGTATGGTACTCTCCTATTGCTTAACTCTTTCTGCTTTCCTTGCTCTCAGGTCTTCCCTCCCTATAAAGGACATACATATTGTCTTTCACAACTATATTTCACTTCTTTTAACTGCTGCCTGCCATGTTGTCTCACATAAAGCAAAATTGTGATGTTCTGAAACAAAATCCATTTCTATACTCCATTTACCTTCAGGTCACTATCCTCCATATATTCCTCTGCAAATACAATATTTCGCACAATCTGCATGTAAATCAGAAAGAAAAGAAAAAAAATCCAAACTCATCAACTGCCTGAGAGCTGGCAGAGTGCTGCTGTGCTGTTTAATACTGAGATAGAGATACATAAAATGAGAGCTGACAGGATGCTGCCACAGAGTTTAATACTGAGATCAAGATATATAAAATATGAAAAGAGTTTGCTCACCAGTGGATCAGAAAAAATGTGAAAATATGGAAACTCATGCACCTTAGAAAAAATATCACATTCTCTTTCATAATTATAATACATGGCTTGTAAGTATTAATTTTTCAACCTTAGTGTTAATGCTCATATACTAAGCAATGCCACTCATATTTTCAAATAATGAATAGATATGTCCGCAAATACAAGTGTGTGAAAGAAGCAAATAGCTATGAGCATTTATTAAGAAATTAATTGAATTACAAGCATCATAGAGGCATTACATTATCACACTGTGCCTACCACATTAATCTTACCATGACCCCACACAACTGAAAGTCATTTGTCTTGCTCCAGTAAAAGCATGACATGGAGGGCACTTGTAAAGTCTCATAATCAATGTGCTTCTAAGAATCAGCCAGCTACCTGCTCAATGAAATCCATATAGATCTTAGTTTGGTTGATTACTTTCTCTTTGCGGGTATGAAACTCAGCTTTGTTTCTCTAATTTGAATTCTTGATTCCAATCCACTTAGAGATGCAGATGCCTGTGTGATCATCTATCATAGATTCCCCTGCTAACCCTTATGAGTGACCCCTTGACCTTCCAAGCACCAATTCTATAACTATTGACTTCTATTGTTCATTATCCTGAAGCTTTGAGGAGGCAGGCTGATACCCTCTGCTGTCTATTGTGATAATTGATAGCAGGAACATGATTACAGTAAATCCAGTTTTCCATTGTTGAAAGAGCAGTATTAATAAAATTTATAACTTTATAGTAAATAATTAATATTAATGTAATATATTAATAATTAAATAATCAATAGCTGATCAATTTTATAATATTTATTATTAAAAGTATATGGAAACAGATTAAATCAATTGCTTTCCAGAAGCATATTTAAAATAAGTCAGGTTTCTCCACAGTTCTCATCATGAACAAAATTAAACTCTGTTTTATCATAATAAATAAACATTTACCAGTATTTCAGTCAGAAAATTATTCCTAGGAAGGATCAAAGACCCTTTAGACCTGACCTTTCTTGTAGCCACTGACACAGAGTTATTGAGTACTTGCAAATATAGTATGACTAATTGAATCTTATACTTTAATTTTCACTCAAGTTTACTCTTAAATTTTTCTCTGAGTAGTTGCTCTAGTATTGACTAATTCAGTATTGTAATGGTTAATGTTAATGATCATCTTGATAGAATCTTGAAAGTGACACCTGGAAAGAGAGTTGCTAATAGAGCTTGTCTGGATCAGGATAGCCTATGAGTATGAGTGAGAAGGGTGGCCTTTAATTGATGTGGGATCATCCATCCATCTAGTTGTAGACTGAACCATTCCTTTGGCAAGAGATGTATAAAATGGAAAGTGTCTACAGAACATCAGCATTGACTGCTTTCTTCTTCTAACACTGGATATAATATGACGAGTTTCTTCAAACTACTGCTGTTATGACATCTTCAACTTAAAATGTTAACTAAACCAGCCCCCTTCTACCCTAAACTTCTCCATCTCATGGGCTTCCTTTCACTCAACTTTGCATTCCTATATAACTCAGTCATTTTGGCCATGGAGTCTCTTCCTTTCTTGGTTCTCTCTTAGTTTTCTTGAATCCACTCTCTTGGCCCTGTCTCCTCTTTGAGCTCTCTTCTCTTCCTCATTTGCACTCCACAATCCCTTCTCATGGTCTGGTTCAGTCTACTGGCCATAATCAGTCCACTACTTTCTCTCCCTATTCTTGAACTATCCAGATGCCTAAGCATTATCTCTCTCATATTTATAATAAAATCTTCCTCTACCTTTGAGCGATCAGGTCATGTCCTCCAAAGAGAATCATATTACAGCATAAAGAAGAGAAATAGGGACAGATAAAGATTTTGTTATTTTTTTTCCTCAACATATTTTATCACCATTTTATCTCAAGGTCTGTTCCTGGCACAAAAGATATGTTCCATTAATAATGTTTATGAAATTTATAAGGGGATAAATTATAACTGCACACTATCTGGTTAGCTTTTTAATGTTCAAAAACTGAAATAATAAGCATGTGGAAACTAGGACAGAGCATTGATCTCAGAACAGTGTGTTCAATAAGTAATAAGCACATGTATATTTTATTCTAACTCCCTGTAGAGTTGCTTTTACTATGTTTAGGTAAATGGAGAGAAACTTGAAGCATTCCCACTAAAATCAGGGACTAGACAAGGCTGCCCTCTCTCTCCATATCTTTTCAATATAGTACTTGAAGTTCTAGCAAGAGCAATTAGACAACATAAGGAAGTCAAAGGGATACAAATTGGAAAGGAAGAAGAAGTTGCTTCTAAGTATGCCCTTTCCCCCTTTGCAGTGCATATTGGGAAGTCTGAACAATATATGAACTTGAAAAACTAGACAATGGCACTTGAACTTTGAATTTGAAAGAATGGAGAAGGAGTGACTGTTTATCAGAAAAGAAACTAACAAACAAACAAAAATGCAATGACAACTAAAGAAACAAAGGTAAAGTGTTTGCCTCTTCTGGCCATTCTGATACCTACTCAGAAAGACTGTTCAAAGGAGAAGCATGAGAATAAGGCACTCTATTTTTCAAAGATGTGATAGCAAATAACATCACATTTGGAAGAGTGGTAGTCCTCTTGAGAAGATTGTACAGTAGTTCAACCACGCCACTGCCATCTTCAGCACACTAACACCACCATCAGTTCTTGCTTGATTTTCTATGATCTGCTTTCACACTATAAAAATAATTACAATAAAGCAGATTCCTCATCACTGAGAAATGATATTTTTTCCTCTTTGAAGAAAGAGTACTAAAATGTCTGATTTGTGCTTTGTTTTTTGTTTTGCTTGTTTTGCTTTTGTTTGTTTTTGTTTGTTTGCTTGTTTTGAGTTTTGTCTTTTCCTTAAAATTTTTAAGTCAGAGGCCTGAGATGGTACTATATACTTTTAATCTTAGTACTTGAGAGGCAGAGCTAGGCAGATCTCTGTTAGTTCAGTCAGTCACACTTGCACATAGAATTCTTGACCTTCTAGAGTTACACAGTGAGACCTTATCTTAACAAACAAAAATGTTTACATGGGAGAAATAAGAGACCTGGGCAAAGTTATCATTGCTACATATAAGTATACTGGACAAACAATTATTTTAAAGTTAACTTGTTTTTTGTTGGTTTTAAAGATATCACTAATATTACATAATAGCCTCGATTTTGACTTAGGATAATTAATATTTAATAAAGGGGCAAATTTGTTTATGGAAACCACACTAAAGTTTAAATAAATGGTTTCTAAAGTAATCAGTAGATGGGAAACACTGCTAGAAACTTAAAACATAGACACTTGACTAATTAAGGTTCAAATTTGATTATATCAATGACATTTTGTACTCTAGATTACTGATATTTGTAATTTCCTACTGCCTTTGAATTATTATTTTGTAGATGCTCAATGTCTATCCTTGAAGAAAAATTTGGTATGTTTATGGCTCTGCTAGTCTGCATGATCTGAAGTAAGCTTCATTTCTTAGTTTTATTAAATCAAATTTATTTGATTAAAATATGTGATGATAATGAGTAGGGGGCCTCTTAGTTACCTCTCAACAGTGGTCATAAAAGAGTCCTGGGAATTAGTGACCAGAAAAACAGAAACCCAGGATTTTCACAGTGATGGAGACTAGAGATTCAAGGTCAAGGAGTTTCTCATTTGGATTCTCTAAAGCGCTTTCACTTTTGCTTGTATATGTAAAACATCACTTTCCGCCTTTGTCCTCTGCTGCCTTTCTGTTCTGTGCACACATTCTTCTGATCCCTTTGTTAGTTCAAAATTATTCTTATTAGAACACAAGTCAGAATAGATTAGGACCAAACCTAAAAGGCCCATTAAACTTAATAGCTTTCTAAAAAGTCTTATCTCCAAATACATTTATATTTTGAAGTACAGAGGCAAGTTTGGGTATAAGTACAGATAAAATGCATTTTAGCCTTGAACTATTCTCAGTTCTAAGAAACTAGATCATGATAAAATTGGACCAACTAGGTCTCTTCTGAGTAAATGTGATTGGCCACCTAACTGTGGCCACAGGGCTTTTTACTATTCCTAGTTACTTTTCTCATTTTGGTGAGAAATAAACACAGCAACTTAAGAGAATAATAGCTTTATTCTTATTTACCAGTTGAAAATATAGAGTTGATCAAGTTAGGGAAGTCATGGTCTCAGCAAGGTAAAAGAGCTAGTCATAATGGCTCACAGCAATGAGAGGGTGATGAATGCTGCTACTCAGATTCCTTTCTTCTCTAACTAACCCATGCAAGAACTATCCATATACAATTATGGTACATATACCCTCCCTAGTTAATATCAACACAGGCACATACAGATGGATATTTCCTATTTGATGCTAAACCAACCACTCTGAAAATGAAAATCACCTATCACAGTGATAGTGGCCAAAATCACAATATACATTTAAACCTATAATTTTAAATTTTATGGGTTTAGAAATTCTGCTTATATAAGTCTGTTACTTCTTCTTCAGAGATCCTGGAATATGATGTCTTTTTCTATAATGCTGTCTAACTAATAGCTAGACTCTAGGAGTTATAGATACATTGACCATATCCTCTCTGCAGATTCTGAATGTAGGTGCCATGGTTGTATTGATTTTAGATGGGAATGAAAAGGTATAGAGTCACCCAGTTGTAGCAGTAGATGGTAGTGCTGGGATTAAAACCCAGGATGTCGGAATCCTAAATGCAAACACTTTTATGTTCTAAATAGTTTCTAATCAAAGTTCTCAGCAACCTCATCTTTCTGTTACTCTCTGCATCTATGTTCTTCAGCATATTCCTTGACTTCTTGAAGTTTCTAGTAATGATACCCATGTAGAGTGGCTGCAAACCAAGGTGTTTACTACAGAAGGGCACAAATTGAAAATTATCAAACACAATATGCATTCTAGATTTTCAAAAATAAATTACTTGAAAATACTTTGTAGACCCCGTGCACCAGATAAGCAGATAATAATACTTTCCTTGAGAGATTTGCAGACATATCCAGACTATTCTAGAACTATCCTTATACTAGTCATGACATTATCCAAGAGTGTAAAATGAGCAAAGGAGAGATGCAGAAAGAATCATATATGCTAAATCCTGTACTTATTTATTTGTTAATTAACTAATAAAGTAATTTAATATTTATATACATTCTCTATAATTTCTTCTGTCTGAATGTTTTAACAGCAGCAAAAGACACTTGTATATGGGAATCTGCTGTTTCTAAAAGCCCTTGTGGGATCTAAATGTTACCTGTTGACCTTTCTACTTTTGATATGGAAGCAATTCCCACACAGGACCCAAAGCTCCAAACAATATAAGGGGAGAAAATATACAAATTGGACATGTCTTTCTTGGTACTCAGAGATGGAGAACAATTAAAGTGGTGCAGTTTTTAGAAGAAAGGCAAAATTGAGAGTTTTTCTGATGTGCTTGGGTGATGCCTTACTTTGACCTGTGAATGAGGAAAGCAGTGTCCTTTTACCTCCAATCTATGATGATTAATTACATATGAGGAGTTGCTTACATGCTGTTCCTAATGTCCTCAGTGCTAGAGTAATCATGGAAAAAGCCCACTACAAAGCCACATGTACAGCTCTTTTTTTGTTTGTTTTTTTTCAAGACAGGGTTTCTCTGTGTAGCCCCGGCTGCCCTGGAACTCACTCTGTAGACCGGACTGGCCTCGGACTCAAAAATCTGCCTGCTTCTGCTTCCCAAGTGCTGGGATTAAAGACATGTGCCACCACCGCCCAGCTATGCACAGCTTTTATCCACATGAAGGACAGTGGAGCACATGGGTTGTGATCAAGTAAGCAGGATCAAAAGATGTTAGGAATAATCTTTCAACCATCACCATAACCATGAATAGCACAACTGAAATATGAATAACAAACTTAAATAACAAATGTCTATACACCTAATGTATAATGATGAAAAATATTTAAATAGTATGAGATTATATCTAATAAGCTTCAATTAAGAGAACTACTAAAGAGGAAATTGCATTCTAAACTTTATGCTGTTTTCTGTATTGCTTACACTCCTCAACATATTTCTGTTTCTATCACAATCTTAAATTCAGTAGTGTCTGAGAGGAATTAAAATCTAAAGAAAAGAATTAGAAGAGCTTATATTTTTCAATCAATACTTGAATATCATTTTTCATAGCCAACATAGTGAATATGTTCCCAGAAATCTGATAACATATTTATCTTTGAACTTATTAGATCAAGCATTTAGAGAATGAAAGTTGATAGATCTTAAAGGCTGTCTGGTATTATCTAAAATGAACATAAATTGTGTGGACCTTCAAGTTGTCATGCATTATACAGAGCGACCTTGGAAATTACTTCTGTACCAATAAAATGAAGCATTCAAGGATGATAGGTGTTCAGAGCATAAAAGTTAGAAGTGTTTACACGGCACATACTGCAGAAGATAAATTGACAGGTCCTCCAAAGTACTGCAATGCCAAAATCATATCTGTGATATTTTTCCATTTCACCTGAGCCAAAAGCAATGAGGTAACTGTGTTAGGTGAATCTTTATGTGCAGCACCTCATAACTTCAGAGCCCAAGGCAAGAGGCATACAAGGAAACACTGATAGTAGTCAATGGAATTCTTAGGTCAAAAAGGACCAGAAGCTTGCTTTGCATTTTCAAGTGGTATTGAGGTAATTCCAATCACTGGAAACCAGAGGAGGAAGTAGCCTTCAAGGGAACCTTAATATTTTAAAAAGTCTGATGATGTATATCTTCAGAATTTAATCATAAATTAATAGGCTATCTTTTTAAAATTCTCATACAGATAGACATCTTGCATGGTTGTAACTCCATACTTCAGACATTTTCCTCTCTCCTTTCCCACTTTCTTCTTCTCAGAGCTAGAAATAATTATCCCTCTGGCCAAAACGAAGTCCTCTTGTATATATTTTCCATATATTTCAGCTCTTGATTCATTTATTACTGGAAGGTTTTGGTTTTCAAATATAAATTCATGGGTCACTTAAAATTTAAGTCCAGATTTTTAAACTAAAGCAAAACACACACATGAAAAATTACATGGCAATATCATATATACTGCATTATCCTCTTCAGAATGTGTGCTTTCTATATTCTTTGCCAGGTAACAATTTCCTGGGGTAAATATCATTTATCATTTTTTCATGATTCTATGTGTTAGCTGGGTTCAGTGGGAGATCTTTATGCAGAGGCTCTCAGGGAGTGTGTGTACAAGTGGTGGTTGGGTGCTAGTGTATGTAAATATATATTTCTCCACTCATGCAGGCTATACCTAAGCTTTTATCACAGATAGTATTTCTGCAACATTGTATGTTTTGATAGTTAATAAGAGCTTCATCTTGCCAGGATCACCTAGGAGAGGGTTCTCTTGGCGGGCTGGTGACTGGTTATATAGATCAGGTTAACTAAGGTAGGAGAGCTACCTTAACTGTATAGATAGCAGCATTCAATGGGATAGGGACTAGATTCAAAAAACAAAAGTCACCATTCATCTCCCTCTGCTTACTGACTATGGAAAGAAACACACATAGAAAGGTAAAAGGAGCAGAGACAAACACATAGACACACACTGACTTAAATAAGAACATACATGCATGTACACACACGCACAGCACACACATATTCACACACATCCAAACATTATTAGGAACTGACTTTTTGCATTTATGGAGGCTGTGAGGTCCTGAAGTCTTGTACCAGCAGTCAGAAGATATAGGGAGCTGATTGTTAGACCTAGTCCAAGTTTAAATGTCTATGAAATAAGAAGGCTTTCAGAACCACTTTAGTTCTGGGAGCTGAGAGCCATAAAAGCAAAAGAGAAGCCAAATTTTAAGCTAAAATCAGAAAGGAACAGACAGATATCCTAGGCTAAAGCAGCCATGTATGAGGTGTTCCCTCTTACGCTGGCCTTGGACAGCCTCTGTTCTGTGTTTATCTTTTCAGTTGGTCTGATGAGGGCCACATATATTACCCAGACCCACCCTTCTCCCATTCATTTATTCTTTAACTCCATACCACGTGATTGACTTTTACTGGAAAATTTCACCAAATTGCTACTAATTTGCATGAGTGTGTATATACATATGTTCTTATGTTATTATGTCCACATGTACGGGACTACAAGAATAGTCACAGGAAAACAGCTATGAGGAGGAACCTTGATTACCACATAGCAGGAGCCATTCACATTCTTTCTATTAAACAGGGTCTATCCCTAGAAACTGAGGTTCACTGATTGAAATGGGCTAAATGGACAGTGAGCTCAGGGATCCTGCTGTTCCTGCCTCAGCAAAAATGAAGCCTTTTAAAATACGTGTTGACAAGCAAACTCATGCTTGTCTGGCAAGGACTTTTCTAATGGAGTGATTTCCCCAGCCCAAGTTTGCAGCCTCTCTCCAATTACCAGCTCCTTCCTGATTCCCACAGGGTTCCAAGGAACCACTTCCTTCTTGGAACACTTACAACTGAGTGTTCATTATTTGACTCTGGGTGCCTTTTTATACCAACAACACTTCCCTTTCATAATGCTACTAAATTTTACCCTTCCAGAAAGCATCTGTCTCTACATTCGACTCATTTATTTAGCTATCATGCACTTACGGTTTTTAGTCAGTGTCTCTTGTGTAACTCTCTCTGTCCTGGAACTTACTATGTAGACCTTGAACACATTGACTTCCACTTCTCTCTGCCTCTGAGTATTGGGTTTAAAGACATTCTCTAATACTTGGCTTCCTTTCTTATACTTATTCTTCTTTCTATAAAAATTGTTCAAAATTTCAAACTTGACAGAAGTCACTTTTTACCCAGATTTTTAAGCTTGACAAATCCTTGGATTGTTTATTAAAATTGTCAATTTTGCTCTTATGCTTCCTATTGTTTTTCCTTCACATGTTTTTCCCATATAAAAAGCATGTATTAACATTTCAACGATCCAGATATGTGTGAAATAGAAGCCTGTCTGGCTTCTAAATCCTTTTTTTTTTTTTTAAACCGGCTTCTCTCTGATGAACAATCTAAGGGTTTCAAATAGGATGCCTCCAACCTCTAACTTTGAACGGGACCTCCTGATCCAAGCTGAACCATTGGAATTAACTGGGAAGTTATATAAAACATTTGGAAAAGATGTCCCCTTTTTATTGAGACTGTTCAGTCCCCAGATAATTTAATTTTGGAAGTCCCAGGAGGCATTTTCATGGCTACATATATAGAGCCTGTCTGAAGTTGAGGCCTTTAAGAGGAAAGCAAATATGAGAAGTAGTAAAAGACAAGATTGCTTAGATTCAAATATATGAGCCAATACATTTTGATTTTGTTATCTGAATATGAGTTGGGTTTCTATCACTTGTGATCTATAGAGTGCTGACTGATGCTTCTGCTATTACATTTGATTGCTGTTTTTTGATCCAATCCCTGTTGATTCCACCTATATAAAACTCTCTTCTGGGTATCAATACATCTACCATCTAACTCAAAACTTCATCATATGTCATCTGCAGTAAAGCAATAGCCACTCACTTACACAGCTTCATTTCCCAGCCAAAATCAATATTCACTGTGGCTAGGGCTATCTTTCTAAATTATAGTTTTGATTTTGTCAAACTCCTCTGCTTGTTATCATTCAAAGCAATTCAAAGTCTTTTTGTACTGCCTGTAAGGATATCTGAACCCACTAATTTTTCATTGAGCAGATTCAGTGCTTAAGACCACTGAGTCTCGAACCAGATTTCCAAATATAAATCCAAAATCCATTGACAATCACATCCTTAGGCACATAAATGGATCACATTTCTTTCCCTTTCCTTAATTTCCCCACCTGTAGAATGAGCATTACAATAGCACTTGCTTCAAAAGTGTGTTATGATAAAATAATTAATGCAAGGTACAGTGATAGACGCTGGTTTAAAAGAAAAAGAACAGGGATTTTTCCTGTGAAGGCTTGATGCCCAGCATAGGGGAATGTTAGGGTAGTGAGGCAGAAGTGGGTGGGTGGAGCACCCACCCTCATAGAAGCAGGGAGGAGCTGGTGGAGTAGTGGGTTTTCAGAGGGAAAATGTGGAAGAGGGATGACATTTGAAATGCAAATAAATAAAATAGCCAACAAAAAAGTAACAAAAGATTGCAAGTAAAAAAAGAAAAAAGAAAAGAAAAGAAAAAAAGAAAACAAAGCTCGAGGTCTTCATTTAACCTGGTTTTTTTCATCCTGGTGACCATGCTGTCATGAGGAGGCCCCATTTGAGTCTCACTGCATGAGAATTTGAAAGACTGACAATAATATTTGTCTCTGATCTTCATTACTATACTTAATTCTGTGCCAGTGAAAAGAATGCATTTTTCTGCCAAAAAAGGAATACTGTCCTTATTTCAATGCTTTCTTTAAAGAATTAACCACCATAAGTCCATCAAGCCCTAACTAAATTCATTCCCACTGTCACCCAAAACACTCTCCTCTCACTTTGAGCTTTCTGGATTTCTCCACTTGTGTCAGACACACTAGTGCACTGTCTTCTGAGTCATCATATTTGCATGAAGTGGATGGATGATGCCCATTGCAGTATTTCACAGTACCTAAAACAAGTACTTATGACAAGATAGACATTAAGCAGTTAGTTTGTGGTAGCTAGAGAAGACTGCCTCACATCTGTAATAAGACATGGTAGTAGAAGGAAGCAGGTAGAATGTATCAGACTAATGTTAAAAATGGAGTAAGAAGACAGAAGCATACCAACCACATCAGAAAACACAAGAGACTAAAGATATCTTAATTGACAGAATAATTAAAGCAATCACACACAACTCAGACCAGCAGCTCTAAAGGAGGAAAGATAGCACTGACCAGGAATAAAAGTAAATCAAGTCAAGCATGCTTTCAAAGAAAAGACTTACTTTGTAATAAATGCAATTAGTATATGAGAGGCAACAAGGCAGTAACTGATGACAATCATTGATTAGTGAGTAAAATCCAGCCATCTAGAAACACATTCAAGGAAAATTACCTCATCTAAAAATACACGTGAGGCCTGAAAAAATAAGAGATCTTATTTGGGAACAGAAAAGTTTTCCAATCCATGGGTCTAGTCAGGAGGGGCTCCTGAGGCGACTATGATTAATTAGCATAAAAGATATGTATGAAAATAATGAAGATCATTATTTAATAAAATAATATACATATAATAAAATATACTAAAAGAATAATAAAATAATATAAATAATATAAAATAAAAATAAATTAAAAATAAATATAAAATATAAGCTAATAATACCCACTTATCCTGGAATCTCTATATACAATTTTCTGCTCATTTTCTCTTTTGTTTTATTTGTTTATATGAAGGGAGTTTTTGTTTGTGTTCTTGGAATCAAAATTCCATCATGTCTGGTATTTCATTATAGTATCAAACTCAATTCCTCTGTTCTCAGATTCTTGAGTGCTAGTAGTACAGATGTGAAATATTATGTCTGTCTTCCTCCATTCTGGATCCTGAATCCCCTGTATCAGTTCCACAAGGAGACTCTAAAAGTAACTTTCTAATTAGGAGAGCAAGAGAAAAAATTACAGGAAAACAGAAGAACTAAGATGATAAAAATAGACAAAAGAACAGAATTTAGAAGTGGATATAAATTCAATGATTTTGTACATTAGTTTTAACAAAGTACTAATCAGTTTGTAATGACAGGTTTGTTTGATTTTTAAGGTTATTAAAGCATTCATTGAGAGACTTTTATCCAAACTGTTATGGATTTCATTGTTCAAGTTTGTAAGTATGATGTAATTCTTGGTTAAATTAAATGAGATATGAGTATATGTTATTAGTTGTAACAATACACTCTTTTTTTTTTGGTTTTTTGGTTTTGGGGTTTTTTTTTGAGACGGGGTTTCTCTGTGTAGCCCTGGCTGTCCTGGAACTCACTCTGTAGACCAGGCTGGCCTCGAACTTGGAAATCCGCCTGCCTCTGCCTCCCAGAGTGCTGGTATTACAGGCGTGCGCCACCACACCAGGCTGTAACAATACACTCTTAATTATTAGGAAATGTCAAAAGCAAACTTGAGACAAAATTATATCCACTTCTAGAAAGAATACTTGGCATCTCATAGAGACCCCTGGGATTCTTAAAGATCTATCACATACTTTAGGATGTGTTTTCAATGATAACTGGTATTTTTTGGTGATAGTTTTAAAATGAATTACAAAGATGGCATTATTACTATCTATATGTCTCTTTATTGAAAGCATAAAGGAAAAAGTAACTGAAAATTCATTAGTCAAATTTGTGACCATAATCCTTGAAAAGAAAATTCTTACTTAAAATTAAACATGAAGGAATGCTCAGAGCCTCTAATGTGCATTTGCTCATGACTGTATTAATATGTGAGGGAGACCACACTTCTGACCTCATTTAAACTTAACTATCTCCTTAAAGACTAAACCTCCATATACATTATAAAAGACTATTAGTTAGGATCCTAATATATAAATTTAAGGAGTAGACAGCTTACTCCTTGATAATGAAAAAAACATTTTATGGATGATAGGTTACTTCCTTACTATTGTACTACAGGATGTAAAATAGGACAAAATGCAATTACATGCATTATTTTTAAGGTTAATCTCCAATTCTTTACTTACATTTTCTCATAACAGTCTCCTAGAGACAAAAATACAAATATCATGTATTAGCCTCGAGATGAGTTGAAATCAAGATATACTTTGGCATTTGTTTCCCAACATGATTCCAAATGAACTTTAAGATTGTTGCATATAAGATGAGAAACCATTCTTAGAACAAGGGGAACCTAGATTAGTAACAGTCTGGCTGTATTCAGTGCAGGTATGGGTTTGAAATGGGGTCTTACTCTATAACCTAGGCAGGTCTCCAACCCCAGTCATTTCCCCACAGTCTTCTGAATATTGCGTTATAGATACTGTGGTGCTGTGAATATGCTTAGCTTAGGGAGTACCATTATTAGGAGGTATGTCATTGTTGGAATAGGTCTGCCCTTGTTGGAGGGAATGTGTCACTGTTAGAGTGGACTTTGTAACCCTTCTACCTGCCTGGTATAGAGAAGTCTTCTCCTGTTTGCCTTTGGAAGAAGATATAAAACTCTCAACTCCTCTAGTGCCATGCCTGCCTAAATGTTGTCATGCTACTTGCTGTGATAATAGACTTAATATTTGTAAGAAGTCAGATTTGTATATCAGAACCAGTAAGCCAGCCCAAATTAATTGTTGTCCATTATATGAATTGTCTTGGTAATGTTGTCTCTCTATAGCAATGGAAATTCTAACTACAATAGTAATTGGTACCAGGATTAGGGAATTGCTGTGATAGGTCTGACCATGCTTTAATTTGGAAGAATGTAAATTTTGAAACTATGGCTTTGGAAAGTATTTGAATGCTTTAAGTGGGGCTTAATGCTATATGCTATAATATGGTTAATGTTTATTCTAGTAGGAATATGGAAAACGTTGTGGCTGAGAGTGATTTAAAATGTTGAAGCCTGGCTCTAGAAGTTTCAGAGGAGAGTAATTTTAGTACGTGGCCAAGTGACTATCCTTATGATATTTTGTTGAAAGACGTGGCTGCTTTTTGCTCTTGTATGAATGTCTGCTTGAGGCTAAAGTGAAGAGAGTCAAGTTAATTACATTGACAAAGGAAGACTCAAAACGACCCTTTTAGACTAGGTGCTTTGGTTTGTTTTTATTAAGAGTGATTTGATGAATTTTAGCAAGAATAGAAAGAAAATAAATACAAAATGTTTGGCTTAAAATGTAAAGAGGCACCAGAACTTAGAATGGAGCTGAATTCTATGCTGAAGGAGATAAACAGATTAAGGAATTAGTGACTTTAAGACAAGAGTCCACCCAGCTTAGCTTATTGTTTATGTTATTCATGTTTTGCCATTGGACAAGCAATGGTTATATCTAGGCATTATTATTATCTGGTTATTGCTTTCCCTTGAACTTCTTTTTTTGTTGTTGTTTACATTCTTTGTTTGAGGGCTTAAACACTGATGAACTACAATGCAATATGACAGTTGCCTGCAGTCATTTCCTAATTTGAGCAAGTAGAACATAGAAATGCCACTGCTGTCCAGACAACATAATTACATTTATACTTAAAAGTTATACAATATATAAAATGTTTTCCTCAAAATATGCTTTTAAAACAAAAATTTCTAAAATGTACAAACTTTCACCAATAGTTGTTTAATAACATCAAATTGTATTTGGATATTTAAATAAAACATATTGCTTTTGGATTGACTTTAAAATAAAAAAATGGGCATAAGTTGCAGAAATATTTATTTTAATTCACAAAATGTTTGGAATGAACTACAATACAGAAACAGAGAGCACAGGCTTTTGATCTGGGCCTTGAGGAATGGTGGCCAGGAAAAGCTTAGCTCCAGGCATGGTAGTACACACCTTTAATCCCAGGAAACCAAGACAAATAGATCAAGGCCAGCCTGGCACAGAGAAAGCTCTATGTAAAGAAAAGATTAGGTGTAGACAGGGTGGTAAATGTCTTTAATTCAAACATGCAGGAGAAAATGCCATGCAGATATCTGAGTTCAAGGTCAATCTACAGAGCAAGTTTAAGAACACTTAACTTTAAGCAGTGAAGGAGTTGGAATACAGAAAACTGTTGACAATTATATAAAACAAGAGGGTTATGTTCCAGCCCCAGCAAGCAGCAGAACTAGGCAGCTTTGGCCATAAGGCTCTGGCTTTAGAATCAAGAGTGGGTACTGGGAAAATTGATGCTGGTTAGCTGGAACTAAGAAATTAACCGTGATTAAAAAGAAACCATCATTATTAAGGTGAAATCTTCTGGGATTCATTTTCTGAGAGCACACAGCTTGTGTTCCAGAGATAGCCAAGGTTGTACCTTGTGCTAAAGCTAGACATGGTAATGTGTAGGAATCACCCAGCTGGTTCTGGTTTTGAAGGTATGAAAGGTTCATGGAGAGCAGCCAAGTCTTGGCACTGGGGGAGGTCAGGGAAGGCCATTTGTGAAAGTGTAGCTTCAGTTGTAGTTGAAGGCCTAGGACTGAATGGATTATGCAAAGAAGTTGAGGCTGGTCACCAGGAAGGGAGCCTATTAGAGGCTATTGGTGAAGCCAAGCGGCATCAGAAGTCTCCAGCAAATTGAAGATGCCAGAACCATGGGAGCTAGAACTACAACAGTTGTGGAGTGTAGTCAACCAGAGTCTATAGTGCTACAAAGGGCAGAGCTGGAGAAGTGACCAAAGCCATTTTATAGGGGATTATAGTGAAGTCATTAGATGAACCTCAAATAAGACTTTGATCTTTGAACTTATATTGTTCATACTATGATAGATTATAGGGACTTTTGAAGTTGCATTAAGTGTATTTTGTATTATATTATGGCTAGGCATGGTCTCCATAGACTCATATGTATGAACAAACCTTTGGAGTCCAGTGTGTAGAATGTAGTAGTTTGAATTTGCTTGGCCCAGAGATTGGCATTATAAGGGGGAAGTGGCCTTGTTGGAGGATATCAGTGATAGAGTACATTTTAAAACCCTCATCCTAACAGCCTAGAAGACAGCAGTCTTTTCAAGTTTGCCTTTGAAACAAGATGTAGAACTCCTAGTTCCTCCAGTTCATTGTCTGTTTTGATGCTGCCATGCTTCCCACCATGACTATAATGTACTGAGTCTCAAAACCAGTAAGCCAGTCCAAATTAAATGTTGAGCTTTTTAAAAGTTGCCTTTGCCATGGTGTCTCTTTACAGCAATAAAACCATAACTAAGACATATAGCATCAACTATTAGGATCTTTATTCAGGTCCATAGTATCTCCATAGACAAAGATTGAAGTCAAGTGCTTTACTTTTAAAATATTTTCAGCACACACCTATCTCATCTGATGAGACATAACTATATTCATTAGCTATAGTCATTGAAATTTTGTGAATTTGGAAATTATAGTCTTGGAATTAACATCTTCTGGAATGTGATGTCTAAGTTATAGGGCTTTGTTACTACAGTATTAACTAGGATTAAAAAATAAAATGAATTTAACGTCCATCAATAGGTGACAAGTTAAATGTCTATATTAAATCTACATTCTATGATTCTATATGCCCAAGGGAAAATAAAGAATATTAGTTTGAATATATAGACAAAAATTATTTATTTTTTATTGCTTATAGAAAATTTATATCTGAGAAATGCACATTTATATTTTAAAAAATCTAAATGCATATTTAGATTTTAAAAAATTCTAAAAGTGTGGCACATTAGAAAGAATATTATGGTGACATGTGAAGACAACGGTGATCCTCACCCCAGAGTGTGGCTGGAGCTTCCTACCAGTTAGAAGCAAGAATTACAGCACAACTCACATTTATCATGAAGGTTGTAGAAAGGGAGAGATAAGTACAGTTTCATATATCAACATTAAAGTAGTAGGGGCTTAGGTTAGCCCTAAAAGTATATGACCTTGATATGACCTTGGGTGGGTGCCTCATTCCCTACCCCTAGACATTGCCTGAGGACCTCAAACAAGATTATGGATTTCTTTAGCATAAGAACAACTTTCCTCCTAGATCTGTGTTCTCTTCTCAACCCTAGCATTGGTCTGCTGACCTTAGAACTGCTCAGTCATCCTAAAATATCCCATAGTGTTATTTGTAAGGGTTCAAACCTCCTAAAATCCTATAGATATGATTATTGTAAAAATATGTTTGATGCCAGCCTGTTCTACAGAGTGAGTTCCAGGACAGCCAGGGCTACACAGAGAAACCCTGTCTTGAAAAAAACAAAAATAAAAGTAAAAATATGAATTATAACTCATGCCTAAACAATTCTAAAATGCTCACACTGCTCATGTTGTTTTCCATTCCCTTCCCTAACACCAGTTCGTTCCCTCAACCCTCTTGCTTAAAATTTATATTAAGAAATATATTGAATCACATTCTGATCCTGAAGTTATTTCTGTGTCATGGGCACAAATTCCATTTGGGGGTTCCTGATAGAATATGGGAAATCCCCAGGTTGCTTTTAATGACAGAGAAGAGCTGTACTTATGATTCATCCTTCCTTGACCGAAGACAAAGGAACCAATAAAGATGCTGTGTGATTAAGCATAAAAAAAATGAGGGTTAGAGACAAAATATCTTTAAAAATAATTTGAAAACACATTTCATCCATTATGAGGAAAAAGTATATGTTTCAAAGAAGGTGTACATGGTGTCACCTCACCTAAAAGATTTTTATATTTGGATTCTTCTTGCTTTTATGTAGGTTAATATATTTGGGTCAGAAGACAGGTCATATATAGGAAGATTATGCTCACCTAGAAATTTTACTTTTGATCTGAAATTATATGGAACTTTGATGTATGTTTATGATCATTTGTGCATGAGAGATAATGTGAAGACAAAAAAGTCTATGTTCATTGTTAACAGCTCATTGTATTAAAATTCAATTATCTATCAGGCTAGAGAGATGGTTCAGCGGTTAAGAGCACTAACTGTCTTCCAAAGGTCCTGAGTTCAATTCCCAGCAACCACATGGTTGCTCACAACCATCTGTAATGGAGATCTGATGCCCTCTTCTGGTGTGTCTGAAGACAGCAACAATGTACTCACATACATGAAATAAATCTTTTAAAAAATCAGTTATGAAGACTTTCATCATCTAAACCACTTATAATTATAATTTCCTAACATTAATTCCATGAAGAGTGCTGGGTAATTATCACCATTGTCTGGTACCAATATGTTTTGCTCACCTCAATGATTTTTTTGTCTCACAAGCAACTTTGTTGCTTTTCTACACATTCAAATAATTAAACAAACTCGTAACAAGTATCTTACTGTTCTAACACATGAAGTTGGCAATAGCCTAAAATGACCTTAATGGTACTGAGTCAATATATAAAGCAGAACATCAGTTGACTCTTTCATTTAATGTTATTAAAAAGATTTACTATGTGTCAGTGCTTGGGGAAAATCATCTAAGTGCATGCAAGTACACAGCCTTGTAATGCCTTTCTTAGGGAACAGGAAGGAGGAGTATCAGGAAGTCAAATACAGCTTCTGCTCCACATCTAGTTTAAGATCACCCTGAGCTCAGAAACCTACTCTCAAAGGCAATACAAAATAAAACGCGAAATTCGGTTCCAAACTGAACATGACCAAATTACAAGATATTTTTAAAAAATATTTGTTTTATATACAAGGGAGGACAGCTAATTGGAATGTAGAAGCCCCACTATGTTGCAGAGATTTGAAGTAGATTGCATCCTTACCTGTCTAGCCAAATTTTCATAATAAATATGCAATATAGACATTCTTAAAACATTTTTAATGATGAGAAAACAGACTTTCAAAACACCAAGAAATCAACAGGTTTATGAGAGTCCAAGACTTTTTTCTTAAGGAGCATTAAATAACAGGAATGCTGAGAAAAGTGGAGGAGGGGAAACACCATCATTCTTGCTACCCTGTTTAGAAATTTTCAATTTGTATATATTGGATATTAACCCTCTATCAGATGTAGGGTTAGTGAAGATCTTTTTCCAATTTGTCTGTTGCCAATTTGTCCTTTTAACTAGTCCTTTGCCTTACAGAAACGTTGGAATTTTATGAGGTCCCATTTGTCAAATTTTGATAATAGAGCATAAGCTATTAGTGTTCTGTTCAGGAACTTTCCCCCTGTGCCAATGTGCTCAACAGTCTTCCCCAGTTTCTTTCCTATTAGTTTCCATGTGTCTGGGTTTATATGAAGGCCCTTGATCCACTTGGAGTGGAGCTTCGTACAAGGAGATAAGAATGGATCAATTTGCCTTCTCCTGCATGCTGACCTCCAATTGAACCAGCACCATTTGTTGAAAAGGCTATCTTTTTCCCACTGGTTGTTTTCAGCTCCTTTATTGAAATTCAAGTGGCCATAGGTATGTGGATTCATTTCTGGGTCTTCCATTATGTTCCATTGGTCCACCTGCCTGTCACTGTACCAATACCATGTAGTTTTTAACACTATTGCTCTGTAGTATTGCTTAAGGTCTGGGATACTGATTCCCCCAGAAGTTCTTTTACTGTTAACAGTTTTAGCTATCCTGGGTTTTTGTTATTTCAGTTGAATTTGAGAATTGCTCTTTCTAACTCTATGAAGAACTGAGTTGGGATTTTGATGGGGATTGCTTTTGGCAAGATGGCCATTTTAACTGTGTTAATCCTGCAAATCCAAGAACATGGAAGATTTTTCCATTTTCTGAGGTCTTCTTCAATTTCCTTCTTCAGAGACCTGAGGTTGTTGTCATACAGATCTTTCACTTGTTTGGTTAGAGTCATACCAAGATACGTTATATTGTTTGTGACTATTGTGAAGGGTGTCATGTCCCTAATTTCTTTCTCAGCCTGGTTATCCTTTGAGTATAGGAAGACTACTGATTTGCTTGAGTTGATTTTATAACCAGCCACTTTGCTGAAGTTGTTTATCAGCTGTAGGAGTTCTCTGATGGAGTTTTTTTTTTTGATCACCCAATTATACTATCATATCATCTGCAAATAGTGAGATTTTGACTTCTTCATTTCAAATTTGTACCCCTTTGACTTCCTTATGTTGATGAATTGCTCTAGCTAGTACCTCAAGAAGACAGCTTCCTTTATGGCTTTGGATCAAGATGAAGAATGTTCAGATCTTTTCCAGACTATATCTGCTAGATCCTGCAATGCTTTCCACCCCCAATTATATGTCCCTTATAAGAATTGACTCATTCAAAGTATCTCTTCTAAGCAATGGAAACCTTAAGACAGAAGCTGGTGCCAGGAGTAGAGTACAGCAGTGATAGGCCTAACCATGATTTTATTTGGAGAAATATTGATGGCTGGACTTTACAATGGAATGCTTTAAGCATGGTTTAATAGTCCATAATAATAGAAACATGAAATACAGTGATGCTGTGGTGATTTTAACTGTGAAGACCTTTTGGCTCAAGCAGAAATTCAAGAAGAATTTTAGTTTGTAGCCTAGAGGCTATATTTGCTATAGTGTGGTGAGCAAGGTGGATGCTTTTTGCCCTTGTCCAAATGGGATGCCTGAGGCTAAGGTCAAAATATTTCAATTAATTCCACTGACAAAGGAAGTCTTAGAAAGACCAAATATAGACATTGTTCTTTAATTTACACTTATGAAGAACATTTTTATTAAGTATAGCAAGCTTAGAACGAAAAAAATACAAAATATATGGTTTTGTATGTATATATGGTTGTGTAAAGGGGCAGTGTGTTCAAAGAGGTAAACAGATGAAGGGAGGAGTGGTGATATCAAGGCAAGATCTAATCCAGTTAAGTTACTGTTTGTGTGCTTGAAGTTCAACAACAGGATAGGTATATTACTATGACCTGGTTATTGCTTTCATTTGGACATAAGGAAATATTATTGTGTATCATATTGACATGAAATAACACAAACTTTGATCTGGATCTTGAGGCATAGTCACTATGAAAAGTTTAGGTCCAGGTATGGTGGTACAAACCTTTAGTCCCTGGAGACAGTGACAACCAGATAGCTGAGTTCAGTGTCAGCCTGGGACAGACCAAATACAAGGTAAAGAAAAGCTTAAGTCTAGACCTGGTGGTATATGACTTTAATTTCAGCATTCAGGAGACAGAGCCATGCATATCTCTGAGTACAAAGTCAATCTACAGAGCAAGCTCCAGGACAGCCAAATTTAAGCAGTGAAAGTCTTGTAAAACAGAAAGGTGCTGATAATGTAATAGAATAAGGGGGGTTGTTCTAACCCAAGCAAGCAGCATAACAGCAGTTTTGGCCATGTGCCACTGGCTTTAGAGTTAAAAATAAAAGGGAGTACTAGGGTTATTGATGCTGGTTATCTGGAGTAACTAAATTAGTCATGTTTAAGAAGATACCAGCCTGATGGTTAGCTGCAAGCATCCTCATCTGTATAGGTAAGTGTCTGGCAAAGCCTTTCAGGAGACACCTTGTCAGGCTCCTGTCAGCAAGCATTTCTTGTCTTCAGTAATAGTGTCTAAGTTTGGTGTCTGCATGTGGGATGGAATCCCAGATTGGGCTGTCTCTGGATGACCTTTCTGTAAGTCTCTGCTCCACTCTTTGTATCTGTATTTCCTCCCATGAGTATTTTGTTCCCCCTTCTAAGTAGGAATGAAGCATCCACACTTTTGTCTTCCTTATACTTGAGCTTCACATGGGCTGTGAGTTGTATTGTAGATATTCCAAGTTTTTATTCCTAATATCCACTGTAACCATTGGACTGAGCATGGAGAAAATGGAGGAGACAGGAAGAACTGAAGGAGCTGAAGGGGTTTGCAACTCCATAGGAAGAACAATGATTTCAACAAACTAGACCTCCCAGAACTCCCAAGGACTAAACTACCGACCAGAGAGCACACATGGAGGGTCCTGTAGCTTCAGCTGCATGTGTAGCAGAGGATTGCCTTATCTGGTATCAATGGTAGGGGAGGCCCTTGGCTCTCTGAAAACTTGATGTCACAGCATAGGAGAATGCTAGGGCAGTGAGGTAGGAGTGGAAGGGTTGAAGGAGAGCCCTTTCAGATGCAGGGTGCAGGGAGGATGGAATGGAGGTTTGTGGAGGGGAAACTGGGAATGTGGCGGATATTTAAAATGTAAGTAAATAAAATATCCAATTAAGATGAATTCATAAACAAACATTTACAAAAAAGAAGAGACCAGTATCACTGAGGTAAAATCTCCTTGGAAGTGTTTTCTGAGAGCACAAAAAGCCCAGTATCACTGAGGTAAAATCTCCTTGGAAGTGTTTTCTGAGAGCACAAAAAGCCGTGTTCCAGAGATAACCAAGGTTGTACACCTCCTGTTACAGCTAAATTTGATAATGTGTAAAAGTTGGTCCTGGTACTGAAGGCATGAAGGGGTAATGGACAACAGATTAGATTGGTACTGTGGGAGACCAGAAAATACCATTAGTTAAGGTTCAACCTCAGTTGCAGTAACAACACAGGAGTCAAGTAGTCATGCAAAGAATCTGAGCTTGACACCATGATCATTATATAGGAAAGACTATTTTTGAAGCCTAGATACATTGGAAGACAACAAGTCAATTGGAGATGCCAGTACCATGGGATGACTACCAAGAACAGCAGCAGCAGTGGAGTGAAGCCAACCAAAGCACAGAGTGCTACAGAGGGTAGAGCTGGAAACCCAAACCCTGTGGAAGAGTCCAGAAAAATCATGTATGGATCCATGACATTGGAACAAGAAGGTGTAAAGTTGAAGTTGCCTCGGGTATCCTAAGAAGTTGGCAATGCCAGAGCCATGGTCCTAAAGCTGCTTGCAGTGGCATGTATTCCAACATTCTCTCTCTCTCTCTCTCTCTCTCTCTCTCTCTCTCTCTCTCTCTCTCTCTCTCTCTCATACATACAGACACACAGATACCCACATACAGATATATTATGTGCAAGAATACAATAATAAATACAATTTAAAATATGAAAACACAGTCCAACTAATAGCAAGTTCAAGTCCTTAAATTTATAAAAATCTTGAGGTTTTATCAATAAAAAAAGACCTTTTGTCTGAAAACTAACAGTCCTAGACTGGGGCATGAATAAAGTCAACCACCTATCTATTTATGCTGTATCTCCATATTTTAAGTTATACTTTTTAGTTTTTCATTATCACATCCTTATTTACTATGACAGGATTTCTGAAAGTGTAACTTGTTGTCACTTGAGAAGACAAATCTGTTGATAACTTTAATTATTTATATATGTTTAATTATAAATTATACAATAATTTATAATTGTTGTAAAATATACAATCAAACCTTTGGTCAAACTAACTAATATCCTTTTATGAATGAATGAGAAAGCATATTATTTTTTTGTAATCATCTTTTGATTGTTAGTTTTAACTTATTTTTGTTTTTACATATTTTAGTTGTATTTACTCTTGTGACATTTCCTGCTTTTGCCCATTTATAGGTTTGGTTAATATAAAAAAGCCAGCTAAAATATTATCTTTTCTGTGTATTATTTTTTCTTCATCTGAATTACATTTTTAAATTTTACAGACAAGAGATTATAATGATTTTCCATTAGGAAAAAAAAGGACTTTTATTTTGATTTTATGTAAATGGATATTTCCATGCATATGTCTATAGTATGTGTCTGCAGTACCTAATGAAACCAGAAGGGGGCACAGTATTAAACATGTTGAAAAGCTGTACATGATTCCTAAGAACTGAATCCCTGTATCCAGAAGAGCAGCCCTTGCTCTTAATCACTGAGCCATCACTCTCATACAATTCACCTTTTTATTATAGGGGTTGGGAAGAAGGCGGTATTCTGGTTGTTAGTACTAAATGGTACTAGATTGGACACAGCATTAGATTAAGGCCCAAAACTAATGATCTCTGGCTTTATAATCATACTATTTTGTGCCAATAAGCACCAATTTCTCTCTCTGAAACTCTTTCTTACTGGCCAGGTGAGAGCCTCATTAACTCTTTGTTAACCAGAGATAAAAGAAACAAAAATAATAAACTCTTTTACACAAGCAATATTAAGAGATACATACACTTATACACATATACATTCTGGTCTATACCAAACTCCTGTCTCATTAATCCCACAAGTGTTTGTGAATACATACATACACATACATCTACATGCATATGTATTCACATACATCCAAACAGACTTATACCTATATACATTTGGTGGATGAATCTGAGCCCCAAATGTCATACACATACATTTGGTGGATGGATGGGTTAGAACCACAGATTACAACTGTATCCAGTTACTCTATTATTTTTATACTTTCTTAGAAAAAAAGTTCTGTAGAAAAATATCTCCTATATAAAATATTACACAAAAGGTGAGTTACAGAAAGATGTTGATAGTTAAATTCAAAGAGGGCTTTCATTCTATAAGCTTAGTATAAGTTCAAAGCAAAGGTATTATGTGGCCTCGCTTTGTCATAGTGCACAGCTGTAGTTTCATCCTTGGATATGACCTAGAATGAATATTTTCTTTCTGGAAAGACAATTAAAACCACCTCTTAAACTATCTTTCTAAAATTATTCGAATCAAATTGGGAATTCTATGAAATAATCTATACAGCATAAAATCATGAAAGTTTATTTTTACTCTGATCTTAAGTAATGATCTTATGTTGTTCTACAGGATATTGGCAAAACTGGGTGGGAAGAAGCTTAAAATCATAAGACTATGAAATAGTGATAGGAAATGGCAAGTAGGCTGAAGGAAATAAATCTGAGATAAGGTTTCTTGGAACAATGAATTTTAGAGTTCACCCATCTGTTCCATATCCAGAAAAATCATCTGCTAGCTTTAGTCTCTTTTGGATGGCTCCTGACAAGGTAAGACACTAACTAAAAGAAACCTTGCAAAGCCCAATGTATACTAGAGTTCCTTACAAGACCTCCCTTTGTTTTATGATTTTATTTACATAGACATTATTTTGTTGAGGAAAATTATTTGTATACATTGTATGATTAGCTATGAGCATGAACCTCTACATAAAACACCTCAGAAAAAGCCTAAAATACCCTTCCTGACAGCTGAATCACCTTGTCAGTTTCCTCATGAGAACAAGCTGGTGTTCATAGAGAATGTGTTCATTTCAGCATATATAATCTCCTCCTACTTTGGACAACTGGTTGGAATGGCAGTAGCAATACATGTGTAATTTTATTGTTCATGTTTTATGATATAATGTCATAGATGTTGGGAGTCACTTGTATTTAAAATTCTTTCTTTTTAAATTTATTTATTAGATATATTCTTCATTTACATTTCAAATATAGACCTCTTTCTTGTTCCACCTGAAAGTCTCATAATCCACATCCCCCCGTCCCCGTTCCCCAATCAACCCTCTTCCACTTCCCTGTCTCAGCATTCCCCCACACTGCAGCTTCAAGCCTTTCCAGGACCAAGGACCTCTCCTTCCTTTGATGTTCAACAAGGCCACCCTCTACTGTCTATGTGTCTGGAGCCATGGGTAACTCCATGTGCACTCTGTGGTTGATGGTTTTAGCCCTGGGAGCTCTGGGAGTACTGAGTGGCTCATATCATTTTTCCTTCTATGGTTCTGAAAACCCCTTCAGCTTCTCAGATCCTTTCTCTAGCTCGCCCCATTGGGGACCCTCTGTTCAGTTCAATGGCTGGCTGAGAGTGTCCCCCTCTGTATTTGTCATGCACTAGCAGAGCCTCTCAGGAGACATCTATATCTGACTACAGTCAACAAGTACTTGTGGGCATATTAATAGTATCTGGGTTTTGTAACTGTATATGGGATGGATCACTAGGTGGGGTAGTCTCTGGATGGTCCTTCCCTCAGACTCTGCTCCACATTTTGTCTTTGCATTTCCTTCTGTGGGAATTTAGTTTCCCCTTTTTAAAAGGACCAGAGTATCCATACATTGTTCTTCCTTCTTCTTGAGCATCATATGATATGTGAATTGTGTCTTGGGTATTCCAAGCTTCTGGGTTAATAACTACTTATCAGTGAGTGCATATCATTTGTGTTCTTTTGTGATTGGGTTACCTCACTCAGGATGATATTTCCTAATTACAACTATGTGTCTAAGAATTTCATGAATTCATTGTTTTTAATAGCTAGATTGGCAGGATTAATATAGCAAAAATGGCTATTTTGCCAAAAGCAATCTACAGATTCAATGGAATTTCCATTAAAATTCCAACTCAATTCTTCATAGAGTTAGAAAAAGCAATTCTAACATTCATCTGGAATAACAAAAAAAACTCAGGATAGCAAAAAATATTCTCAACATTAAAAGAACTTCTGGGGGAATAAGTATCCCAGACCTCAAGGAGTACTACAGAGCAATAGTGTTAAAAACTGCATGGTATTTGTACAGTGATAGGCAGGTAGATCAGTTTTGAATAGAATTGAAGACCCAGAAATGAACTCACACATATGATCACTTGACCTTTGACAAAGGGGCTAAAACCATCCAGTGGGAAAAAGACAACATTTTCAACAAATGATAATGGTTCAACTGGCAATTAGCATGCAGAAGAATACAAATTGATCCATTTTCATCTCCTTGTACACAGATGAAGACCAAGTGGATCAAGGACCTCCACATATAACTAGACACACTGAAATTAATAGAAAAGAAACTGGGGAAGAACCTTGAACACATGGGCACAGGGCAAAATTTCATGAACAGAACACCAATAACTTATGTTTTAAGATCAAGAATTGACAAGTGGGGCCTCATAAAATTACAATGTTTCTGTAAGGCAAAGGACACTATCAATAGAACAAAATAGCAAACAACAAATTGTGAAAATATCTTTACCAACCCTATATCCACAGAGGGCTAATATCCAATATGTACAAAGAACTCAAGACTTTAGACTCCAGAAAGCCAAATAACCCTATTAAAAATGGGGTACAGAGTTAAACAAAAAAATTTCACCTAATGTATATCAAATGGCTAAGAAGTACCTAAAGAAATGTTCAACATCCTTAGTAATCAGGGAAATGTAAATCAAAAAAAAAAAAAAAAAACCTTGAAATTTCACCTCATTCCAATCAGATGGCCAAGACAAAAAAAAATCAGAAAACAGCAGTTGCTGGCAAGGAAATACAGAAAGAAGAATATTACTCCACTGCTGATGGGATTGCACGCTGGTACAACCACTCTGGAAGTAAGTCTGGTGGTTCCTCAGAAAACTGGGCATGATACTACTGGAGGACCCTGATATACCACTCCTGGCCATATACCCAGAGGATTCCCCAGAATGTAATAAGGACACATGCTTAACTCTGGTCATAGTAGTCTTATTTATAATAGCCAGAAGCTGGAAATAACTCAGATGTACCTCGACAGAGTAATGGATACCGAAAATGTGGTATATTTTTACAATGGAATTCTACTCAGCTATTAAAAACAATGAATTCATGAAATTCTTAGGCAAATGCGTGGAACTAGAAAATATCATCCTGAGTGAGGTGACCCAATCACAAAAGAACTCACATGTTATATATTCACTGATAAGTAGATATTATCCCAGAAACTTGGAATATCCAAGACACAATTCACATATTAAATGATGCCCAAGAAGAAGGAAGAACAATGTATAGATACTCTGGTCCTTCTTAGAAGGGGGAACAAAATACACACAGAAAGATATACAGAGACAACATGTGGAACAGAGACTTAGGAAAAGACTATCCATAGACTACCCCACCATCCCATTTACAGTTACAAAACCCAGACAGTATTATAGATGCCCACAAGTACTTGCTGACCAGAGCCAGATATAGCTGTCACCTGGGAGGCTCTGGTAGTACACAACAAATACAGAGGGGCACACTCTCAGCCAGCCGTTGAACTGAGAAGAGGGTCCCCAATGGGGGAGCTAGAGAAAGGACCCAAGGAGATGAAGGGGTTTTCAGCACCATAGGAGGAACAATGATATGAGCCACTCAGTACTCCCAGAGATCCCAGGGACAAAAACATCAACTAGATAGTACACATGGTGTTGCCCATGGCTCCAGACACATAGGTAGCAGAGGATGGACTTGTTGGGCAACTAAGGGAGGAGAGGAGGAGAGGCCCTTGGTCCCAGGAAAGGCTTGTTGCAGCAGTGTAGGGGAATACCAGGATAGGAATGTGGGGGGTAGTTGATTGGGGAATGGGAGAGAGATGGCTTAAGGGACCTTTGTGGGGGGGGAGGGGGTACCAGGAAAGCAGAAATCATTTGAAATGTAAATAAAGAATATATCTAATAAAAGTAAAACAAAAAGAGAATTGACTAATGGGACCTAATAAAATTACAAAGTTTCTGTAAGGCAAAAGACACTGTCAGTAGGACAAAACGGCCACCAACAAATTGGGAAAAGATCTTTACCAACCCTACATCTGACAGAGGGCTAATATCCAATATATACAAAGAACTCAAGACTTTACAACCCCTCTGGAAATAAGTCTGGTGTTTCCTCAGAAAACTGGGAATGATATTACTGGAGGACCCTTCTATATCACTCCTGGGCATGTACCCAGAGGATTCCCCGGCATGCAATATGGACACATGATCCACTATGTTTAAAGCAGTCTTATTTATATTAGCCAGAAGCTGGAAAGAACCCAAATGTCCCTGAGTGAAGGAATAGATACAGAAAATGTAGTATATTTACACAATGGAATACTACTCATCTATTTGAAATTCTAATCACAATAATTGTTGAAAAGCACAAGGAAGGTGCTCCATGGTGAAACATATGCTTTATTTGCACAAGACTGTGGGTTTAGTCCTCAGCATCAAGTAAATATTTTTCAAGTATTTGAAAAGTAGTAAATAAAAAGAAAATTGAGAAAACAATTTGTCCATGAGTCTTCTTTAATAAATATTAGTGCTGGGCAGTGGTGGCACACGCCTTTAATCCCAGCACTTAGGAGGCAGAGGCAGGCAGATTTCTGAGTTCAAGGCCAGCCTGGTCTACAGAGTGAGTTTCAGGACAGCCAGGGCTATACAGAGAAACCCTGTCTCAAAAAAAACCAAACAAACAAAAAACAAAAAATAAATCTTAGCAACAGTGTTTTTTTTTTTATCATTTTTTTTATTTTCTATATTCTTTGTTTACATTCCAAAGGCTTTCCCCTTTCCCAGGTACCCCCCACCATATGTCCCATAATTCCTCTCCCCCCCATGCTATTCC
The DNA here is from genome assembly GCA_964023405.1 of Apodemus agrarius. Lineage (NCBI taxonomy): Eukaryota > Metazoa > Chordata > Mammalia > Rodentia > Muridae > Apodemus > Apodemus agrarius. Next base: position 144,738,264 of record OZ030007.1, on the reverse strand, counting down.
CCACTCTTCCCCCCCCCACGATTTCTCTGTTCTGGGTCTACAATACTGGATCCAATCTTTACAGGCCCAGGGTTCTCTCCTTTTTTTCTTCTTGAGAGTCATTTGACTTGCTAATTGTGCCTTGAGTATTTAGGGCTTCTGGGCTCATTAATATCCACTTATCAGTGATTGCATTTCGTGTGTATTCTTTTGTGATTGGGTTAGCTCACTTAGGATGATAGTTTCCAGATCTAACCATTTACCTACAAATTGCATGAATTCATTATTTTTAATTGCTGAGTAGTACTCCATTGTATAAATATACCACATTTTCTGTATCCATTCCTCCTTTGAGGGATATCTGGGCTCCTTCCAATTTCTGGCTATTATAAACAAGGCTGCTATAAACATAGTGGAGCATGTGTCTTTGTTGTATGCAGGGGAATCCTCTGGGTATATGCCCAGGAGTGGTATGCCAGGGTCCTCTGGGAGTGGCATGCCCAATTTTCTGAGGAACCGCCACACTGATTTCCAGAGTGGTTTTACCATTTTGCAATCCCACCAACAGTGGAGGAGTGTTCCTCTTTCTCCACATCCTCGCCAGCACTTGTTGTCTCTCGAGTTTTTAATCTTAGCCATTCTGACTGGAGTGAGGTGGAATCTCAGGGTTGTTTTGATTTGCATTTCCCTGATGACTAATGATGTTGAACATCTCTTAAGGTGTTTCTCGGCCATCCGAATTTCTTCTGGTGAAAATTCTTTGTTTAGCTCTGTGCCCCATTTTTTGATAGGGTTATTTGGTTCTTTGGGGTCTAACTTCTTGAGTTCTTTGTATATATTGGATATTAGCCCTCTGTCGGATGTGGGGTTGGTGAAGATCATTTCCCACGTTGTTGGTTGCCGTTTTGTCTTTCTGACAGTGTCCTTTGCCTTACAGAAACTTTGTAATTTTATGAGGTCCCATTTGTCCATTCTTGATCTTAGAGCATAAGCTATTGGTGTTCTGTTCAGGAACTTTACCCCTGTGCCCATGTCCTCCAGGGTCTTCCCAAGTTTCTTTTCTAATAGTTCAGTGTGTCTGGTTTTATGTGGAGGTCCTTGATCCATTTGGAGTTGATCTTAGTACAAGGAGATAAGAGTGGGTCAATTCGCATTCTTCTGCATGTTGACCTCCAGTTGAACCAGCACCATTTGTTGAAAAGGCTATCTTTTTTCCACCGGATGGTTGTGGCTCCTTTATCAAAGATCAAGTGACCATAAGTCTGTGGGTTAATTTCTGGGTCTTCAATCCTATTCCATTGATCTACCTGCCTGTTGCTGTACCAATACCATGCAGTTTTTAACACAATTGCTCTGTAGTACTGCTTGAGGTCAGGGATATTGATTCCCCCAGAAGTCCTTTTATTGTTGAGAATAGTTTTAGCTATCCTAGGTTTTTTGTTGCTCCAGATGAATTTGAGAATTGCTCTTTCTAGATCTATGAAGAATTGATTTGGGATTTTGATGGGGATTGCATTGAATCTGTAGATTGCTTTTGGCAAGATGGCCATTTTTACTATATTGATCCTGCCAATCCAGGAGCAAGAAATATTTTTCCATCTCCTGAGGTCTTCTTCGATTTCTTTCTTCAGGGACTTGAAGTTCCTGTCATACAGATCTTTCACTTGTTTGGTTAGAGTTACGCCAAGGTACTTTATGTTGTTTGTGGCTATTGTGAAGGGTGTTATTTCCCTAATTTCTTTCTCAGCCTGCTTGTCCTTTGAGTACAAGAAGGCCACTGACTTGCTTGAGTTAATTTTATAACCTGCCACTTTGCTGAAGTTGTTTATCAGCTGTAGAAGTTCTCTGGTGGAGTTTTTTGGGTCGCTTAGGTAAACTATCATATCGTCTGCAAATAATGATAGTTTGACTTCTTCCTTTCCAATTTGTATCCCTTTGACTTCCTTATGTTGTCTGATTGCTCTCGCTAGAACTTCAAGTACTATATTGAAAAGATATGGAGAGAGAGGACAGCCTTGTCTAGTCCCTGATTTTAGTGGGATTGCTTCAAGTTTCTCTCCATTTATTTTGATGTTGGCTACTGGTTTGCTGTAGATTGCTTTTACTATGTTTAGGTATGGGCCTTGAATTCCTGCTCTTTCCAAGACTTTTAGCATGAAAGGATGCTGAATTTTGTCAAATGCTTTTTCAGCATCTAATGAGATGACCATGTGGTTTTTTTCTTTTAGTTTGTTTATGTAGTGGATTACATTGATGGATTTCCGTATATTGAACCATCCCTGCATTCCTGGAATGAAGCCTACTTGATCATGGTGAATGATCGTTTTGATATGCTCTTGGGTTCGGTTGGCAAGAATTTTATTTAGTATTTTTGCATCTGTATTCATAAGAGAAATTGGCCTGTAGTTCTCTTTCTTTGTTGGATCTTTTTGTGGTTTAGGTATCAGCGTAATTGTGGTTTCGAAGAATGAGTTGGGCAGTGTCCCTTCTGTCTCTATTTTGTGGAATAGTTTGAAGAGTATTGGTGTTAAGTCTTCTTTGAAGGTCTGGTAGAATTCTGCACTAAAACCATCTGGTCCCGTACTTTTTTTGGTTGGGAGGCTTTCTATAACCCCTTCTATTTCTTTAAGGGTTATGGGACTGTTTAGCTGGTCTACTTGATGCTGATTTAATTTTGGTATTTGGTATCTGTCTAGGAAATTGTCCATTTCCTCCAGATTCTCCAGTTGTTTTGAGTATAGGCCTTTGTAGTAGGATCTGATGATCTTTTGAATTTCCTCTGTTTCTGTTGTTATATCCCCCTTTTCATTTTTAATTTTGTTAATTTGGATACTATCTCTGTGCCCTTTGGTTAGTCTAGCTAAGGGTTTATCTATCTTGTTGATTTTCTCGAAGAACCAGCTCTTGGTTTTGTTGATTCTTTGTATGATTCTCTTTGTTTCTGCTTGATTGATTTCAGCCCTTAGTTTGATGATTTCCTCTCTTCTACTCCTCCTGGGTGAGTTAGCTTCTTTTTGTTCCAGCGCCTTCAGGTGTGCTGTTAAGTTGCTAGTGTATGCTCTTTCCAGTTTCTTTTTGGAGGCACTCAGGGCTATGAGTTTTCCTCTTAGCACTGCTTTCATTGTATCCCAGAGATTTGGGTAGGTCGTACCTTCATTTTCATTGAAGTCTAAAAAGTCTTTGATTTCTTTCTTTATTTCTTCCTTGACCAGGGTGTCATTGAGTAGAGTATTGTTCAGTTTCCATGTGTATGTGGGCTTTCTGTAGTTCTTCTTGCTATTGAAGACCACTTTTACTCCATAGTGATCCGATAGGAGACATGGGATTAGTTTGGTCTTCTTGTATTTGTTGAGGTCTCTCTTGTGACCAATTATATGATCAATTTTTGAGAAGGTACCGTGCGGTGCTGAGAAAAAGGTATACTCTTTTGTTTTAGGATGGAATGTTCTATATATATCTGTTAAATCCAATTGGTCCATAGCTTCAATTAGTTTCACTGTGTCCCTGTTTAGTTTCTGCTTTCCTGATCGGTCCATTGAGGAGAGTGGAGTGTTGAAGTCACCTACAATCATTGTGTTAGGTGCGATGTGTGCTTTAAGCTTTAGTAAAGTTTCTTTTACGAATGAGTGTGCCCTTGCATTTGGTGCATAGATGTTCAGTATTGAGAATTCTTCTTGGTGGATTTTCCCTTTGACAAGCAGGAAGTGACCTTCTGTGTCTCTTTTGATGACTTTAGGTTGAAAGTCGATTTTATCTGATATTAGAATGGCTACTCCAGCTTGTTTCCTGGGACCATTTGCTTGTAGAACTGTCTTCCATCCTTTTACTCTAAGGTGGTGTTTGTCTTTGACACTGAGATGTGTTTCCTGTATGCAGCAAAATGTAGGGTCCTGTTTCCGTATCCAGTCTGTTAGTCTGTGTCTTTTGATTGGGGAATTGAGTCCATTGATATTAAGAGATATTAAGGAATAGTAATTATTACTTCCTGACATTTTGGGAATTGTTATTATTATTTGTATTTGAGTGGTTCTCTTCTTTTGGGTTGGATGAGATGGGGTTTCTATCTTGTTTCTTCTGGGGTGTTGTTTCCCCCCTTGTGTTGGTATTTTTCCCCTATTATCCTTTGTAGGGCTGGGTTTGTAGATAAGTATCTTGCAAATTTGGTTTTGTCGTGGAATATCTTGGTTTCCCCATCTATGGCAATTGAGAGTTTCGCTGGGTATAGTAGTCTTGGCTGAAGTTTGTGTTCTCTTAGGGTCTGCATAAGGTCTGCCCAGGATCTTCTAGCTTTCATGGTCTCAGGTGAGAAGTCTGGTGTAATTCTGATAGGTCTTCCTTTGTATGTTACTTGTCCTTTTTCTCTTACTGCTTTTAATATTCTTTCTTTGTTTAGTACATTTGGGGTTTTGACTATTATGTGACGGGAAGTATTTCTGTTCTGGTCCAGTCTATTTGGGGTTCTATAGGCTTCTTGTATATTCATGGGCATCTCTCTCTTTAGGTTGGGGAAATTTTCTTCCATAATTTTGTAGAAGATATTTGCTGGCCCTTTAAGTTGTAGATCTTCATTCTCATCTATCCCTATAATCCTTAGGTTTGGTCTTCTCATTGTGTCCTGGATTTCCTGAATGTTTTGGGTTACCTGCTTTTTGCATTTTGCATTTTCTTTAATTGTTGAATCCATAGTTCCTATGGTATCTTCAGCATCTGAGATTCTGTCTTCTATCTCTTGTATTCTATTGTTGATATTTGCATCTATGACTCCTGATTTCTTCCCAAGGTTTTCTATCTCCAACATTGTCTCCCTTTGCGATTGCTTAGTTGTTTCTACTTCTGTTTTTAGATTTTGTATGGTTTTGCTCAGATCTTTCAGTTGCTTGTTTGTGTTTTCCTGTAATTCTTTAAGGGATTTTTGTGTTTCCTCCTTTATGACTTCTACTCGTTGACCCATGTTCTCTTGTATTTCTTTGGGTGATTTTTGTTTCTCCCCCGTATTGGGATTCACTTTTTGCTCTATATTCTCCTGGATTTCTTTAAGTGATTTTTGTGTCTGCCTTGTATGGGCTTCTAGTTTTTGATCTATTTTCTCCTCTATTACTTTAAGGAATTTATCTAAGTGATCCTCAATCTGCATCTTTACCAGTGATTTTAGATCTGAGTCTTGTTTTTCTGGTGTGTTGAGATATCTGGGATTTAATTGTGTTTGTCTTGCAATGGCTTCTAGCTTTTGATCTATTTTCTCATGTATTACTTTAAGAGATTTATCTAAGTGTTCCTCTATCAGCATCCTGACCAGTGATTTTAGATCTGAGTCTTGTTTTTCTGGTGTTTCGGGGTATCCAATATTTATTGCTGTTGGGGAACTGGGTTCGGATGCCGCCATATTGCCTTGATTTTTGTTAGTAGCGATCTTACGTTTGCCTTTTGCCATCTGGTTAACTCTGGTGTTAGTTGGTCCTGTAGATACTAGCTGGTGCTTGACCCTCCTGTGGGGTTGTAAGGCTATTTCCCAGTGACTGGGATACCTGAATCACTGTCCTGCGGGGGTCTTGCTCACAGATTGCTGACGGGTGGCCTGAGTCCCCCGAGGTCTTAACCTCAGGATATCCCAGGTATTTGGTTCCGCCTGTTGGGCGGCTGCTCTGCACTGCTCCTGCTCAGGGTTCGCTGTCTGATATCCTGTTTCCCCAGGGGTCTTAAAGATGGGATATCTCAGTTATCTGGTTCCGCCTGCTGGTCCCAAGCTGCTGGGAAGCTGGCTGGGTCCGGTTTCCAGCTTCCCTGCCACTGGCTGGATGGGAGGCTGGTTCGGCCTCCGGCTGGGTCTGGGTACCTGGCACACTGGCTGACTCTGGCTTCCTCACCACCAGCTGGACGGGAAGCTGCAGGCAATATGGCAGCTGCCTGCAGGGAGCTCAGGGTCCGCCCTGCGCGCGAGTGCAGAGTGCACCCGCTATTTTGTGCCCAATTCCCACTCCAGGCCTGAGTCCCCGAAGGTCTTAAGCTCGGGCTGTCTCGGGTACCTGGTTCTGCAGCCGCAGCTGGATGGTTCTGAGCACCTGGCACGCTGGGTGACCCTCCGGCTTCCCCACCACCAGCTGGGCGGGAAGCTGCAGGCAATATGGCAGCTGCCTGCAGGGAGCTCGGGGTCCGCCGCGGGAGTGCAGAGTGCACCCGCTATTCTGTGCCCAACTCCCACTCCAGGCCTGAGTCCCCGAAGGTCTTAAGCTTGGGCTGTCTCGGGTACCTGGTTCTGCCGCCGCCGCCGGATGGTTCTGAGCACCTGGCACGCTGGGTGACCCTCTGGCTTCCCCACCACCAGCTGGGCGGGAAGCTGCAGGCAATATGGCAGCTGCCTGCAGGGAGCTCGGGGTCCGCTGCGCGAGTGCAGAGTGCACCCGCTATTCTGTGCCCAACTCCCACTCCAGGCCTGAGTCCCCGAAGGTCTTAAGCTTGGGCTGTGTCGGGTACCTGGTTCTGCCGCCGCCGCCGGATGGTTCTGAGCACCTGGCACGCTGGGTGACCCTCCGGCTTCCCCACCGCCAGCTGGGCGGGAAGCTGCAGGCAATATGGCAGCTGCCTGCAGGGAGCTCGGGGTCTGCCCCGCGCGCGAGTGCAGAGTGCACCCGCTATTCTGTGCCCAATTCCCACTCCAGGCCTGAGTCCCCGAAGGTCTTAAGCTTGGGCTGTCTCGGGTACCTGGTTCTGCCACCGCCGCCGCCGGATGGTTTGCCGGATGGTTCGCCGGATGGTTCGCCGAGCCGGGCGGTGGTGGCGCACGCCTTTAATCCCAGCACTTGGGAGGCAGAGGCAGGCGGATTTCTGAGTTCGAGGCCAGCCTGGTCTACAGAGTGAGTTCCAGGACAGCCAGGAGTACACAGAGAAACCCTGTCTCGAAAAACCAAAAAAAAAAAAAAAAAAAAAAAAAAAAAAAAAAAAAAAAAAGCAACAGTGTTTTTTAATGTTTTCTGATAACAAGGTTATATACCTTCCCCAAAAATGTATCAACTATGAATGAAAGGTTGTATTTACACCAGAGGTAAGTTGTGCTCACTGAAGAACATGAAATATTAGACTGACATAACTTGTTTAATGTAAATACTAAAAAATGTGTTTTCAGAGGAATTTGTAGTGTAAAATTTTCTTTGGGTTTTGAGAAAAGAAAATGCTTCCTCTTAATGTAGAATAATGCCTTTTATCTCTTAGGATTGAACTCTACATCAAAATCTTCTCCTTCCTTATCTCCTTTTAGTTCAGCATGATTGGCCTCAATTGCTGCTCATTCTTTAATATATGGAGTAGTCAATCAGGTTCCTTTGAAAAATGCTAAAATGAAACCCTTGAAGTTGAATTTGTGGCTCTGAAGGACAGAATACTTTCTTTCTGACTTCCTACTTTCCTTCGTTGTGGTACAACATTTTGCATTGAAAAGTACAGTATTAAGACATGTGGAATATAACATCCTAGTCAGGGAATATGGCAAATGTTATTAAAGCAACTGAAATTAGTCTATTTGTGATTGTCATACATGCCTGCTACTTATGCCAAAGTACCAATTCCTGATCAAAAAGAAATGTACTGGGCAAAACCTGTTAACCATTTACTAATGCCATCTCAGCCATAAAAATTAATGTGAACTTACATAGAGTGTGAATGGACTTTCAAATTAGAAAGAAAACTAAACCAAACAAAAAATCCAAAGCCAAACACTGTGCACTACTGTGAAATAATGACCTTTAAAACTATACTGTACAATAAGAATTCCACCTGGTTCCTTTATTTTTAAAATTCAAGCACTGAAGTCAAATAACAAACTAGGTATCCTCAACATGTATATCCTGCATTGACAGTAAAAGGTAACATCTAATTGTTAGCCAAAGGGGCATCTTGGAAATCTCCAAACAACTCAGCATTGTCAAAGATGTTGGTTGCTCCCCATGTTCTGATGGTAAAGTCCTATTACTGATGAAACATTTATATATCTATTGAACACATAGCAGTCCAGCTGGTGGTCTGGTGGTGTACTGGCTAGTTTATGTGTCAACTTGACACAGGCTGGAGTTATCATAGGAAAAGGAGCTTCACTTGGGGAAGTGCCTCTATGAGATCCAGCTGTGGGGCATTTTCTCAATTAGTGATCAAGTGAAGGAGGGCCCCTTGTGAGCGGTGCCATCTCTGGGCTGGTATTCTTGGGTTCTATAAGAGAGCAGGCTGAGCAAGCCAGGGGAAGCAAGCCAGTAAGTAACATCCCTCCATGGCCTCTGCATCAGCTCCTGCTTCCTGACCTGCTTGAGTTCCAGTCCTGACTTCCTTTGGTAATGAACAGCTGGAAGTGTAAGCTCAATAAACCCTTTCCTCCCCAACTTGCTTCTTGGTCATGATGTTTGTGCAGGAATAGAAACCCTGACTAAGACAAATTGGTACCAGCGTAGTGGGGTATTCCTGTGACAACCTGACCATGTTTTGGGGAGGACTGTGGAAGGACTTTGGAACTTTGGGCTAGATGGTCCATTCAGTGATGAGACCTCTCTGAGATGTTGTGGAGGAGCTTGGAAGATTATGTTGAGAACAGTGCAGAAGATGGAGGCCTGGCTTGTGAAATTTCAGAGGGAAAATTAAAGACTCTTATCAGGGCCATGAAGACTCTGTGGTTCTGGTTAGCTGGGGCTGAAGAATCAGCTGTGAGTAACAAGATACCAGAACCACTAAAGTGAGTCGTTGTGTTACTGGGACTATTGATGCTGGTTAGCTGGAGCTAAGAAATTAGCGGTGAGTAAGAAGAGACCAGCATCACTGAGGTGAAATCTTCTGGGAAGTGTTTTCTGAGAGCACAGAGGATGTGTTCCAGATAGCCAAGGTTGTGCCTTGTGCTGTAGCAGGACTTGGTACTGTGTAAGAGTCACCCAGGTGGTACTGCTTTTGAAGGCATGAAGGCATCATGAAGAACAGCTGAGGCTTGGTACAGTGAGAGGCCATGGAAGGCCATTGGTGAAAGTGTACCCTCAGTTGTAACTGAAGGCCCAGAACTGAAGGGGTCATGCAAAAGAGTTGAGGCTTGGAGATGCCAGTACTATGTGATGACCACCAAGGACAGCAGCAGCAGTGGAGTACAAGCAGCTGGAGCCTAGAAGACAAGGTGTGTGCTACAACGGGAAGAGCTGGAGAAGTGACCCAAGCCCTTGGAGGAGCCCAGAAGATCGTGAGTTGGATCCCAGACTTTGGAGTTTGAGTTTTGCCTTTGATTGTGACTGTGCCCTGATATTTTTCCCTCTTGAAAGAAGGTATTTTAGTGGAGCTCACAGTTCAGAGACTTGAATTTTTAAAAGACTTTGAATTTTAAGATATTGGACATTTTAAAGGGATTGAATTTTTAATATGTAAAGACTGTGGGACCTTTTACATTATTGAGATCTTGGGGATGAATAAGAAAGTAAGGATTGAGGCTTAATAGTGATATGTTGGTGTGTCAAGTTGACAAGGGGTCAATTGTACTGGCTAGTTTATGTGTCAACTTGACACAGGCTGGAGTTATCATAGGAAAAGGAGCTTCACTTGGGGAAGTGCCTCTATGAGATCCAGCTGTGGGGCATTTTCTCAATTAGTGATCAAGTGAAGGAGGGCCCCTTGTGGGCGGTGCCATCTCTGGGCTGGTATTCTTGGGTTCTATAAGAGAGCAGGCTGAGCAAGCCAGGGGAAGCAAGCCAGTAAGTAACATCCCTCCATGGCCTCTGCATCAGCTCCTGCTTCCTGACCTGCTTGAGTTCCAGTCCTGACTTCCTTTGGTAATGAACAGCTGGAAGTGTAAGCTCAATAAACCCTTTCCTCCCCAACTTGCTTCTTGGTCATGATGTTTGTGCAGGAATAGAAACCCTGACTAAGACAGGTGGGTACCTAAGTCTTCATCCCTACTGACTAGTATGCATGTTACTTGAAGGTACCATTCTACCAGAGAAGAACTTGTACCTTCAATGGACAATGGTGCCTTTCTGTGTGATATACCAGTGCAAGAGTGGCCAAAATTGTCAAAGTAGCCAACACCAAGCATTGGGATTAAGGCCTACTCCATGATGTGGAACCCATGCTTAAAACTGCAGGTGTGGCAATGAAACTGAGACTAGAAAGGCCATAGACCTATGCGAAAACAAATACTGTTGTCTAGTAAAGAAACATAGCAATAAAATGACTCCTAATGAAATTTTGCTATGCCTAGAATTCAGTGTCTTGACCAACCATTATCAGGAAAGCTTCCTACTTCAGTAGATGGGAACTAAAACAGAGAGTCATAAGTGGTAAAATGTGCCAGAAGAGAGACACCTTAGAACACTAAGTCCTACATCTAGTATCTTTGCCTAACCCCTCCCCTCAGAGTTTAGAGAACTGAGCAAGAGGAGACAGAGATTGTAAGAGACTGATTGTAAGGTAATACCAACAAAACAGTATTTTCCAGATACATCAATCTGATGTGCACCTGAACCCACATAGATTGAGACAGCATGCATGTATCTACACAAGTCCACAGGAGATGAAGACCCAGCAGTGAGAGTGGGATATGTGCACAAGCTTCTACAGCTAACCAAGAAGCTATCTCCAATTGACCAACAGCTTGCAAAGGAAAACTCTTTTCTCCAGTCAAGTCTCACTAGGTATACAAGCTATTCATATGGGCAGGTCCTCTGCCCAGTAGTAGAATATAACAAAAAATGATATTTATCAGCCTCATATTGCGTGGTTTGAACATTTTAACATTACTAGTTATTTTTTCATATATTATGGATTTAAACTTTGTAGTTTTAGTGTGTGTGTGCATGTGCATGTAAGTGTGTGTATGTTTATATGCATGTAGGTGAGTGTATGTGTACATGTTTCTTGTGCTTTAAATTATCTTTCTTTCTTTGTTGCCTATTTTCTAAGGAACAAGTAAGAGGAAATGTAGAATTGTATAGTTGGGAAGAGGAGAGAAGATGGGAGATGAAGGATGGCAAATTGACCAGAATATATTTTAAGAAAAATGTAGTAAATTATATCTTGATGTTGCTTAGGCAATAGATGAATTTGGGAACATTGTACTAAAACTGATCTCATATGCAGAAGCTAACAATTCTATTCAAATCAAATATAGAAGTCACTCTCTTTCTTTCTCTGTAATTTAAATGTTTGTATATAATATGAGAGATACACTTATAGATAACACATTGCTTCTCCTACTTTTTCTTAGATAACTAGATCATAGTTACTCTTTCCAAAAAGAAAATAAGTTAACTTTTCATACATAGTAAAAATCAAAGAGTACCAAGCTGATTTGGTTTAAGGCACAATCCATGATATGGAACCCATGTCTGACATTGGTGATGTGGTATACTTGACTGGAACCTACATTATACACATTTATCTTTTGAAAATATATTCATTCTGTCTTTTTTTTGGTTTTTTTGAGTCAGGGTTTCTCTGTGTAGCCCTGGCTGTCCTGGAACTCACTCTGTAGACCAGGCTGGCCTTGAACTCAGAAATCTGCCTGCCTCTGCCTCCCAAATGCTGGGTTACAGGCGTGCACCACCACGCCCAACCCCATTCTCTTCTTTCTTATAAGCATATTATAAGTGTATAAATACCATAAAAATAAAAAAATGTCATATACACTGGGGTGACAACTATAATATTAGGAGATTATTTGTGGTTTAAATTTTTTGCACTATAATATACTCCTAAAAAATGTTGATTCTGAAAATGTAAGTCTACTTTCATTTTAGAAGAGAAAATGGATACCTTTTTTTTTCTAGTAGCCATACACTTAGACTTTATTTGAATTCATCATATCTTAAAAGTAAGATCAATAGTACTAGAAATCTAATGAAACTGGAAGTATCTACTGCTATCAAAATGTGTAAAATCGTTAGGGACATATACTACATATAAAACTGATCAATGGGATATATCCACTACTTATACCTCAATAGCATCTGATCTGAAGTCCACATTTCTGCAGCTCATTGGGAAGCAACACAACTGTTGAAGTGTGTCTTTCCTATCATTGTTACTTAGGAATGTTCATCAGTATCCCTGCAGAAGTTGTAGTTTAACCAAGAGACAGCACAAGGTCCTTAACTTTGGAGGACAGAATTCCCCTTACAAAACTGTGGGACTTTCCCCACAAAGACCAATACATTTTACCACTATAAAAAATGGAATTGCTTTTCATTATGCTAGTACAATTGTTATTATCTTATTTTGTTTTCTTCCGTACAAGATTCATGGGAATTACTATTGAAACTATTAAAATAGTAGACATATTTAATAAGCAATCATCAGAGTAGTGAAATCTTCTGTGTCCACCATTTCTCCCTTGTTTGTGAAGGTCACTTTGATCTGTTAACTTGGCAGAAACAAAATGACACAGGATACAAGACTGTAGACATGCTTTAAGAAATTCTACAAATGGTGTTAATTGAGGTGGGAAGACTCCATCTGGATAGAAAATGGGACAGCTTCTGACACTGGCTGCTTTGTAACCATCACACTCTTGCTTTCATGACTTTCCCTTCCTGATGGACCATTCTTTCCAATTATGAGCCACAGTAAACCCTTCTTTTCTTCAGTTGTGTTTTGGTTATGCAATTACATCATAGCAACAAGGCAAGAAACTAACAGGATCTAGCAAATTAAAACACAGATTTGAGAAATAAGAAGCATTAATTTGGATTAGTGATAAAATTTATTTCTCTGGCTGTTATCTTTTTATAAAATGGTTAAAAATATCCTCATGGTAATAGTATTACATACTTTAAAGAGATGAGCTTATAAATAAAGAGGAATGTACAAAAATATATATTTTTTACTTATGATGAGAGTGCTCATTGAGGATGATGTTGTATTATTATATCTGCAAAACTTTTAAAGTTAAAATTCTCTAATTCTGTAAGATACCATTATATAATTATAGAAATATATAAATAAAAATGAATAGATATGGATATCTTAATAATAATCTATAAACTCACATACCAGGATTTTAACATCAATTAAGGTCCTTATTTATTTATTTCCTAATGAATATTCAAAATATATGCTTTTGGGAGGCTTTTGGGAGAAATTATATAATTTCTATTATATAGTTATAGAAATATATAAATAAAAATGAATAGATATGGATATCTTAATAATAATCTATAAACTCACATACCAGGATTTTAACATCAATTAAGGTCCTTATTTATTTATTTCCTAATGAATATTCAAAATATATGCTTTTGGGAGGCCAGTAAGATGACTCAGTGATAAAGCCATTGCCACTTGAGCAAAGTACTGGAGTTCAATCTTTGGGACCCACATGATGGAAGGAAAATGCCAATACCACACACATTTACACATACACATATAATAACAACAATAATAAGTTAAATTAAAAGCTATAGTATTTGTATAATATACATAATGCACTAAAGAATGTACTTTCTTCTTAAGTAGTATATGATCACACTTTATTAGATTTCTTTTTTCTTTTAATCAAAGAACAAAGACCCAATATACCAACTTTTGAGAATCTATACCAAATGTTATAGATTTAAACATTTAAGATAACTAATGAAGTAGCCAGTATTCAGTCACAACTAGAAGACATCTTTTTTTACTTTTTTTAATTTTTATTTTCTATATTCTATGTTTACATTCCAAAGGCTTTCCCCTTTCCCAGTTACCCCCCACCATATGTCCCATAATTCCTCTCCCCCCTGCTATTCCTTACTCATTCCCCCCCCCACGATTTCTCTATTCTGGAGAAAAAAGAAGACATCCTTAATATATATTAATCTATAAATGAGTTAGCATGAAGCTCTCATATCTCTCATTACTAAATACTGAAAAAAACATTTCTGCAGAAGATTGGTTTTGTAGTGTTGACTCCACAGAGGACTGCCACTACTTGACTATGTTTTGACAGTATGGAAGCAGACCTATACCTGTGTATGACAACTATCTCATTTTGGTACTACTTATGAACTACAAGGTTCACCTTGGATTATATTTTTTTCTTTTACAGGGAAAAACACATACAGAAATAACAATATTTAGGTCAAATAGGAAGAAGCACTATTTGAGAATTAAATGGAACATGTTTTTAAATTTTTCAAATAAATTCTACTTCCAGTGTAACTGTACCTACAGAAAATATTTATACACAGGGCTTCAGAACTCCTATTTGTTGCAGACTATTGAGATTGTTGAGAGCAGACAATATGACCTCATTTAGTAGATATTTTTATAGGTTCTTGGATATGATCCATAAATCTCTTAAGTATCTGAAGATTTTTGGCTTGTGTACGATATCAAGAATGATATTATAAAAGAAAACAAAGCAAAACAGATTTGATTAGTTGGTACCAGTCATTAACCACAATTATCCCTAACATGTACTCATATGGAAGAGATAATTTCTGACTCCAATAATATCACACTCACAATTGAAATTCATAATGACTTGATTCAGTATTTTTTTTAACCAGGGTCCTTTGGACAAGCGGCCAGTGCTCTTAACTTCTGAGCAGTGTCTCCAGCCTTTGGACTGTTTTTTGTTGTTGTTGTTGTTGTTGTTTTTGTTTTTTTTTCCTGGTATTTTTTTATTTTTATTTTCTATATTCTATGTTTACATTCCAAAGGCTTTCCCCTTTCCCAGTTCCCCCCTCATGTGAGGTATAATGTTTTCTGCTACAGACTAAATGAACAACAACAACAAAAAACATATTTTTAGCCTTGAGACACAGATTGGCAGAAGAAATGTTTTATGCACCACAAAGCAGATTGGCATAAACACTATATTGGAGTTTCTAATAAAATGAGTTTAGAAAAACCCCCCAAAATGATTCTCCACAATGACCTATAATAACCATAAAATTAAATTAATTTCAGTAAATTATACTTACTAAGGAAAGATATACTACTTAATCCTGTTAGAACTGTTACCACAACTTGGTATATATTAAGTGGTTTATGTTTACCATATACTATTTAAAAAATTAAATTGCAAGAGCTCCTTATCTCCCCAAATTCTAGCTAATTACAAATTTACTTCTGAGGATATTGGAAAACATTTTCTCCATCATTGGCTTGACTTTATTATGCTCAGTTTTTTTGAGGAGTGGAATGAGGTAATGATGTCCACTGCAATTATTCCAATGCATTTACACTAATTAATATGTTTTCAAATAGTTTTTTTTATCACAACCTAAAGTAAAAAAAAAAACTACTAATATTCAGTCATGGTATTGAATTGTCAATAATTTCATCTCAGATTTTTTTTCTTGTATAAGTGTTTGCTAAACACCAAGTAGGGACTTGGACCCCAGTAGGAGGAGATTATTTGAGTATGGAAGAAAAACCTTGTTATGTAGTGATTGTGAAAAGTAGAACCCTATCTGGATGATCTCCTGCCTATGTAAAGTGTATCTCTAACTCGATATTATATTCCCTAGAGAGAGTGTGTCTCTAAATGGATAATTATCTTAATGTATTCAGTCATAGTAGCTTTCTTTCTAGTCTGAAAATTTGAAAGTTTCTAAGTTTTAGATAGTATCAGTTCTCATTTGATGTAGTGAATATTTCTTCTACCTTAGTATACTAGATGATATCAAGTACTTTGATAATATCCTTTAAGGTTCTGGGTAAATTAGTAAGAATTAGGCCATTTATAAAAATAAATTGGAAATAATTTTATTATTATTATTATTATTATTATTATTATTAATGAATTCTTTGACCCAAGTCAAATATTGTTTCATGATTTTCTATTGTAGATCAATTAATATTACTTTATTTGTGGTTTAACCCTTTCTGTGCTAGTAGTCAAGTTACCTTAATTTTATACTGGAATGTTTTGCTGGATATTTGAATGTAAAATATATAGACATTCCACATCTTGGAACCTATGTAAAATTTTTTCTACTGAGCTCACTTAATTTTGTATCAAGCAAGTTGGCATTATGGACGGCAAGAATTGCAGAAAAAAATTACTGTTGAAGACAAGAAGTAGACAATTTCTACACACTCTTCCAGTGAATACTTTATCAATTGAATGTCAGGATAACCTTCTCACATTTGAGTATAGGTAGACTTCTATTTTAGATATTACAGAATGCCTAGCATTTAATGTTAAGTTTTGGGCTATTTCTGCTTTTGGGTAAACATATACCTTAAGCTAAAGAAAAATCAGGTTGTGATATAGGTGTTGAAATTATATACAGCAACAAAATAATGATTTAATGCTTCAAATGCAAAATATATTTTAAAAAAATTAACTTTACATATTAGTGACTGTTTCTCTAGTCTAGAGGCATAGTCGCTCCCATAGCCTGAAATGTGTGCTATTTATCTCTTGACATTGTCTGACCCCTGTTAGAAAGTCAGCATAATTAATCTATGTAGGGAATATCTGCAAATACTTTCATTTTTGATTTTTAACTGAAGAAACTCTATATACTTATTTATACTAATTAGTCATTTTCATGGATGCCCAAATGTGCATTACAGAGACTTTTTATTATACATTCACACACACACACACACACACACACACACACATGAATAATAAAATAAAATCATTATTAATATAACTAAGTTTTATATACTTAGGTAATTTAGGTATATTAAAATACACAGTGGTCAAATTATGGTAAATAAATATAATTGGTCAAAAGTTAGCTTGTTAAATTAGTTATTTTATCAACTTGTTGCTTTTGTATCTTGGAAAATAAATGAATATATAGACTACTCTCCAGGGTTTATTTCACAGAACAGTGTCTTCAATGAGGAGACATTTTTGAAGAATAGTAATAAGCATGCTGGGTAGATTTCTATATGCATAGATGATCAGTTAAGAAAGATACACTAAACTTATAAGACAGACCAGTTTCTTGAATGAGTCACATTTGTGATGTTACATTAGTCACCAAAGAACTGGATGCAGTCTTCTACAAAGAAGTAATAAGTCAGTGATGACAATAGGTGAGCCAATAAAAATGAGGAAAGAAGAAAGACTTATTCTTCTTTTCAATCTTTTCACAGATCTCCCTAAGTGAAATCCACTTGGTGAATGTTAACCTTTTCTTCTTTTTTTATGAGGAAAGAGTACTAATTTGATACTAGTGGAGAGTTTTCTATTATCCAACCATAGTGATTTTATTTTATTCAGAAAAATGTGTAAATTAGTTTCAGAGGACATTTTCTTTCACATATCTGAAATTTTAATTTTTATTAAGTAAAATCAACATATTTGCTTACTTGTCTAATATATAATATTTGAATAATATTCATTGATCATTGATCTTTTTGCATGTTTCTTTTTTACATAAACAATTTTGAAATAAATTTATTTTCTCTTTTTTTCTTAACAGTGAATCCGAATTGCTGAACTGAGGGCAAGTACACTGATCTATTCAGTACGTCTTCCTTTGTCAAGACAATAATTGAGTCTATGAAGTTATTCTTCTTTTGAAGTATGTTTAGCCTTATGCATGTGAACAAGCAGAAATACCATGCTGTATGAGACTTGCTTTTAACAACTGGTGTGTGTGATATTATAGTCTTCAAAGTTTCAGAATCTCCTCATTAACTAGATGGAAGAAATGGCCATGAGTTTCCTTCTAATGCACTATTGTCATGTGGTGAGATAGAGGCAGAAACCAAAAGAAGACAGAGAAATAATCATCAGTACAGTGGTAAAGTAAGACCATTTGGAGGAAATATTAGCCAGAAGACATATCTAGTGTTTCTAGTTCATAATTAACTGAACATATATTTAAATTTAAGCTGGGAAATGGTTCTGAGATAGAGCACATACTGTATTTGCGGATAGCTACAGTTCAGCTTTTAACACCCACAAGAAAGTTAACGTCATTTCTAGTGCAGTAGATGCTCTCTTCTGCCTGTATAGGCATCTTCCCACATGTGCACATATACACACATAAATAAAAATACTCTTTTCAATATTTAAATATCATTAATTTAATGGTGAATATATTGGGGATACTTAAAAGGTATTTAAAAAAATATTTATGTTAGCAATGATTCTGGAATGCTCTAATGCCCAAAACACATTTGATGAAATTCACTTCTTCAGTTGCAAATAATAGACAGGTAATATATT
This sequence comes from Apodemus agrarius, assembly GCA_964023405.1. NCBI lineage: Eukaryota > Metazoa > Chordata > Mammalia > Rodentia > Muridae > Apodemus > Apodemus agrarius. The sequence goes on along the minus strand of OZ030007.1, from coordinate 144,720,155 downwards.
TCCATTTAACAAAATGTGAAATGATGATATGCAGAATACATGAGTGTTCACAGAGAGGTATTAGAAGAAAAAAGAATTATTAGTCCTGTAAGATTGTCCCCTCAAAGAAGGAAATAAGTTTCTCTTTTCCACTATTGAAGAAGTTATGGTGAGTTATCAACCCAGTTCCCTGGGCTTTGGGGCTGGAGGGGTCTGTTATAGGTTGTCTTTCTAAAGAATGTAGAAATAGTCATTTTGGAAAAGGGAAGAATAGCTAGAAATGATTACATAGACATAATCTCATTTAGTAGAAATCACTTTTTTGTGAAGCTGAAGTCATAATTTTTATGAAGCTGAAGTCATAATTTCTTATTTTGTTATAAAATAAATTTTGATGCAAAATCAAGGTTTTCATTGGTATACATTTCTTCTACTGATGCTAAAAATTTTAAAGACAGGGCTTAGACCCAGTTCTTCTATTATTGTTTTTATAAACTGGTCTTTGATATTTAAGAGTATGAGTTAAGGGCCAAATAGAAATTCATGGCTCTGAGTTTTTTGTTAGGGTATTTTCAGATATTTAATTAGAAATAGCTGAGAGCATTTATCAGATAATAGTCCAGATAACTTTATATAGATATTTGGTTTTCAAAAACATCACAAAGCCACAGAATGTGACATTTAATGTTATTTACTCACTTGTTGTTGAAACTACTCTGTTCCTGCCAGCTTTCCCTTTCTTTGATTCAAAGACAAAATTGAACATGTATGAGTTACTCCAGTTGTGGTGAGACAGTCACTAGGCAAGAATTGCCTCATTTCATCAACAGACATAATATTGTCTAAAAGTCAGACACAATTACAGGTTAGGACAGTTTGGTTCTGCTGAGACAGAATAGGCTAGTCCTTAGTTTGCTCTTTCCCTAAGAACTGTCAGATGATCCTTGACGAGAAGGCTGAATAGCAATGCTCCAACATTTTGAAGTAGTGGACTGTCCAAGTGATCAGCAGTCTACAAATTGGCTAAGTTTTGGAAGCTATATTTTGTGCTTCTCATATTTTCAGGTAATATTAGTTGTTCTTGAAATTCTAATGGGTTGAAAAACTACATTGTCTCCTAGCTAACCCAGGCTATTTACATTAAGAGAACAGATTTGAAAGGATGGTTTTTATATGATGTTCAATCTAAAGCCAGGAAATAAATCAGGTGCAGAATTATAGTCTTTTAAGTTAGGATAGAAGAGAGTGTTTTATTTTATTGACAACAATGTTTGACTGGGTGTTAGGTATACCTTGTCCTTTATTAATTACACGATTGTAATACTTGTACTCAATTTATATTTTTAGAGAAAGTCTCTTTTTTAAAATTAAACAGAAAAGAAGAAGTGTTGCAGGATTTTCTCTGTCCAGTCTCATTAGGTTAGCAAGAAGCATGTGATTGAATAGGAAAAATACGAATGCAGAGCTAGTAGTGGCAGAGATTAAGAGGTATCAAGGGAGAAGAGGAAGAATAGATGTCAAAGTGATGATATCACAAGGTTAGAATATTGAAATAAAACTTTTATCATTATCAATTTTCTCTGAAATTATTGTATTGGCATCGTATAAATTGTGATTTTATTGATACATAAATCTGATGGGTTAACCAAAATTATAAACTTTAAGAGTTTTGATTCTACCATGTAATTCGGTGTTAAGATGGTTGACTGTGGGTGCATGGGGTGTTGCCTCTTAGCGAGAGTAACTGGAGGGATGGCAAAGATTTGTCGAGCAGAGAGAACACCAAGTTGAGTTCACTGGGCAGGACCACTGTGGCTTGGCAGGCCAGAGAGTTGACAGGCTCATTTGTTTTAGATATTTCCTGCAACAAGAAATGAACCAAATGCCCCAGAAAATTTATCCCAGTCTCTCCCTAGACCTTTATCTTTAACTTTCCTTCTCAGTCAATAAAATTCATTCTTAGGGGAGATGTCACACTGTAGTTTATAGCCTACTGACCTTCACACTATCTAGGTGAGAGCCCACTCTGGATTCTCTGCCCTTAAGATATAGCACCTATCTTCATTCTAGAGGCCATCCAAATTTTTCCAAAGAGTTTTGATATGGTAATTACTTAAGCTTTATTTTACACATGATTTTGGAATAATTGTTACCAGAAAAGTGTTTTACAAAATTATACTCTATCTACATATGTTAAAATATACTGACCCGACACCAATTATGTTAAAATAAACTGTCAGACTCAAAAAATTTGAGCTAGTACTAAGGTGAATTAAATCAAGTTTTCTTTCTGGCCTCTAGTGGTTTGCTGGTGAGCTGTAACACTTGCAGGGACCTTTGCAATAGAAAAAACTCTCATTCCTCAAGATAAGGAAAAAGTTTTAGTCCTCTGAATAGGATTTGTCATTCACTATTGATGTCCAGGACTGCTAGAAGTAGAGGCTATACGATATTCTCAGAGCTTGTAAGAATCCCAGTACAGACTCTGGAAATGAATTTGAGTATTTCCTAAAAGGCTTTGTACATTTTAAAATATAATCATGTTTAAAAGTAAACTATCTCTTCCACAGTAACTTTCTAAACATGGTAATACATAGTCATTAAAATCTGACATGGTTGGGTCCATAGAAGATGGCTCAAGGGCTAAGACTGCCCATCCTTCTCTTAAAGATCTGGCTATTAAATCAATCCCAACACTCAGTCCAGACAGTACACCAGCAACAATGATTCCACATCTGGGGGTTTTGACTCGTTTTCTGGTCTTTGCAGACAATACCATGGGTATTCATATACAAACACATGCAGACACATAATTAAGAAACAAAATTAATTTTAAAAAAGCTAACAGTGAAAACATTTTATACTATGTACATCAACCTTAAACAAAGGATGTGATTATTGAAGTGTAAATTGTTTATTTGCCAGATATCTGTTATTGATGGAATGGGTTATCTCTGTTTAGAGAGGTAGGAAAAAATTTCATCTTTCTCCTTTATATATTTTCAGTTTACACACTGGTTCTTATATGGTTCACTATTGTAACTGTGCAATCCTACCCACATCGAGTTGGGAAGATTAGCCCAAGCACAATCTGGAGTGACATTTTCTGGGCAAGAAAATTATCATGTCAATAGCTCCTGTATAAAAACTTAATTCTATGGTAATCACATAAATAATAAAGTTCTGTTTTTAAACATGAACTCTGGTTTTTACAAAGAACTGGAAGATTATATTTTATTGAACTTCATTATTTGGTCTCAAAAATTCTGATTTCTAATAATCCATACCATACATAGTAATGTTTCTCTCTTGGGGAAAGATGTAAGCACCATCTTATTTCATAGAATCTCCTATGGTAATAAACTTAGTTCCTGATGACATGCATCTGCTGGATTCATTTCAGTGATCCACAAACAAAAAGCTCTGTCATATATTGGCCAGCATTTTGATTTTCATGTCAATAACTCATTTAAAAGTTTTCTCTTCTACATTTTTTATTTATTTTTCTATTTACCTATTTATTTACATATTTTAACTACATTTATTATTGATTTGTGCAGGTGTTAGAGCAGGGTGCACACAGTTAGGCAGTGTGGAACTCTGAGAAAAACAAGTGGGCATTGTCTCTTTCTCTGTGTAGATCCTGCAAATTGTACTGAAGTCATCTGCATTGATAGAAAACTGTTTTACACACTGAATCATACCATCAGTCTAGTTTTTTTTCTGTAAAATACAATCTTCTGGAAGGAACTTTGGCTTTACTTCTTCATTATTGATTTTTCTCCTATTTCTCTGTAAGTAAGCCCTAACTGAGATTTCCGCTTCCTAGACAAGTCATGTTGACAAGAGACACTAGTCACCTTATATGTATGCAATCTATTTTAATCATATATACCTTTCATTTATTTCTTTCAATTTTTCAAAGACACACTATATAACATCCCCTTCCTTACTTTTTGGTCTCCTTCAAAAATTCATCTTTCACTGCATTGAATTAGTGCTTCCCAGATATGCTTAAGTGTAGGGCAAGCTACTTGAGCATGGATGACTTACCTGGGGAAACATCCTGAAGAAAACTGGCTGTCCTTTCACCATAAACCATAAAATGCCAATAGCTTGTCATACAGTGGTGGGATTTCTTGAGCCCCTCAAATCCATGCTGCCTGATTGACCTGACACTGTGAGGTGAGTTTTATGCTCCTATAGCTGTGAAATGCCTTTTATGATCCTATAGCTTGATTTGAACTTTTTTATAGTAGATTAAAGATAAATCTAGGAAATAAAAATCCCTTGATTTGTGTTCATTCTTTCTCATTGTTAAATGCTTTTATTTTACCTCTATACATTAGTATGAAATCCTAGTCTGCTAATCCCCATCAAATAGTCCCAGGGGAGAGCTACTAGCAGATTCATTAGTCATTTTATCTTCTCACCAAGCACCACTATGTTGAGTGGTTGGGAATGGTAGACCCTCCATTGCATATGCTGCTTGGAAGAAACAACAGTATTATTTCTCCAGGCTCAAGTTCTCCAATTCTCTATAAGCAAGCAAGATGGTTTCCTGGCAGGGAGTTTTCTCTAAGTACAAAAAAGTTTTCTTTCTTTTTTTTTCTTTTTTGGTTTTTCGAGACAGAGTTTCTCTGTGCAGCTTCAGCTGTCCTGGAACTCACTTTGTAGACCAGGCTGGCCTCGAACTCAGAAATCTGCCTGCCTCTGCCTCCCAAGTGCTGGGATTACAGACATGCGCCACCACCACCTGGCCAAAAAATTTCAAAAGTCTTTTTTCTGATTGTTCTTTTAGATAACTTTGAGGGTTGTGTCAATATCGTTTATGATAACCTCTGTGCCTGATATTCTCTTGTTTCTTTTATTCTGTTGGTGATGCTTGCATCTGTAACTCCTGATCTCTTTCCTAGGTTTTCCATCTCTAGGGTTGCCTCACTTTCTGATTTCTTTATAGTTTTATTTCCATTTTTATATTTTTGATGGTTTTGTTTAATTCCTTTAGCTGTTTGATTCTGTTTTCCTGAATTTCTTTAAAGGAGTTATTTATGTCTTCCTCAAAGTCCTCTATTATCTTCGTGAGTTGGTACTTTAGGCTACTCTCTGCTTCTGACTGAATTGCTTTGCTTGGAAAGCCTGCCTTTGAATTCTATGAACTGAATTGCACTGTACTAAACTGCTGTGTACTGCTCTGAGCTCATCTGTATTCAACTGAATAGCTCTCAACTGAACGGAACCAAACTGCTCCGAACTCAACTGAACTCAATGGAACTGACTCTCTCCCTGCACTACCCTTAATCAGCTTCTATTTTTTGTCTCTTCTTCTGAGAGCTGGATATATCTTATCTCTGACTCATTCTGTCAAATCTTTCTCTTTGTCACTTTGTCTGTTACTCAATTAGACATCATTTTTGAGGTTTAAAGATGTGTTTATAGTCCAACCAGAATGATTAAAAGTGTATACTAAGAACATGACTCTATTTAAGCCAGAGCACACAGACTTAGAAAGTCTTTGGATATGATTTATTGCTAGAGAAGCCAGGTTGCTGGATTAAAATTTCTCTACACTTATTCATACACAGACAATGAAGTAAAATGTCAAACCTGGACAAAAATATTTCTGTGTGATGCTTACTATAGTCCATAATACTTGATAGTTTTTAGTCATTTTTCATTTTATCTATACATTATAGCCTGGCAAATTATAACTATGGGACCTGGAATGTTGATTAGGGTTTAAGACATTAGACACTCTTACAGAATGCCTGAGGTCAGCCCAGAACCTACATTAGAAGGCTTACAACTAACTGTAACTCCAGTTCCAGTGTATCTGATATTCAACCTGTATATATCTGTATATATGTGCTCTACACACACACACACACACACACACACACACAAACACAAATGGATGTGTGTGCACTTTCCTGCACACAGACTGGTTTAAATCTACACAATAAGATTATATTTGGAACTTTAAGCCAATTCACCTTTTTCCCTTAGTTCACATTCTTCCTGCCCTCAATCTCTTTTCAATCCTTGAAGTAACAATAAAATCACTGACTATATCAAACATTAAAAATTTTTTCTCTAATGTATAATTAAAAGTTGAAGTTATTTCTAGATACAAAAGCTTTATAGAGACAAGTGAACAACTCAGATATGTGATCTACTAAACATCATATTACTTCTTTCCACTTTAAAAGAGTCATCATTATCACAGACCTTGTCTTGGTCTTTCCATCCCCACAGTTTGCCTTGGTTTGCTCTATTCACATTTTTACTTAAACTGATCACCAGGGCTTTCCCAGAATACAGACTTCTTTGATAGAATAACTCAATACACTACAAAGAAAATGAGTAAATAACTTAAAATTTAATTTTCTAACAATCACAGAAAGGGCAGAAATTCTATACCTTTTCATGAATTTCATTTTTATATCCATAGAGGATTTTTTCTAATACTTATATTTAAAATAAGCTTTCCATCTAAATGAAACTGTAGAATGATTGTTTAAGGTGACTTCACACACACACACACACACACACACACACACATACACACACACACACACACACACACACACACATATATATAATATACTTATGAATGTATTGAACAAATGATTTTGAAAAGTACTAATGATATCTAGATTGGACTATAGAAGATGGTTCATTATTAAGTGTCTCAAGGCTAATTTTCATGTTGAACAAGGAATCTCTCAGACAATCTTTAAATATCAGGTTTCTATTGAAAGAGTGAGGAAAATTATTGAAGTCAAAACTGATGGACTTGGAGGCCCCGTATTCTATGGGTAGTGTTTGGATTGTGGAATTAATAACTAAAAGCTTAACTGACTGTTGCAGATGTGACTTTGTATATCACTGAGTCAGGTATGAAAATGTATCAGGGAAGGAAGTAAATTAATATCAGTCTGTGAGACTAAGGAGTTAAAATTCCAGAGAGAAGAGAATACCATTGAAATCTACATTACTAGGGCCAAGAACCTATGGCTAGACAGGCTATTGTCCTGTGGGAAAAACTTATAATACTCCCAGTGGCAACAATTACTAATATTGTGCTAAATGGTTGGACTATTAAAGTTTGTGCTAAAATTGGACTATCCAATAGTTTACTAATGCACCCTCAGATTAGTGACTCATATAGCTGTCATCAGAGAAGTCTCTTTTTTTGCAGTAGATGACAATTAACACTGAGACATATACCTGGTTGATGTGTAAAGAATAAGACTGGAGAATGCTCAGCCCCTAAAGGGACATCTCTACACATTCCCCAGCTCCCCACATACACTGGGCTCATAACAGACTAGGGAGTAGAAAATTGTACAAGCCATAGGTGGTATATGTACAAAGAGATGGTTTTATGGACACAGAAGGGCAATGGAACAAATGAATTTATAGCAGTTGACAAAATATACCCAAGACCCATTGAATCTCAGGCCACACAAAATTCCAGAATGAAGAGGGGAGATAGGCATGACCTAACAGATCCAGCTAAGACACTATTGTAAATAGTGCTAAGAGGAGAGTCAGTTTTCCTTAAGGTTGCTACCTATCATGAGTAGACCACACTTCTTTGAAGTCTATATATCCTAAAGTGTACGGGCAGCAACTGTATTTTATAGCAAATGTACCTTTTTTATTTTAAAAAGAAAAGATATGATGGGGTCTGGGATAAATCATGTGGAGGGAAAATATAATAAAAATAAAATGTAAATTTCAAAGAATTAATAAAAATGAGAAAAAATCAAGAGAAAAATCAGTACTTAAATAAAAGTAAATTATAGCATGAAGTCTTAAAATGGATATCAGAAGTATAAATTGAGATTTTTGGTCTTCTCATTGTGTCCTGGATTTCCTGAATGTTTTGGGTTACCAGCTTTTTGCATTTTGCATTTTCTTTAATTGTTGAATCCATGGTTCCTATGGTATCTTCAGCATCTGAAATTCTGTCTTCTATCTCTTGTATTCTACTGTTGATATTTGCATCTATGACTCCTGATTTCTTCCCAAGGTTTTCTACCTCCAACATTGTCTCCCTTTGCGATTTCTTAGTTGTTTCTACTAATGTTTTTAGATCCTGGATGGTTTTGCTCAGATCTTTCACTTGCTTGTTTGTGTTTTCCTGTAATTCTTCAATGGATTTTTGTGTTTCCTCTTTTATGACTTCTACTTGTTGACCCATGTTCTCTTGTATTTCTTTAAGTGATTTTTGTGTTTCCCCCTTATTGGCATCCATTTTTTGATCTATATTCTCCTGAATTTCTTTAAGTGATTTTTGTGTTTGCCTTGTAAGGGCTTCTAGCTTTTGATCCATTTTCTCCTGTATTACTTTAAGAGATTTATCTAAGTGTTCCTCTATCAGCATCCTGACCAGTGATTTTAGATCTGAGTCTTGTTTTTCTGGTGTGTTGGGGTATCTGAGACTTATTGCTGTCAGGGAACTGGGTTTGGATGCTGCTATATTGCCTTGATTTCTGTTAGTAACAATCTTACATTTGCCTTTTGCCTTCTGGTTATCTCTGGTATTAGTTGGTCATGTAGTTAGTAGCTGGTGCTTGAACCTCCTGTGGGTTTGTAAGGCTATTTCCCCAGGACTGGGACATCTGACCAACTGCCCTGTGGGCCTCCTGCTCACAGATTGCTGACAGGTGGCCTGAGTCCCCAGAGGTCTTAAACTTGGGATATCTCGGGTACCTGGTTCTACCTGCTGGTTCCGCCTGCTGGTTCGAAACAGCTGGGAAGATGGTGGAGGCTGCAGGGAGTGTGGGGTCCTCCTTCAGGGCACAGAGCCCATGCCTGTCTGGGGCCCCAGACCTGCTGCTCTGTGTGCAGCTCCTGCTCAAGGCCTGAGTCCCCAAAGGTCTTAAACTCGGGATATCTCGGGTACCTGGTTCTGCTGGCTGGTTTGAAACAGCTGGGAGATTTTTGAAAAGTGTTTGAAATTTCTTCTCACTCATGATACTAGTTCAGGTGAGGAAGGAGAGTGAGACACAGTCTAGGCAGAACATGTGACATGAGCCTAAGTAAGGAAGAGGAACCAGAAAGCACATAATGATTAGTTCTTAGCTGTCACAGGACAACATTCTCCTCTGCTGGTCTCCTCCACATTACTAGATTTGGAAAGGCAATGTTCCCTCCATATGTCCCTAAAGAGTATGATGTATATATCACGATTCCTTCCTGTTGCTTGGACTCTTCTACCCTGACAATTTCTGGTCTTGCTACTGAAAAATGAAATTCCCACATTTTACAATGTCAAACTTGCTTTTGGAATTGTCTCTTTCACTTCTCTCATCATCTATAGGAAGGATATAAGAGAGTTGCATAGTCACCTTGGGTTACTATGATAGAACAGTATAAAGAAGTATATAAAGCAGGTAGTCATTTTTCAGTTATTCTGGAGGCTGGCAGAGATCAGAGAGTCAGGACTGCTGGACTCCTTGTCATAGCCTTTTTTCTCCCAGTCAGTTTTATTTTCACTTACTTGTCTTATAACAGAGAAGAGAGAAGAGAGAAGGAAGAGAAGGAAGGAGAGGGAGCTATCTACTGCCTATTTTTCTTTTTCTTTCTTTTTTTGTGTTTTTTTTTGGAGACAGTGTTTCTCTGTGTAGCCCTGGCTGTCCTGGAACTCACTCTGTAGACCAGGTTGACCTTGAACTCAGAAATCTGCCTGCCTCTGCCTCCCAAGTGCTGGGATTAAAGGTGTGCACCACCACCGCCCGGCTCTGCCTATTTTTCTAATCCCATCTCTGGTACGTCTTCATATCTGATCTGATTCCCTTCCCATAGGCCACACCTCTAAACACACTGCACATCAGATCTTTGAGTATATGATTTGGATAACATACTTAGTCCACCACAATATTGGTATTATTGTCCCAATTTCACAGCTTGACAAAAGTAGCCAAATATCTAAAGACTGGGATCATCATTTGCTCTAGCACACGAGGATACACAAAAATAACCATTCTGATAATGCTGATTATTCCCCATTCTTAGTACAGTTGGAGAAGAAAGAAATATCTTCAGCAAGTAAGAGTTTCATTGTTACCTAGAGCTCCCCTGTACATTCATAGAGTACATGGCCAATAACCATTTCTCCATATGACAAGATACAAAGAACAGGATTACCTATTCATGATTGGGCAATATTGTTAATTCAAATGATATAACTTGCTGTCAATATATTTCCCTGTTATAACAATTATACTTATTCTTATAAATGGATTCATCAGCTTCTATTTCAATTACCATCCAAGCAATTGCGCGCGCGCGCGCGCACACACACACACACACACACACACACACTTTGTGTTCTGTGAAAATGTCATTTTTTTTATTTCTGTGAGCTCAGTGTAAAACGTTTTCCTTACCAAATATTGTACAAACAAATTGACATTATCAAACTGTTATTTTCTTCCCTAATAAAAGTATTTGACTTATGATTTTTTCTAACAATAAATATCAACAGTAATTGGCAATATGGCATCCTTAATTTGAAATATAAAATATCAATATGGTAGCATTTTAGCTGTGATGACAGCAGCTTGATAACTTTATTAAAATATATCTTGCAAACAAGACTTATATCTTGCAGTGTTTGAAAATAATTATGTAATTTAAGAGATAGCTTCGAAACTACATGTTTTCAGTGAATTGAAAGTACTAATGTAATATGATTCTTCAAAAATGAAGAGTAAACTATTTCCACAAATGCACACATTTTATAAATGTAGCTGTCTTTTTCTTTTAAGGATATTTTCCTGGATAACAAATTTCAAAGGTAACAGCAAACCTGCCTCTTTGTGAACCTGCCCACATTATTTATAGTAAAGGATATTTATCTGTGTAACATTCTCTTATTACTCTTTGCCTTGGCCCAAATCAAGTATCAAGCCTGGAGTAATACTTCTGAGGAATCACCTTGAACCTTAGTTAATCTAATTAACTTGGCATCTAGCTGGTAATGATTTTACTCTACCTTCATGATACTATAAAGAGTTGGTTGAATTAATTATAACTTATATGTGTATCTGCCAGCTTGATCTCTCATGATAGACACTTTCTCCTGGAAAACCATGCTTAATCTATATATGCTTGGCATAAGCAGACAATATAGATTTATCTTCTCTTCTAATTTTTAGCAAAAAGCTTGCAATATTACTAGAATTTCATGCTTGGAATTCCAACCACATACAAACATATATTCAGACATCTTTTTCTAAACCAGGAACTGCTGCTCTCAACCACGGAATTTGTATTTGAATTAATATTCTTTGAATCAAGCACTCAAATATCACTGTGTATTATCCTATAGCCTAGATGTGTATATCCTATTACCTAAATGATTTACAAATAAATTGACATTATAAAACTGTTATTTTCTTCCCTAATAAAAATGCTTGACTTAAGACTCTAGAGTTAGAATTAGTTCTTCTACTGTATGTCCCTATTTATAGGATGTTATTGGGATATAGTTTAAACTTCATTCACTTTCAATGTACTGAAAAAAATCTTTAGATGTTATTGATCTATCTACATACTTATTGTGTGTGCATATTCATGTGTATTTTTGTGCATGTGAGCACACAAGTGAGCACATCTATGCATATGCATGTATTGCATATGAACATCTCATATTGTGCCTCTGGAAGCCAGAGGACAACAAGCAGGAATCAAAATACTTTGTTCACTCTATAGGTTCCATAGATTATATTCGTCATCAGGCTTGGTGGCCAGGACATTTATCTGCTGAGCTAACTCACTGTCTCAAAAATGTATTTTTAAAAACTATGACAAGCAAAAAGCACAGAAATACCAACAATTGTTTGTTTAATTGAGTCAAATGAAGCCATGAAATAAAGTTGACTGACAAAGACACTTTGATAGATTTCAGAATACACATAAGCATAATAGCTTGTTGAAATGCCTTGAAAGGCAGGGAAAATAGTAAAAGCAAAAAGAGAAGAAATGAGGCTGAAAATGGCTCTATGGTCAGATGTGCTTACCACTCTTCCACAAGATCTGAATTTAGGTCTCAGTACCTAGGTCTTCTAGCTCCCAACTACTTAAACTCCAGCTTCCTCTTGTGATTTCTTAAGGAACCTGCACACATAAACACACACAACAAACACACACACAGACACGCACATCCACGCACACACACACTCAGAGCAAGGGGTTTGGAGTGAAGTTTATAAATATTACCTTCGACTAATATTAATACCTTCCTAGGTTTATATATCATACAGTGAATTTGGGTGGTTGTGAAATTCTGCCAAAAAATCTTAAGAGTGTAGAGTTAGAATTAATTATTCTACTGTATGTCCCTATCTATAGGATGTTATTGAAATAAGCATATAACAATATTACAGATAAATCTTCATTTTCTATGTCTAATAAAGTGTTGAGGAACCTACTACATGCCCAGAAAATAAACATACTATCAACTGAATCTCAAAGAAGCACATAAATTCTCCATTTCTTTTGTCTTAATAAAGTTTCCTATGGTATATCAGTAAAAAATTTAATTAGACCACAAGTCTGACTTTATTATATTTTGTAAATTAAATAATTGTTAACCTCAAATATGTACATTTTTGAAAACAAAGGCTTGAATAGTTACACTTAAATTAAGCATGTGGTATAAAAACAGATACCTTTAAAAAATTCTTCATGTATTTTGAGTGCAATTAAATGGCATCCTGATCTGTTTCTGAGCACATGCCCGTGACAACTCACATAGTACTCTAAAGCCTTTTCTCTAAGAGAGCTGCTTTATGTAATGCTTTTCAATGACACTAAAGGATCCATGACAATATTACAGACCATGCTCATCTCTGCCAATTGCACAGGTTCCCTTAGTAACTTCAAAAGCTTTTGGCTAAATAAACTCTAAGGCTGGAATCTGTGGTTACATTTGGAGCTAATAGTTTTGAGACTCTTTTTCTTTCCCTTTTAGAAACATTTGGTGATTGGAACTGTAACACAGAACAGCAGCCTCTTGAAAGATTCAGATTCAAACAGCCTCCTTTGCAAACTGAAGAATTCACTGAATATAAAATTACAGTAATTTTAGAAGACTTAGAATCTAATGATTGCTTTAACATTCCTGCTGAGATTTTCTTGATGTTGGCTAATATGTGTCTTTTAGATAAGTATATTTTAGGTCCTCTAATTTTTTTCTTATTGAAAGTGAATAACTTTTAAAATTTTTCTTCCTTCAGTATTTCATGTTTAACCTCAGTACTTTGGTAGCAAATCATTACTTTCCCAAGCATGAGATGGAACTTTGTGAAGATCGTCTTTTTTGTTAGATTGTTTTGTTTGTTTTTTATAGGAATAATTTTGACTACATAGGAATGTATGTTTCTGTCTATTTGCATGCCAATCCAGAAGTAAATTAGACTCTCTCTCTCTCTCTCTCTCTCTCTCTCTCTCTCTCTCTCTCTCTCTCTCTCTTTCTCCATATGAGCTCTACTACTTTTATAAGCAGAGTGGGAGCAAGCAGTCTGTTTTGAGTAGTTTCTTGCAAATGGTAAGATTTAGAGAGCTGACCATCATGCTGCCACCCACAGTTCGCATGATTTCTGTTTTGACTAGTGTATATTTTTATGTATTCTCTTGTGGATGGAGATTTGACCTTTGTGGTGGGGTAACTGTGAATACATGTCAGAAGCATGACCTTAGTGTGGGCATACTCTCACTTCTATTGGAGGAATAGATGTAGTTTGTGTATAATGTATATGAAACTTGGTTTTCTTCATGATATCATTAAATCATTCTACAGGAACATCAGTGGGTGAAGTGTGAAAGATCTGGGTGTTTCATTACCTATTGTATGTTGATGGCCTTTGTGTTTCTTCTATTGTAGGTGTTCATATATCTGTCCATATATACATGCAACATGTACTTTCAACAAAATGTGTATTTCTCATAATTCACCTTTAATACTCATTATTTTCTTTTAACTCTGGTAACTTAAAATAACCTTTGCCCTCCTGTCCTGTCCGGTTTTCCAAACTGAAGATTTTGTTTACTGCCTTAATCTCACTTGCACTGTCTACCACCCCACACCTCTGAATCTGAATCTATTTCTCTCAGCTTACCAAATAGGCCTCCAGATCCAGATTCCACCACCTTGTGCTGAACAAACTTCTAAGTGTATCAGCAGAATCTTCCCAGCTATTTTCCTTAACTTCAATTCCTGGCAGCCTGTTCTCTGTGGTCAACACTAATGCCTTTGCTAGATGGCTCGTCATCATGCCCTTTTTCCAACGATGTCATAGTTTTTCTCTTTTGGATGGGACTTTATGTACTGAATAGTGTGTGGTAGCTATGAACAAACCATTCCATGACACCTCATTTCAAGATCCTACCATTTATTGGGGGGGGGGTAAGTACTAAAAGAAAATATTGCATGTTTGACACTATGATCTGCCCTAATTAAAACAAAAGAAAGCAAAAATGAGTTAAAAAGTAAATTAGAGAGGTAGAATATAAACAAAATTCAGTAGAAGTTTCCTTAAACATTCATATATGAAGTTATCTAAACAAGATCACCAAATAACAGAGGTAGACATAGTCCAAACTGAACACCTCTTGTCGGCAAATCAAGTGTTTCATTATTCTGCACACACAAAAATGAATTAAGGGGCAGCATATCTGCTATTCTATAAAATTACATATTTGCAAATCATTGAGAGCACTGTAGTAAACCAATGGTGTGCTGTTACAGAGTAATATTTGACTCTGAAATATCATGATTTGGAATTTATTTTACAAAAGTGACAAATATGCAGAACCAACTCTCCTTAAGGCAATATAGTGTGAAACAACATTGATCAATCCTAATTTTACAATATAAAAACAAGTTTATAATTTGTGAGACAAAACCCTCCACATTCACATGCTTGCAACTGGTAGTAGAAGCAGACAGCAAGGCAGTCATGTGACGGCAGTATCACACATGTCTTCACAGGTGATGGAGGGATGCTTCTTGCCTCAGGGAATGGCTAGAGGCAGAATTGGGACTCCCAGTTTTATTGCATGTCACCACTCAGGCAGCACGGCTTAAAACAGTAACTGTGTTTTGGATGGCCCGAGGGTCATGCTTAAACAATAGTAGCAAACTGAGGTTTTGCTCTCGTCATTCCAGCACCTTCTCCTTTAGTCTGAAATAATACCCCTTTGTAGCAAGTCTTTGTTCTATTAGAGTCACTGTCACCTTCCAAGGTTGTAGACTATGGAAGGGCAACTGGGTCAGAATTAGTTTTGGTGGCTGTTTCATAAAAGACTTGTTATTCTCTTCTTTCTTGCCTTTCCCCCCAAAGAACCTATTTAAACACTTTTAAATCCTTGGAACATTAAAAAAATATTTAACTTCATCTTACTCCTCAGGATATAGTTCCCTAGCCAGTCTCTATCCTTTCTAGGGAAAGCTAGCTCGAGCGATTCCAAAGACTTCCCTTTCCTTCTCTTCTGTTTTTTTTATTGGTTATATTCTATATTTGCATTTCATTTCCCTTTTCATGGTACACCGCCCCACAAAGGTCCCACAGTCCCACATGCCCTTTTCGCTCTCCCTGTTCCCCCATCCACGCCTTCCCACTTCCCTGTTCTGGTATTCCCCTACACTGATGCACTGAGCCTTTCCAGAACCAGGGTCCACTCCTTCCTTCTTGTCGAACATCATTTCGTACGTGGATTGTGTCTTTAGTGTTCCAAGATTCCAGGCTAATATCCACTTACCAGTAAGTGCATGCCATGGTTATTATTTTGAGATTGGGTTACCTCACTTAGTATGATGTTCTCCAGCTCCATCCATTTGTCTAAGAATTTCATGAATTCATTATTTCTAATGGCTGAATAGTACTCCATTGTGTATATATACCACATTTTTTTTTGTATCCATTCCTCCATTGAGGGACATCTGGGTCCTTTCCAGCTTCTGGCTATTATAAATAAGGCAGCTATGAACATAATGGAGCATGTATCCTTATTGCATGCTGGGAAATCTTCTGGGTATATGCCTAGGAGTGGTATGGCTGGGTCCTCTGGAAGTATCATGTCCAGTTTTCTGAGGAACCGCCAGACTGATTTCCAGAGTGGTTGTACCAGCTTGCAGTCCTACCCACAGTGGAGGAGTGTAACTCTTTCTCCACATCCTTGCCAACACCTGCTGTTTCCTGAGATTTTAATCTTAGCCATTCTGACTGGTGTGAGGTGAAATCTCAGGGTTGTTTTGATTTGCATTTCTCTAATGACTAATGATGTTGAACATTTTTAAGGTGTTTCTCATCCATCCAAATTTCTTCAGGTGAAATGTCTTTGTTTAGCTCTGTACCCCATTTTTGATAGGGTTATTTGGTTTTCTGGGGTCTAACTTCTTGAGTTCTTAGTATACATTGGGTATTAGCCCTCTGTTAGATGTAGGGTTGGTGAAGATCTTTTCCCAATTTGTTGGTTGCCAATTTGTCCTTTTGACAGTGTGTTTGTCTTACAGAAACTCCAAAGTTGACCATATAATTGGTCAGAAGACAGGTGTCAACAAATATAAGAAGATTGAACTAATCCCATGCCTCCTTTCGGATCACCATGAAGTAAGAGTGGTCTTCAATAGCAACAAAAACAACAGAAAGTCCACATACACATGGAGGCTGAACAATATTCTACTCAATGACACCTTAGTCAAGGAAGAAATAAAGAAAGAAATCAAAGACGTTTTAGAATTTAATGAAAATGAAGGCACAACATACCCAAATCAATGGGACACAATGAAAGCAGTGCTAAGAGGAAAACTCATAGCCCTGAGTGCCTCCAAAAAGTAACAGGAGAGAGCACATACTAGCAACTTACCAGCACACCTGAAAGCTCCGAAACAAAATAAGTCTAATTCACCCAGGAGTAATAGAAGACAGGAAATCATCAAACTCAGTGCTGAAATCAATCAAGTTGAAACAAAGAGAACCATAAAAGAATCAACAAAACCAGGAGCTGGTTCTTTGAGAAAATCAACAAGATAGATAAACACTTAGCCAGACTTACCAAAGGGCAGAGACAGTATCCAAATTAACAAAATTAGAAATGAAAAGGGATATATAACAACAGAAACTGAGGAACTTCAAAAAATCATCAGATCCTACTACAAAAGCCTACACTCAACACAATTGGAGAATCTGGAGGAAGTGAATTTTCTTAAAAATACAAATTCTAGATTTTATTACTTAAGGACATGTTTTTTAAGCAAATGAGAGTTTTAATCCTTGCTTACAGAATATACCTTTATGTTCAAAAGTATTTACTTAAAAGTTGAATTTTCTGTGGTTAATTTTGTGTGTATGATAGGGGGAGAAATCTGTTGTTTTATTTGTTTTGATTGGTTTTTGTTTAAACCAAATTTTTAAATGTTATTTTAGATTAAATCTTTGAGAATTTAAGACAATGAATCTGAACACATTCACCCCTCTGATAGCAATCGCTCATACATTCATAAATAAAATTTATTTAATACTGTCATTGATGTATTTTCATATTTAAGAAAGTCAAATTATTTTGTTCAAGAACAGGACCAACCTAACCATTCAAAGGCAAAATTCATTCCAAAAACATATAAAAATGACAAACAAGATTAAGCAAGTAAAAGTGCCATCAGACACCAAATTCATCCCAGAGTATACCTGGAAAGGGTGTTCCTTTTTATTACTGTTTTTGCAAAAAACTTAAATTCATTTAATTACTCACAAATTTGTTATTAATGATAACCATCATTGCTGTGGGTAAGGGATAAATGGTAAGCTGATATTATTGTCTACTTTTTCAAAAACTTGTAAGAGATAGTAGATAGTAGATGGGGAAAACAAAACCACAATGAATCCTTAGAGTGAATTTCATTAAACACCAAAACAGAAATATGTATTCAGCTATATTAATGACTCTGTAGTTTAATATAGCCATGAAACCTGCCAACTAGTCTGGTTTACTAACACCTTACCTGAAAGAACATCTGTTATTTGAAGTCCTGCCAAGCTAATATCCAGGATAAAAACCCACGGACAAAAAATTTTCTCATCTCAGGCCATTTTATTAATTGAACATTAATTATGATTATGTGAAGGAATTCAAGATTAATTTACTAATACCCCTAGTTGCTTAGCTTTCTCGTTGGCTATATAACTCAAATATTTAAGTAATCTGCCTTCTGAATTTCAGGGTTTGAAACAGATCTAGATATCTAGATTTAAATAAAAAGGGATTTACATATTGTCAGTGTACACTGAACAGAAAACCTCGTAAAACAGTAATAAACTTGAGAGACTGCTGGCTCTTAACACAGAGCAAAGACTTGTAAACCTAGGAGACAGATAGTCTTGCCAATAGAATTACAATTTTTAAATGGAAGACTTTGTTGAAGTGGTAAATTAGTGTAAAGCAGGATTTTAAATCAGTATATTAGCTTGTATGGTCATTTTAGTTGACTTGTAGTACAAGTAGCAACAGGAAAAAAAAAAGATAAATTAAGTAGAACCCATTGAACAGTATTAGAATTCATGAGGACCAAGAAAGTGAACATATTGTTTCTTATCAATAAACTGAATAAATAGAATAAAAAATAAAAGACAATCAATAGTTATATAATTTATCAGGAAAGACAGGAAAACAGAAGTACAATTTAAACAAATTTACTTTCCTCCTTTATGGAAAGGATAGTTATAAAACAAGCTTCATTTTAGTGTGTCCATTATAATTATCAAAGACAGAGTGAGAAAGAACAAAGACTCTACCATAGTTTTCCCATCTCATCTCCTATCATCTGCAAAACCTTCTATCAGAAACTATACCTCCTATCAGATGCTATACCTTCCTGCTGTCAGATACCATACCTCCTATCATCTGCCACCCCTTCCTGTTATCAGACGCCAAACCTCTTGTTATTTACCACACATTCCTTCTATCTTCTGTCACACCTTCTATCAGAAGCCACACCTCCTATCAGAAGCCATTGTCATCTACACAAGTTAAAATTATTAAAGTGTTATACATGAAATCATGAGTGTTTTGCAAAGAAATTATATTCAGCAAAGCAAAGTCACTTTGCAATAACTGTACCTATGCATTATCAAAGTGTATAGCAAGTCTTCCTTGCCCAAACACTGAACAATGTCACGTGCTTAATATCCATTGCCGGCCACAGTTCTTAGATAGTGACCATTTTTAAGATATGTGTATGGAAAAATAATGTTAAGAAAACCCAATAAAGTATGGTCACTTGATTAAAGGTAGTATAACAAACCCATTCCGAAGACTTAATTACTTAACTGGATGAGTAGAAGAATATAGGCACAGGAACAACATTTAATAAGGTTGTGCTGCCTAGGTTTATATCAACTTGACAACAGCTACAGTAATTTGGGAAGAGATATCTTCAACTGAGAAAATACCCCAATCAAGTTGCCTGCAGGTAAGTCTGTGGTGCTTTTTTTTTTTTTAACTGATGCCTGTTGTGGGAGGGTCCAGGTCATGGTTGGCAGTGTTACCTCCAGGCAGGTAGTCCTGAGTTATATAAGAAATCAAACTGAGTAAGCCATGGGGAGCAAGGCACGGCACACTGTCCTTCCATGACTTCTGCTTCAGTTGTGTACAAGTCTTGCATTTAATTCCTACCCTGTGTTCCCTCAGTGAAGGCTTTACAAGATTGAAAGTAGACATAAACCCTTTCCTCCCCAAACTTTCTTATGTGATGGTGTTTTATAACAGCAATAGAATCCTTAAGTAAGATAAAGATCATGTACTTCTGGTTCAGACTTTGATTCGCTTAGACTTGAATACGTATCAAATGCTCTGATGATAAAATTTTTCTCTAAATTAAGTGGTAGGTTTGTAGTTAGCAAAAATAACTTGTATAATGTTTCAAAATGTTAGCATGCTAAATATCATGATGTTTAATCAACTTTCACTTAAGAAATTTAGCTGTTCCATCATCTTGAAGACCTATAAAGTGTCAAATAGTGATAGGATAAATTAAAAATTGAAAGTTATAAAATCTCTTCTAAGATATTCCTCATTTCATCCTCATGCATCTAAGCATTAAAGAGTTACAAGAAACCTGAGGATACTTTCAAGTTATTGATTGGCTTTTGGATGTTGTGACTTGACTCTTGTGAAATAAATATGCTCAGAAAGTAGTCAAGTTTCAATGGGGCTCTCATTATTTTAATCTGATACTGAAAGATGTACAGAATTATTGCTCCTTTTGGTCCCTCTAAGTGATGCTACCTTATACTAAAGTCTTCTTCCATGTAAGTACACCACGGAAACACCTATTTATTACCATAGAACTTTAAAGGCAAATGCTAGAGTACTTCCTACACATAATTACAATGAGAATAAGTCAAGATTTGAATGCTAATAAATACTAGTATTGTTTTTAAATTAGTTTATGATAACTGGAATATTTGAACTAATGGCCCTTGAAGTATGGCATACACATGTAGGAGAAGCATTGAGTGCTCATAAGGGGCTTAGGGGGGTATGACTTTGTCAGTAGCTTAACAGGTAAACATAAAACTGTTAGCAGTGCCATTAGATAAATTCAAGAAGTGAAAAGGGGCATTACCAAAGTGACCTTGAGAAGAACCTAGTAGTCTGGTAACATAGGCCCCAGCTTACCTGACTTGAAGTAGTTTTGGTAGTCTGTTCATATCTCATGCCACTGTCCTATATTGTGTAGGTCGGAATACAGCCAATACCATTGCCTCTGCACTGTGAATTGTGCTGCAGAATCATGCTGATACCTTTATCTTAGCTATTATTACATGTATTACAGGCAATATCCTACATACCTGAAAAATATGGACATTCATCTGCTCCTTGTGTTCTACATCTGAAGCAATTTAATCTACAGCTTGAATTCTCTACTAATACCCATCCAACAACGACCTCTCCATGAGACTTTGGGGATTCACAACTAGTATTACTGCCAATTTGTAGGTTCAATGCATTAAAGAACCTGAGGGAGTTGATATCCATGCACTGCATATTTTGTCAGAAAGCCTTAGGTCTTAGTTACTTTTCTTTTGCTGCTGTAGAGAGGACAATATAACCAAAGCAACTTAGAATGTCTGTAATGGAGGGATTCCTTATAGTTTCAGAGGGTGTCAGTGACTGTCCTGGTGGAGAGCAAATGAGCCAACAGGAAGGAAAGGTTCTGCAGAAGTAGTCAAGAGTTTATATTTGATCCACAGACGTGAAAAAGTGAGATAGTTAACAGCGGATGATGTAGGGTTAGAAACCTCACAGTCCACCCTCATTGACCCATCTCCACCCACTAATCCACACCTGCTTCAATTAGGCCATGCCTCTTCTATTAAAGCCATACCTAATCCAAAGCCCTACCTCTAAATCCTTCCTGAGCAGTTCCACCAACTTTGGAGCAATTATTCAAATATATGAGCCAGTTATTATTCAAAACACCACAACTGAAGATGTGCAAAAATGTAAAACAAAGTTAAAGGAGTTTACAAACCTGAAAAATTGTTTGATAAGCTCTAAGAAGGTTTTGTAAAATTTTGCCTGTGCCTTGCAGTTTTACATTATCAAAGTGGTCACTTACAAATCCTTAGATTTCCCAGCCTCTATCAGGTAATTACAAATCAATATGAGTCGAATCATATGACGAGAGTAACTACTTTCACATTTATACATGCTTCAGTTTTTCCAAGACTAAGCTAAGAAATTTAATCTCTATTGACTAGAGACATACAGAGTACTGAGTAATACATGGGTGATCTGTAATCTATGAGAGATGGTTTCAAAATCTATGAAAAATGAACTACATAGAAACAGAGGAATGTACACATTTATATTGTTTATTAATGCTTAAAATATATATTCACATATAAGAATTTTTAAATGTTTATGGACTAAAATATTAATATGTACATTTTTAAATGTAGTTTTCGATCTCTACAACTTAGAGAAATTACAAGTGATAATTTTGTATTTGTTAATTTGTTCTTCCACTAAGAAAAGCACAATTAACATAGGAGCACAAGGATCAGAAAACAAAACTCAAAGAGAGCCTCAGTTCTTGCCTCTGGCTCATATTTAATTTGGAAGTCATTGACAAACTATAGCTATTGTGGAAAATAAATTAATTTGTCATTATTAGTATAAGTTACAAAAATGAAATACTTTTCTGATATTAATAAATACATTAATCAAAGTAAATTGAAGTTTTCTTTCAATATGAGTTTTAGCTCTTTTTTATATAATGTTGGTATGTAAGTATTTTTAATATAAAACCAAAAATGTTTTTCTCCTAAACAAATATTGTAGAGTAAATCCTGTTATGAGCCACTCAATATTTACTCATCCTGCTTCCTCCTGCTTAAATGAATGCACAAACTAAATGCCTTGCAGTTTCTCTTTTTAAAATGTTTAGATAAAACTTATTTTGTTTTAATTGATTACATGTGTTCTTTGATGGGTTCAGACACATATTTAACACATTCTGTTTACTCTCTTCCATTACTTCATTCTTTGAAGTAATATTAATGCAGAAAATCATAACAGGTCAATATGCAGAGAATGCGTGTTTATAGTGTATATCAATATCATACCCCAGCCATCAAAGATATTATAATATAGTAAGATGAAGACACTGTGCAGCATCAAAAGAATCACTGTACTCTGGACATGACAGCTCTTCTGCTCTCACTAACTCCCAGAAGGGGTAGTTACCAACATAAATTCTGCATAAGATTAGCTCAAGACAATCAGCATTTCAATAGTGAGGATTTGAGGGGCTATTGATAGTTGATAGCTAATCGAGAAGACAGAGTCTACTTTCTTTAAAATTGTGGTATTTTCGTTGATTGACCATGATGAGGTTGGTGACTCCACATCCACAGGTATAAAGGCAGCATCAGTTACATTAAGTAGGTTATGAGAAAAATTGAGGTACACGAGAGGAAGAGAAATCGAGAGGTGAATAAAGGGGATGGGGTAGATCTGTGAGATGTTAGAAAGATGGCTGATGGTAAACATGACCAAACATATTGTGTGCATGTGTGGCATTCTGAAATAATTAAATATTATATTTGAAGTTTAAAACAATAATAAAATTTAAAACATAAAAATGAAATGAACATATCTAATTTAATTTTAAGTCTGTGCAATGTATTAGTGTCAATCACAAGAGATGCAAAACCAAAGCGAGCAAATAAATGAAGTCAGATCTCTCTTCCTAATATTGGGGTTCTTTTTCTGGTCATTCATTTATCTGTAAATATCTTAACTTCCAGGGAAAAAGTATGCAGCTCATTCCCTCTGGTGGATTTCTTGTGGGTTTGATAAGAAGCCAGGTAAAATTCATGGCATGCACACTAGAATACAGCTGATCTTAAAAGTACACATTTATCTTTTTAATCCTTCTCAATGTCTTTCTCTTTGGTAGGACATACAAAATTGTCGATGAAAACTATAAAACTGGAAAATAATTAATGAAAGCCATAACTTAATAGTTTGTATTACATTTCAATCAAGAATTATGGTGATACAAGACATGTTTCATGATCTCTGACTAGTTCAGTTACTATGGTACTTACTGGAAGCCCTGTGGCCATCTCGAAGGTAATGTCCAATGTATGCCAACAGAGATTGGGGCTGGGCAGAAACTGCACCCCAGTGATGGTGTGGCTATCTTCATACAGAAGACCATCATGGATAAGTTGATGTGTAGTAAAATTTGCAGAAATATAAATTGATATGAACTAACAAAGGAGGACATCATTCTGCTTAATTCTTGAGGTGTGTGAGAAATATTAGTGGTGAGATATGATAAAACTTTTTTGAAAAATATTTTTCATTTTCTACATGGATTTCCACAAATTTCTTTAAGTTTGTTTGTTTCACAAAGTCTCAATTTTTGGCCTGAGCTAGTTTCAATCTCAATATCTGGCTTTGGCTTCTGAAGTGCTGTTATTCTAGCGAGGCATGTGCCACCATACCGAGCCTCATACTTTATAAACATGCTAAATTCATTTATGTCTGTCCTGCTGTCTTTAGGAATAGTTACAGTGCTCTTTAAAAAAGAAGTAGAGTAATTCCAAATTTACTAAAACATAAACTATTGTGAACGAATACCAAATGAACCAAGTTTAATACAAAAGCAGTTTACCTCACATGTAGAACTAGGAACTTAAGACCAAAATTTGAATTTCAAATAAACTTACATTTTACTTTACCTATAACAGAATGTTTTTTTAATTTCTTACAAATATGCACGTAGAAAACGTTAGGAAAGATAAATTCAGTTTAAGGAATATTGACTAATAAAACCATTACATCTGTAAACTCAGTACTTGGAGGCAGAGTCAGGAAACCACAAGTATATGTCAACCTGGTCTATATTGTGAGTTCTAGGCCAGTCAATGCTACATTAGAAGACTTCTTGTCAAACAACTGATCAGACCAAAATCAAAATGTAAATAAACAAACAAACTAATGAAATAATAGGGAATTTCTTAAAATTCTTATAAATTATTTTCTGTACACTTAAATGAAAGAAATCAGGAAACATTAACTTACAGAGTAATATGCTGCCTTATATTATTCTTCTCATATATTGTCCATCTTACCTCTACAACCAGTTGCTGAAGAGATGGAGACGCTACTGGATACAGACTGGAGTTGCCCCGAATAGGGCTATGAAGGCTTATGTAAGCCACAGCATTTTTTTGTAGAATCTTCGCAAAATCCTGAAATATAAAGATTGGAAAGTTCTACCATTGGTGCAATTAAAATAACACATTTGACTTTATTAGGATAAAAATATTTTGATGCTAAAATATGACATTTATCAGAAACATGCTATAAGTATTTTAACATGTGTTAAGGTTAATCCATCCTCTCTATGTAAAGTCTTTCTCCAAACTTGGTTTACTCTATCAAGCAGAACTAAGCAGCTGTTATAGTAGTACTTATATAAACTAATCATTTTAAGAGGAAAGGTTTGGAGGGTTAGAATAATAATGGGTTCAATTATAGAACAGAACCTGGGAATTTTCTTCAATGGTAGTGCCTGATGTTAGAGTCATTGAATTAAAGAACAGAACGGGCCAGATTAATTAGTTGGTGCTAACAAACTTTCCCTGTGAAAAAGTCAGTTAATTTTGAACAAATAAACTTTTATTTTGAGAGAAATTGGACAAATTAGAATGGTGACTATTACTGTATAAAAACCCCATGAATGTTGTATGTAGTAATGACTTGGGATATTTCAGTGGCATGGTTTTACGTAGATGTTCCTTGCCCTGAGTACTGAGGACTGCTACTACCACAATGTGAGAGAAAGAAAATAATGCCTTATATCCTTGGATTACCTCTGTTTAATGTTGGAAATTCATCTACAAACTTGTGAGGGAGATGATTAATTATTTAAAAGTAATAAATATTTTAAATGAACATGAGTAATTTATAAAAAATACTTTAGTAATATCACATAGGATATGGCAAAATGTCCATTTTTATTAAAGGCTATGAAAGAAATATTTTAGCAGATGAGCACATAGATACTTTCTCTATTGGATAATGTGTTTTCTGTAAGACCTACAAAAGACAGTCAAGTCCTTTATATTTATTTGAGCCAGGTACTCTCAGAGAAGTTATATGTTACAATAAGTTGCCTGGTAGAAAAGATCAGAAGTTTTATCTTCTTACTCTAAAATTTGTAGTATTTCCAGAGGAGCATGTGAACAATATTGTTATAGAAGGAATGGTACTTTAAAGAAGCCTGTTTTAGGAAAGGCTATAATTTCCCACAAGGATCAACATCAGTAAAGTCAATTCTCTATTACTTGCATGGGCCACAAATACCTTCTACAAGTTTATAGAGCAACATTGCCTAATCTTGTTATTTTCAACTGGGCTTCCAGGGGATTCTATGCAAGCAAATTATTGCCCATTGTAGAGAGCAAGAAGGAATACCAACAAAACTTTGTCTTGCTGAACATTAGGTAGGATCAATAAAACAGCAAGTGTCTTCATTCTTAGAAGATTGGATAACCTTAATCAGAATGAGCAACTAAGGGTCTATACTTTCCTTCCAATGGATGCTGATGAAATATTTTTGTGGGATACAGTGATGCAATCTATTATTTGGAGAACTAGATACATTGTTATCAGCCAACCACGACTTCTTAATATCCTTAATCAGTTTCCTTACTTCTTTCTCTGTCTAGTTACTCATCTAAGAGGTCAGAAGGCAACTAAATGTATAACTTTGTTTGGTTTTAAATATACATACACATTAGAGGGACCTACATATTCTGTATATATTCACTACATATTATATTATATACATATGTATGTGAGTATGTATGCATATAGATATATATAATTAAATTAGAATCATGACATGCTTTGCTCTCTCTACCTCTCACAGGTACCCTTACTTCAAGCCATCCCTTGACTCTCGTCTACCTTAAGTTGATAGCCTATTTTTCTTTGATAATTACTGATATATGTATTTCAACAAATACATAAATACAATCTGCTGATGTGATTTTGTAGTTTCTATATATATAAGTAAGTTCTTCTCTTGGACTCATATGCCATACCAATTTTTATATTTAGTCTCTGTTGAGAAATTGCAGAGTTGTCAAAAGAAACAATGCATTACCAAAATAATTAAAATTAATCTATAGTTAAAAAGGCATAAAATATTTTGTAAATTGTAATTTGTATAAATTGTTCCCATGTATACAAATCAATATTTATTTAATTTTCAACCTATGAGAACTGACAAGTAAAAGTTTGGAGAATTATTTGCAATATACTTTTCTAGGAATTTGAGTTTAAGTTGTTTAATTTAGGAAGTAATGTGAAAGAAACCAATTTTTGAATGTGGTTTATTCAAATTTATTAATTAAATAGTAACATAAATAGATTGTTAAAGTTTTAGACATGTTGGCTGTTTAAAAACATTCTTTAAGTCTCATGAGAAGCTCTGCCATAGCCTGACAAATACAGAAGCAGAAGCTCCTAGCCAATCATTGGACTGACCTTGGGGTCCCCGATGGAAGAGTTGGAGAAGGGACTGAAGGAGCTGAGGGTTTTTGCAGCCTCATGGAAGGAGCAACAGTGTCAATAAGCCAAAACCCCTGGAGTTCCTAGGGACTGGACCACCAACCAAACAATATACATGTATCAACCCATGGCACTGGCCACATATGTGGCAGAAGGTGGCCTTGTTGCACATCAGTGGGAGGAGGGTCCATTTGGCCAGAGGGTGTTCCATTCTCCAGTGTAGGGGAAATGCCAGGGCAGGAGGAAAGGAGTGGGTAGAGGGGCCTCCTCATAGAGGCAGGGGGAGGGGGGAGGAGATAGGGGGTTTCTGAAGGGGAGACCTGGAAAGAGGAAAACTTTTGAAATGTTGATTAAGAAAATATCCAGTCAAAGAAAGAAAGAAAGAAAGAGAGAGAGAGAGAGAGAGAGAGAGAGAGAGAGAGAGAGAGAAGAGGGAAGAGAAAAAAGAAAAGAAAGGGAAAGAAAAGAATGAAAAGAAAAGAGAAGAGAAGAGAAGAGAAGAGAAGAGAAGAGAAGAGAAGAGAAGAGAAGAGAAGAAAAGAAAAGAAAAGAAAAGAAAAGAAAAAAGAAAAGAAAAAAAAGAAAGAAAAGCTTAAGGCCAGAAAACGTACCCAGTAAGAAATCAGACCAGGAATAAAGGAAAGAATTCAGACCTAGGATCTACACTATCTCCAGTTTATAAATGTGGCTATAGGCATTTTGTGGGAAAATATTTAAATGTCTGTTAGAGTCCATGTCTAGAGTAACTGAGATTGAAATGCTGTAGGAGTATTTGTACCATGCATAGATGACTGATTCTAAATCTAACCTTCAGAATAAGGAGAATGATGTCCTTGAATCCATTTACAAACCTAGTATCAAACCACACCCTCTGTTATAGAACAGAAAATCGGTAACATTTCAGGCTATAGAGGAAGAAACAGTAGAACAGATAATCCTGACCATAGAACAATCCTAGCAATTGAACATACCCACATGAGCTAACCTCAGGAAGTAGGAAGTCTGGGGACACTCCATACTGTACCAGAGACCTGGGAGGTAAAAGACTCTCGGGACTGAAAGGGAGTGACCTTAGAAGAAATGCCCTCTTAATGATAAAAGTCTTGGAAAGATCAGGAATTCAAGGCCCATACCTAAACATACTAAAAGCAATATACAGCAAATCAGTAGCCAACATCAAACTAAATGGAGAGAAACTTGAAGCAATCCCACTAAAATCAGACAATAGACAAAGCTGCCCACTCTCTTGCTACCTGTTTGATATAGATCACAATGTCCTAGCAAGAGCAATTAGACAACAAAAGGAGGGCAAAGGGATTCAAATTGGAAGGGAAGAATTCAAAGTATAACTATTTGCAGATGATATGATCGTATACTTAAGTGAACTCAAAAATTCCACCAGAGAACTCCTAAACCTGATAAACAACTTCGGCAAAGTGACTGGATATAAAATTAACTCAAACAAATCAATAGCCTTCCTATACTCAAAGTATAAAGGGGATGAGAATGAAATTAGGGAAATGACACCCTTCACAATAGTCACAAATATATATATTTGTATATATATATATATATATATATATATATATATACACACACACACACACACACACACACACACACACACACCTTGGTGTGACTCTAACCTAGCAAATGAAAGATCTGTATGACAAGAACTCCAAGTCTCTGAAGAAAGAAAATGAAGAAGATCTCAGAAGGTGGAAAGCTCTCCCATGCTCTTGGATTGGCAGAGTTTGTAAAGTAAAAATGGTCATCATGCCTAAAGCAATCTACAGATTCAATGCAATCACAATTCCCATCAAAATTCTAACTCTATTCCTCATAGAGTTAGAAAGAACAATATCCAAATTTATCTGAAATAACAAAAAACCCAGGATATTGAAAACTATTCTCAACAATAAAAGAACTTCTGGAAGAATCACTATTTTACACATGCTCCACTATATTCCTACACCCTTATTTATAATTGCCAGAAGCTGGAAAGAACACAGATGTCCTTTAACAGAGGAATGGATACAGAAATTGTGGTATATATACACAATGGAGTACTATTTCGCTATTAAAAAAATGAATTCATGAAATTCTTAGACAAATGGATGGAACTAGAAGGTGTCATCCATGAATTTTAAAAAGTTCTCAAAGCAAAGGAATTTCATGAGTGAAAGTATACTCTTTGAAACAGAATGTCTCATCACTCACTTGCATAAATATAAATTGCCTCACATGAAGCCTGTGAGTCCTGTTGAACATTTTTTCGGCTTTAAGACTACCTATTAAAAAGTACATAGGGCATTTTTTTTCTTTTAAGAGTACTTTTAATTTCATGTGTGTGAATGTTTGTGTGTATATATACACACACCATGAGCTTGCATGCTGCCCTCTAAGATCACAGGATGGCATCAGATACCCCAGGAACTTGCATAGCAGCTAGTTGTGGACTGAATGTTCTGGGAAAAAAATCCAGTCCTCTGCAAAATAGCAAGTTATCTTAACCACTAAAACACCTTTTCTAACTCTAATATTTTGTTTTCTAGGCCTTATTGATATTTTTATTAATCTCTATAGGCATTTTATCATTCTTGAGGACCTAAGAGAGAGTTATGACCATAATTTCCATTAATCATATTTTCTCACAAAATAATGTTTTGTTCACAAAGACAGTGAACAGATGCATTCCATTCAAAACTACACAGATCTTTTGTCTACATGCTTTCTTTGCATCTTTTTCAATAATAATAATAAAATTACATAAGATATGTGAGAGTTTTACAGTGCTCACAATCCTGATAGTATAGCCTTAGTTATCCACTGTCACATTCCACTAGAACATTGTGTCTTTCTGACATAGCTATACTAAGAATGTTTCAACTCAAATGTTGCAATTGCTTACTAAGTATATCTTATTGCAGCGTTAAGATTCAAGTTCTTCAAGGTAGGTAAGTAAGAAGGCAAGGAAGCTAGAGTAGAATGATCGGGCTGACCGAGGAGCCAGAAGGAAGGTAGGACAATAATTAATACTTAAATGAAGTTTCTCATTGCATTGATAACACATCATGGTAAGGAGTACTTAATATTGTTTGGTAAAACAGGTATCCTTCTTTGAATATATAATATTCTTTTATTTTCATTGCCTATCATGTTATCCACTAATTACAAGAATGATGATAAATTAAACATTATTGTAATTAGTATGTAGGTAAGTAGGTCTGATCCCAATGGGTTGCATTAGTTTTTGAGACTTTTTGAGAAGTTCATTATTTTCGTTGCCTTCAATAATGTTAGGCTGTAATATATGTAATATGAAATAATGGGGAGAACAGGAAAGAACAGAAAAGAAACATAATTGATGAATTTATTTCACCTCTCCCCATTCATAGGAGCCAATTTTGCCCCAGGGCGTTCCTCCCCATGAGCAGAAAACAATAGTACGTTCTGGTCTCCATCCTTTCTTCACTCTTAGCATCAAAGCTTCAATCAGTGCTGTGATTACTGCAGTACTGCTGGCCCATTCTTGTCCTTTGTGACTGTATCCAGCATGGTGGTTGCTGCCAACTATAATATACCGGTCTGGAAATAGAATGAAATAAGAGCCATTAAAACCAAATGTAAACCTTGACAATTAATTTAATGACATTTATTTAATCCTATTGCATAAGTAAGCAATAATTAAGCCAAATTGTTCTAATAATTAATACCACTTTGGCATTTTCCACCCCCTGCCTTGATTCATGCATCTGGGTATATCAATGCAGAAGCAGCTGCTGAAGGCAATTATGAATCCAAAGCTTAGATCCATATTACTGTCCTCTGCCACATGAATATTAATTAATGAAGTATACAAATATACCACAAAGAAATTCCTATATAACATTTTTCAGCATCATAGTGGGACGTGCACAGCAAACAATGCCTGTGTGCTTAGTAAACAGCGACCAGTTATTAATACATCTGTTAAGGAAGTGACTTAAGAGCTGTGTATGTTAAAAATATACAAAGTTTCTTTAAAAAGTATTAGGAATATATTTATAGTTTCAATTTGTTCTTCTAAACCCTCTCCATTCTCTGAAAGAAAATAAGATTCACTATCATCAAGCCAGGACTACTGATAATTTAACTTTTTACATAATATATTTCATGTGGCTGTACACAGTTCCTTAGATGCTCCTGTAGAAAACTTGCCATGATTCATGGATATAGTCCTTTCACCGTTCTTCACTAGCTAGTCTCACCATTAAAATAGGATCAAAATATAGCTCTGGAGATTTCTCTAGTCTTTTTCTCTCCTGGTGGATGTTATTCACAACAGCACCCGAGGTCACTTTAATTGATCAAGAAACCCTATGAATTTATTTAAAGAGTCTCATCGTTGCTTTCTTACGAGATGTTCCATGTAACTAAAAGTCAAAGATCAGAGCAATGGCACACTGGGTACAGGCACCTGATATCAAAACTGATGACTTCAGTTTGATTCTTGGACCAACCTGACACCTGAAAATTGTCCTCTGACTTCCGTATTTGAATATTGGCACCTCTACCCTTAATTTATACACAAGAACAGTACCTTACATAAAGTATATTACATAAAGTCATATGTCTACGTGTGATAAAGGAAGTATCCCTTGACTACTTGGGGAGAATGGTGGCTATATAAATGATAATGGTATAGAATCATTTAAAATTCCTCTACTGAAATGGAACCACCAATGATAAGTCTTCCAACACTTTCTTAAGATATGCATAATGGGCTATAATGTTGCATGCAACATTATATTATTATATATTCAAACATTAATTCTTGGGCATTTATTTATACCCATGTCTCAGAAATGTGTGAAAGTTCTGCTTGAGATACACTGTATTATGAATAAATTAACAATGTCAGTTTCTGTTTTTTAGCATCAGCAAATAAAGTCTCAGGAACAAGAAAACTTTTCATTTTATTTTTTTTTTACAAAGAATTCAGAAATTTTTCCATGCAATTGTTTGGTAGTTTTAAATTTCTTTAGCATGAATTCGGTATACTATTTGTACAACTATATGCTTTGCTGTAATGATTTACAAATGAAACAGTGTTAATATTTTCATACTTCAGTTGAACTTGCATATAGTGAAAGACATAAATAAGTGAAATGCAAGCATATGGATTTCCATGTTCATTTGTGTCTCTGTCTAAGGATGATCTGATGACAGGTTGTACAATAAAGGAACTATGGAGAATAAGTACACTGCATGAAATTTTTAAGAGTTGGCTGTCAAGAAATAGGGAGGAAATAAAACTTGATTTCAAAATTCTCTGGGTCAGCAATTAGGTCAATTTAACTAGTGCCACGGAGAAGAATAATTCTCCAAGGAGAAATTGAATAAGTGTCCCAGTCATATCCACAGAAGTGGTTTGAGTGCAATAAAAGCTTAATGGTGCTCTAGGGATGGCAGATTGGCTGAGTGAATTAAAGCTGTTGTGCCACAAGCTTGACAGGCTGGGGTCAATCCCTGGAACCTGTGATGGGAGTACAGTACTCACTCCCAAAAGTTGTCCTCTGATGTCCATATACCCTCTCTTCCTCTCTCTCTCTCTCTGTCTCTCTGTCTCCCCACAATAAATAAATGTTTCATAAAAGAAAACAGTTGTAAACTCCATATATGTAACTTAATAATGATTTGTGATCAAGCTTTGTAAGCTTTTAAGGAGAGAAGGGTATACAGCATGAGTCTGTGAATAGATATATGTACCAATTATGTTTATTCTCAATTTTTAGCCTGAAGACTCCTTCAGCAGTTCATAAGGAGTAAGATATTTAGTGTATAAACAGATAATCATTGCCATAAAAACATTTGAGACCAAAAATTACAGACATTGAGCAGAAGTGTGGGTCAAGTATATATTCAGGCAGAGATTGATATTAGAATGATTTGCTTTGACACCAAATTTGATTCATTTTCAAACAGTGCATCATTAAAATCTATGATGTTTTCTTTTAAAGTATCATTTAATTAAACTAAAAAAATCCCCAGTAACATGGTCATATAAAAATATTGCTTATTTATCTTCCATACCAATTGAACACAAATATAAACTCTACCTTTCTTTTCCTTTCCCTGACCTTAAAATACTGTGTCTGCTAATGCTTTTTGTTGATAATATTGTAGGAAAGAAAAAAATATTTTAAGCATTCACACCAATCCATACTTTTAGTCATCTAAACCTTTGTGTGTGTGTGTGTATGTATACATATATGTATATGTATATATATATATATATATATATATATGTATGTGTGTCTGTTTGTATGTGTGTATATGTGTATATATTTGTGTCTGTATGTGAATATATGTGTGTTTATATATATGTGTGTGAGTATCTGTATGTATGTATATGTGTGTATATATGTATATATTTAGACATATATGTTATATAATATATATTATATATTACAGGATATTGAACTGCATTTGAAATTATTATGAAAGAGAAGACAAGTTTTGTTGTTCTATATGATTTATGGACTAGATTATAACTACTTAACCATACTTACCTGGTGATGTCAAGCCTCTTAGATATCCAATAACATTAGACACTGTTTTAAATTTTGTGACTGTCTGCACCTGCAAAGTGACAGTTCTCTTTTCTGTAAAAGAAGAAATTACAAACACTTACTTATCTATACTCTGATGTGTATTTTCCTTTACATATTGGAGCCTGTTTATTTAGTACCATCAGCAAAATAATTCCATGAAATTCAATTTTCTCACATAGCTGAAGTTACAATTTTTGTTGACAATCACTAACAATGTTTTAGGCACACAGTTTTTGGTATCTGTTATTTCATGATGAACTTGAGAATACTGCTTTCTTCCTGGTTATGAAAGACATGGAGAGACACCTCTATACCTCATATTTATTATGGAACAGGCTCTAAAACGTGAACACACAAGAAACTGCTGCTGACGCTGAGAAAGTTATAAGTTTTCAGAAAGAGACAGAGGAAAAAGGGAAGATACAATTGATTCTGTGAAAGTTAATACTTTCCAGTCTTCAGACAGGACAACATGCATTTTCTCCACAGGATTCGCTGCTATTCAAATGCTATTTTAACATTTGAAAAGAGCATAAAGTGTTTTATAAAGTAACATCTCTAAAACCCATTTTCTTACAGTACACCCTATTTTCAGAGATTGTAAAATAAATCCCTACTAATTTCTCTGCTCTTTTGTTTAAAACATTTTATGTTCTTTATGTATTGCATGCATGTGTTTTTGTAACAAGTGTGTGTGTTAGCAGGAAGGACAGAAAAAGGCATTGGATTCCTGGGGACTGGAGTTGATAATTTGGGGATGGGTCGCTTTGTTTGGTTTGGCTTAGAAAGCACTTCCTTGTGGCTGGCTCAGCAGGCAAAGGCAATGACTGCCTGGACTGATTATCTGAATTCTATACCTGAATACCACATAGTAGAAGGAGAGAACTAAATTCAGGACATCATCCTATGGTCTTTGTGAATGTTCTATGGTTCCTATGTGCTCCTTCCAAAAAATAAATAAGTGTAATAAAAATTGTTTGAAAGTGGAAACAGTTTCATGATTTAATTACATGTTATTTACATGCTCTTAAATATGTGAAACACTAAAATTAGACTTTTCAGATATGATCCAGGTAAACAGCATGCAATTAATAGTCTGTCTTACTGTAACTGCAATCATGTAGATTCCTAATACTTATGGGTTTATTTTAGATTTTCTGTATGTTTTGTTCTAACCTTGGTTTGAACTAATATAACTTTCGCACCATCACATAGTGACCATACAATTATTTTGAACTGCTATTTTCATATGAAATTTAATACTAACTTTGTAAGTTTCCTGAAACATTGTTGGGAGGTATTTCCTTAGGGTTCCATAGACCTATCTGAGGAAGTGATACTCACTCTTTTTTCCTCACCATACTGCCTAGTTGCTATCAGGTGCCTTTATGTCTGTCAATAGAATTTTATATTTTTTTCTCAGTTTTATACAACTACTATTGAGTTCATTTTTATGGTTTCATACATATTTCACCAATTTTTAAAAATTACTTTATTTATTTGTACCCCAGCTCTTACCCCTTCTTGGACCTCACCCCCCATAATTTCTCATCCCATTACTCCTGTCCCTTGCCTCTGAAAGGGTGCTCTCTCCCACCAGTCCTCCACCATCCCTGGGGCCTAAAGTCTCTCAAGGGTTAGGCACACCATCTCCCACTGAGGCCAGACCAGGCAGTCCTTTGCTATATATGTGTAGGGGGCCTCAGACTAGCCCATGTGTGCTGCCTGGTTTACCAACCATATTTTAACAATTTATATTACAAAAGAGAATGCTCTTTAATTTTATATATTTGATTTATAAGAAAATTTCTAGCTATCCTTAAATATGTCACAAGGTCCATAGAGTTCTTAATTTTGGTAATTTTCAAGACATTCAATTGTTTTTGCTTTTGTGTCTTTTATGTGCATATGCATGAGTGTCTGTGCAGATGTACTTGTGCACATAAGCATGCACACTAGTGTGTACACATGTGGAAACTAAAGTTTGACAACAGGCTGGTATGTTGTATCACTCTCTATTGTTCTTTTTATTGATTTTCATGTTTATGTGTCTTACTGCTCTGCTTGTTTGTGTATGTGAATGTGTGTGAGTGTGCGTGTGTACACACGCCCGTGTTCACAGGCACACATACCATATATACCTGAAATCAGAGATGTGATGTTGACAGTGGAAATTTTCCTTGATCATTGTCTACCTGAATCATTGAGACAAGGTCTTTCAGAGGAGTCCATAGCTACATGATATGGCTAGTTTCACCAGGAAGTTTGCTCTGTAGATTCCAAGTACAGAAATAACTAATAAACCAATATCCTCAATCAGCTTTTTACTTGGCTTCTGGGAATAGAGTCTTGATTCTTTATACTCATGTGGCAAGTTTTTGACCACTGACCTGTTTCTAGCTCTCAAGGACATCTTCCCAGCCTCCCTTTACTGTCAGACAAGGTCTATCTCTTAACCAGAAGTTCACCTCCTGAATAGACAGACTGACAAGCAAAACGCAGGTATCCTCCTGTCTCTGCCTCCAAAGGAAGAGATCACAGAAATTGTCCATTGAGCAATATCCTTAACATCCTTGCTTCCTGCTACCAGTCTATTATTGTCCTGGAGCCCAGGTAGATAGACAGAAATGGGGCAAAACCAGCATTCTTTGACCATTGTCTTTTAGTATTAACTTAAGTAGAATGTTTTTACATTTTATCTTTTAAAACATTCTTGATATATGTTTCTGGGAATGCCTTTTATCAAATTAAGAAGTTCACTTTTATTCTTACTATGCTAAGAGGCTTTCCCATAAGCAGATGTTGAATCATCTATGGTTGAGTCATCTATGGAGACAGCCAGAGATGTTTTGCTTTACAACACTGAGAGATGTGTATATTTCTAGGATGAGCAGTTTTGTCAAGACATGTCCTAAAGTTGATGTTATTTTCATATACAAAATATACATGTACTAATATAAACATTTATTAGGTAACATTACAACTCCTTTGTTCTATATTAT
Organism: Apodemus agrarius; assembly: GCA_964023405.1. NCBI lineage: Eukaryota > Metazoa > Chordata > Mammalia > Rodentia > Muridae > Apodemus > Apodemus agrarius. Next base: position 144,683,464 of record OZ030007.1, on the reverse strand, counting down.
ATTTGTTGTGTGGACTAAACAAACTCCCAAATATTTTAGGGTATTTTATTCCTCTTAAAGATTCCATCAAATTATAAAACATGGGTAAATATCTCTTTTACTGAAAAAGGTAAGATTCAAGTATGAAATATTTTCCTTACTACATATCAAATATATATTGATTCCTGTGATGGTTTATACATAACTTGACCAAAGTAGTGGCACTATTAGGATGTGTGGCCTTGTTGGAGTAGGTGTGTCACTGTGGCCATTAGATTAAGACCATTATTATATCTTCCTGGAAGTCAGTCTTGTACTGTCAGCCTTCAGATGATGATGAACTCTCAGCTCTGCCTGAACCATGCCTGCTTGGATGTTGCCATGTTTTTGCCTTGACAACAATGGACTGAACCTCTGAACCTGTAAACCAGCCCAAATTCAATGTCCTTCTAAGAGTTGCCTTGGTCATGGTGTCTATTTATATCAGTAAAACTGTAACTAAGACAGAAGTTGGTAACAGGGATGGGGTACTGCTGTGATAGGTCTGACCATGGTTTTGTTTAAAGGAATGTGAATTTTAGGACTTTGGAAAACAGTAGAATGCTTTAAGTTGGGTTTAATATACTATTCTAGTAGGAATATGGAAGACGTTGTTACTGAATATAATTTGAACTGTGCAGATCTGGCCCAAGATTTTTTAGTGGAGAAGAGTTTCAGAATGTGGCATAGAGACTGTTTTGTGGAATTTTTATGAAGAATGTGGCTGTTTTTTGCCCTTGTCTGAAAAGTTTACCTGAGTCTAAGGTAAAGAGATTTATATTAATTGCATGGACAAAGGATGTCTCAAAAAAGCCCAGCAGAGACTGTTCACTGGTTAACTCTCATGAAGAGCATTTTGAACAAGTATAGCAAGCTTAGAAAGGAAAAATATAAAAATAGATGGTTCAAGTATTAAAAGGGCACCAGGAAGTGAAATGGAACTGAGGTTCTAGGAGGCTATAGATTAAGCATTTTGGGGGCAAGATCCTACCAAGCTAAGTTTATTAGATCCAAGTATAGTGGTACCCACCTTTAATGCCAGGAAACAAAGCCAAACAGATCTCTAAGTTCAACGCAGCCTAGGAAAAAGCAGGTTCTAAGTGAAGAAAGCTTAAATCCAAGCATGATGGTACACACCTTTACAGGAGACAGAGCCATGCAGATCTCTAAGTTCAAGGTCAACCTACAGAGCAAGTTCCAGTAAAGCCAAGCTTAGGCAGTGAGGGAGTTAGAAAACAGAACATTTTCTTACATAATTATGGATATCAAATAAGTTCTATAGGCCACTGATACATTGGTATGAAGTGAGATTTGCTTTTGACTCATAGCTTATTCTAGGTGATAAAGGATAAAATATATTAGAAACATTCAGCATCAATAATGCAAATGCTATTCAATAGTTTCAAGCTTATGTATCCATTTCCAGTTAAAATTGAAATTTATGCAATGTTGATTATTTTAACAGTATTCCTTTTTTCTCTACAAATAATTGCAAAATTAATACCCTTTTCTTTAGTGCCAATGAATTTATCATTTTACTCTAGCAATGTTAAAAGATTTTTATTTATTAAATCTTTTGTCTGTTTCTGTGTAAATGCCTCGGTCTCTGTCTCTTTCTGCCTCTGTCTCGTCTCTGTCTCTCTCTCAGTGTGTGTGTGTGTGTGTTTGTGTGTGTGTGTGTGTGTGCACTTGCATATATGTTCAAGTGATCATGTACATATGTGTGCATGTATTTAGAGACCAAAGGACAACCTCACCTCAGAAGGTTTTTCTCAAGAGCTATCTTACTTATTTTTGGAGGCAGAATCTCCTAATGATGAGGAACTCTTGAAAGAAGTTAGGCTGTCTGTCCAGGGAGCCTTAGGGATGTGTACTTCTTTGCCTCTCTAGCACTGGCATCATTAGCAGGCACTGCCACACCAGGCATTGCTAAGAGCTTTATGGGGATATAACTTTAATTTTTTGCCTTTGAAGCAAAATCTTTACCAACCAAGCTGTCTTTCCAGTCTCCAAACTGCTGTTTATTCGATGGATTAATTTTGTGTGCATTGTTTTCTAAATCCTTCTTTTTACTACCCAAGAAAATATCAGTGTAACCTATCAATCTTGCCTTCTCTTCATGTTTCCTTGGGTGAATTTTCCCAGAGCTATTGTTGCTGCTATGAAGAGTAGCTTTGCCTAAGTAGCTGCTCATGCAGTTCTTTGATGGAAACAGCAGTAGATGCACCATCACAACATCAGTTTAGCTAATTAGCACAGAGTCAGAGCAAAGGCTGAGAGTCACTGCCTCATTTTCCCTACAATCACTTATATAACCGAACAATTTCTTTAAGGAGCACTGTGCAAAAATGGGTCCAAATAATGAAATAGTAACATAGCATAATTTCACATTTCTTCTATTTATTTATATCCCCATATATGATCCATATTTGAATATATATATATATATATATATACATATATATATATAATACAACACACACACACACACACACACACACACACACAGTCTAGTTTCTTTCACTCCGACAGAGCCATGATCATACTTTAAATTTTAGTAACAAATCTCTCTAAACTTTTGGCGAACCTGACATTCTAAAGGCCCATTTACCACTGCTGCCATCACTAACGAAACAACCCACTGACAAGGCAAAGTGCCTGTTCATAGAAGCAGCAATAGACATCCTGTATTTTGGACAAGGACTAATTTAGTTCTCTGCAGCACATTTTACAGTACAAATTAGAGAAAGCAACAAAAATATTTCTAAAGAGAAAATGGCTTAGAAAATAATGATAAATTTGTGGCTGTTCAAATGGAAAAAGATTATTGAGAAACATTAACACAGTGCAAGTGATACAGATAGGATCCAAAGGGTGCATGTAATCACTGCACTCTGATCACATGGGCAGACACTGTGGGGACAGAGTGATTACCAAGTGGGACAGAAATCAGGTTAGTCAGTACTCCCCATGCCTGCTGGGCTGAAGCTCTATTGCAAAGAGATTTCAAAAACTTTCCTTTTCAGGTATTTATTTTCTTCTCTAAATCTCCAGAGATGGTACTTGTAAAACCCAAGGATATCTTTTTCTTCCTAGAACAGCATCTAATAACAAAGAAACCCTTGATACTGAAACTGCCTACTGCATGGGCAGAAAATGAAAGTAGTTTAGAGTAGTTTTGTAGAAACTATTCTAATAGAAAAACAGCCACTTAGCCCTTTGACTAAGGAAGGTGTAGCCTGGGTCCTGACCTTAAACTGTGTCCTCCTATAAGTCATAAGAAAGTAAAATGTTACATAGATGACTACAAGAGCTCACATATGAGATGTACATACACAACTAAATCAGATGGCACAATAAACTGCTAATGGACTCCAAAAAATACCCACATTTTTACACACATGATACCATAAAGGTTGTAACTGAATGCTGGTTGACACCAGAACATGTTAACAATGAGGGACAAGGCTACAATCATTGAATAATTGTTATATCAAGTGGAATAATTCCAATTCTAAGAAATATAACAGTTATGAAAAAAGAATCGATACGAAGTCTTGTAGTTAACATGGATAAATACTTCCAGAGAATCAACAGAGGTGATAGAAACAGAATAATCAAAAGATATAATGAATAAAAATCGGGGCTGTATAAATAATATGAGAAACAGTAGATGAAGGTGGGATAAACAGTGAAAAGGATTAAAAAAATATAGAAAAAAAGAGAAAAACATCCGTGTATTTTAGATAAATTTAAAAGAGAGGAGAAAATGAATCTGAATGTTGCCCGCGTTAAATACAACTATCCTGTGGAGACATGCACCAGGTTGGGAGGCAAGAAGGGAGACTGGAGCTACAGGGATAGGACTCACACTACAGTGGGAGGCAGGCAGGGAGAGAAGGACAGAGATTGGAGCTACAAGGAGAGGACTCACACTACAGTGGGAGGCAGGCAGGGGGAGACAGACTGGAGCAGCAGTCGAGAGAGAGAGAGAGAGAGAGAGAGAGAGAGAGAGAGAGAGAGAGAGAAGAGAGAGAGAGAAAGAAGAGAGAGAGAGAGAGAGAGAGAGAGAGAGAGAGAGAGAGAGAGAGAATGGGAAAGAACACAATAGTCCTGCACCATCACAACTAGTTTCCTTGATTTTCTTTGCAATCACATCATTTAATAGAATTTTACAAAATTGAATTGTATTTAATGTACACATGTCATGAAATAATCTAAATTTTCCCTAACTTTTTAATGTATTAAAATTTGAGACATCATTGTGTCATAATTGATACAGAATTGATGAGGTTAGCGAAGGACATTGAGAACAGCCTTTAATGTGAGAGCTAGCTGGCAACATGCACTGGTCACAACTGGAGCCTGAGGATTTGGTAGCTATTTTATGGCAGGAGCAGGCAGAACATTAGTGTAGGAGGAAGAGTTCCTAAAAGTGAGCGTCTGGCCGGTCAAACGATACTGATGTGAGAAGTATTTCCTTTGGAGACAAGGGGAGCAACATCAACTGATTACATACAGACAAAAGGATCCCATTACATAGCACATGTCATATCCGGAGAAGAAAATATCTGTCATGAAAAGGCATTACATAAAATGGAAAAGAATGGGTGACCAATGGATATATAAATATAAATATATATATATATATATATATATATATATATATATATATGACTTGTAGCTATATGGATGATCAGATAATTTGATGGCATACATCAAATTAACAGTTATATCAGTGTATTGACATATTTGATATTTTTGGGTTAAAATATAATATGGAAAATGACCATTAACTAAGCCTTATTCCTTGAGTGTTATTGGAAAGAACTTTCCCAAGACTGCAAACATAAGCAGAATGCGGGTTTTTCTTTCTAGACAAGAATCTCTTTTAAAGAATCTGTCTTTTATTAATTTTTTTTTAGAAATGTCTGTCAGCAAAGCTGAGGTGGAAAAGTCCAACATAACTTTGAAAATCCTCTTCTACCAGAAACTAGGAAATGCTCCAAGAAGACACAAAATGAAGACTGAGATTGCAATGCTGAGCAAGGTTTGATAATGGTATTTAAAATATAAAGTATTTACTTGTGGATTTTATAACAGTAAATGCATAGAGTCAGGAAGAAAATAATGTGGGATGATAGGAAAAAATTTGAAGAGATTGATGTGGAGGTAGATTTGATGAGAACAAATTATATACAAATATAAAATTATCACACATTAAAAAATTGGGGAGAATTTAGGTTATTTCCTGACAGGTGTACATTAAATACAATCCAAGATTATAAAATTCTATTAAAAGATGTAATAGAAAAAAAACAAGGAAACTAGTTATGTTGTTGCATGACTTGTGATCTCAGGACTTACAAGTAGAAATGGAGGATAAAGATTTCAAGGCCAGCCTGATCTACCCAGTAACCTCAAGAACAGCTTGTGATATGCATATATATGTATATATATATATATATATATATATACACACATATATATATGTATATATATACATATATGTATGTATTTGTGTGTGTATGTATGTATGTATGTATGTTTGTATTGCAGGCAAAAAATGAATAGATTCAACAACTTGCATTTATACATGTATTCATTTATATGTGTGTGTAATGTTGGTGCTTAAAGAGGAGAAGGCTTTGAATTGAGGAGGAAATTTAGGAGAAAGGATGGGGATGAGAAAATGGTAGTACTTCCTTTTAATTTGAGTGAAAGAAAGGCACTGGCCATAGAACTTAGTGGTAGGTATAACACTGGCTCAGCACACAAGAGACAAGTCATGTGCGATTGAGTTACCATTGTTTCTGAACTAAGTTTGTGTTGTTTTTCTTCACCCTGCAGCACATCTGGGTTTAAGAGAGAAAGGTACAGCGGCCAAGCATGGGTTTGTCTGAGGTGCTCCACAGAGGCACTGGGGATGATGTGGAAGTGACTTGCCAGTGGTAACCTAGCGAGCTGGGTGAGAAGATTATGGAGTTCAGAGTCAGAATATCCATGAGATAAAAACAGGTTGGACACTGCCTGCCAGGCCTCCAGAGGCACAAGCTCCATGGAATCAGGCTGATGCTGCCTTTTTAATACTTCCCCCAACAGAAAAGGAATAGCTGTTAATTTAACAAGTTTCAGAATTTTCAAAGAACTAACAAATCAAATCCAACATGTAGGCTTCGATTAAATTCTGATTTGACAAACCAATCTTTCTTTGTAGACAACAAAGACATTTAAACTTGAAGCACTAGAGACATTTACAGAATGCCAATCTGCTTAAACATGATTGGGGTAGTGATTACCAGCTTTTCATTCCCTTCCCTTTTAGAATATTTACTCTAGCATTCACTGAAATCCATGAGATTTTCTTTGGAAAACATTGGGAATAGGAGCAGCATGGTGGCAATGTGTCAGAGCAAAGGCAAAAAAAGAAAATCTTCCTAAAGTTGGGTGATCTCTTCATGGGTTTATTTAAACTGTTGGATGTGAACTTGAATATGGTAGCAAGCTTCCACAATAAAATTGTTAAGCCAGACCCAGCAAAGGTAATATTATATTATAACTTATTGAGTTAGTTAGGAAAATAAAACCTAACTAAATGATAATTCAATATTAATGTTTATAAGTAAAGAAAATTCCAATCAAATTAGAAAAATTTCCTTTACCAAGGAGTGAAATTGACACATGTAACTAAACAACGTCATCAGTAATTCAGTCAGTGAAGACTGATAGGTAGAATAGTGAAGACTGATAGGTAGAAGTAGTAAAAATGTAGGTAGTATGGATACATCAGTTTGGGCATGGTCTGAAAAAGAAAAGTGGAAATGTGTGCCTTTAATAGACAAAGCTTAAGCAAGGTAGTAGTAGGTCCAGTGATAGAGCATAATGACATCATTTGTCATATAGAAGATGTAACAGGAAAGACACAGCCTTGATATTGCCAGTTTTCATAGCCTGAAAGTATTGATTGGAAAGATTCAGACAGGGTAATCTGAAGAACTGGTCTGCCATCTTTAAAATGAAATAAACAATGACGGAAATGCAGGGAGACAGAAGCAGGGGCAGCACTGAGCAGTGTGTGAGCCTGACTTGAGATTCCTGCAACTGGGACATTACTGAGAAGATTGACTCCAGTTGAATGGTGCCAGTGGAGTGTGTTGTAGAAAGATGTTATTGGTAATAATAGTTGTGTTATTGGTAACAATGGTTGGGCTAGTGGATATGATGTTTGTGTTATTGGTTATAAATGTTGGATTATTGGTTCTGATCTAGAAGCTACTCTGCAGTTTGTTTTTCTTTTTTTCTTTTTGTATTTTATAGGTTCTCTTTTTCTTTATTTTCTCTATTCTTTGTTTATATTCTAAAGTTTTTCCTCTTGCCCAGTTCCCCCTTCACCATATGTCCCATAAATCCTCTTCCCTCTGCCCATTCCCCAATCACCCCCACCACCACCAATTTTTTGTTCTGATAAGATCCTACAAAACTGGATCCAGTCTTTTTGGGACCAGGGTTTTCTCCTTTCTTCCTCTGGGGAATCTTTTGATTTGCTAATTATGCCTTGAGTATTCAGAGCTTCTGGGCTCATTAATATCCACTTATCAGTGATTGCATTTCATGTGTATTCTTTTGTGATTGGGTTAACTCACTTAGGATGATATTTTTCAGATCCAACCATTTGCCTAAAAATTGCATGAATTCATTATTTTTAAGTTCTCAGTAATATTACATTGTATAAATATACCACATTTTCTGTATCCACTCCTCCGTTGAGGGACATCTGGGCTCCTTCCAACCTCTGGCTTTTATAAATAAGGCTGCTATGAACATAATGGAGCATGCGTCTTTATTGCATGCAGGAGAATCCTCTGGGTATATGCCCAGGAGTGGTATGACAGGGTCCTCTGGAAGTATCATGCCCAATTTTCTGAAGAACTACCATATTGATTTCCAGAGCAGTTGTACCATCTTGCAATCCCACCAACAGTGGAGTAGTGTTCCTCTTTCTCCACATCCTCTCCAGCACCTGTTGTTTCTTGTGTTTTTAATCTTAGCAATTCTGACTGGTGTGAGGTGGAATCTCAGGGTTGTTTTGATTTGCATTTCCCTGATGACAAATGAGGTTGAACATCTCTTAAGGTGCTTCTCAGCCATCCAAATTTCTTCAGGTGAAAATTCTTCAGCTCTGTACCCCATTTTTGATAGGGTTATTTGGTTCTTTGGGGTCTAACTTCTTGAGTTCTTTGAATATATTGCATATTAGCCCTCTGTCGGATGTGGGGTTGGTGAAGATCTTTTCCCAATTTGTTGGTTGCCGTTTTGTCCTTCTGAGGTGTCCTTTGCCTTACAGAAACTTTGTAATTTTATGAGGTCTCATTTGTCAATTCTTAATGTTAGAGCATAAGCTATTAGTGTTCTGTTCAGGGACTTTCCCCCTGTGCCCATGTCCTCCAGGGTCTTCCCCAGTTTCGTTTCTATTAGTTTCAGTGTGTCTGATTTTATGTGGAGGTCCTTGATGCTGGTTGCGGAGGTCCTTGATGCCAGTTGTGTCAGTTTGCTTTTCAATAGCTAAGAAGCATGTAATTTTTGTTATACTTTCAAGATTTCATTAATACTAATTTTATTTCAAAATAAAAAAAGACCTTTGAAATTTAGCATGGGAAAGTTTTTGAAAAGACTCAACTACAATGTATTATTTAAATACTCAGTGCACATATGTGCAGATGTCCAGCTACTTAAATTACCTTTCCAATTCACTTTACTAAATGGTTTCCATCTTTCATGTTGCAAAATAACACCTTTAAATTATGACATCTGAAGTTCAAAAGATTCCTTCATGATGAAAATTTGATTCACTCAGAAACATTTCTATTCAAATAGAGTGAGCTGTGTCAGAGATGAGAGACATGAAGGGGAGTGTTCCTCTCTATTCCTTAATTCCATCTGGTTCTGAAACATGTCTCTACAGATACATAATCTAAGGACAACAGTGTCTTTCATTTGCCCATTGTTAAGGTCAACTGGTTCTTGGTCTCTGTCTCACAACACTAGCAAGGCTTTGTTTACAAACAATAGCAAATATTTTGGAAATACCCCAAAGCATTCCACAGGAATCTGAAGAATTGCACTTGCTGCCAGCTTTCAATTTCAATTATAGTAATTAAGCTTCTCTTGCTTTCCTAGACACAGTTATTTCTGTTTTCTGATTTTGATAGGAATCTTGTCCATTTGCTACACTTGAGAATTTTTGTAGGTGAGTTAAAAGTAGAATTTTTTCTAAGATTTAGGGTTGTCTCAATTTAGGGTTCTCTCTCTCTCTCTCTCTCTCTCTCTCTCTCTCTCTCTCTCTCCCTCTGTGTGTGTGTGTGTGTGTGTGTGTGTGTATGTGTGCATGTGCGTGTGTGTGTGTGTGTGTGTGTGTGTGTGTATACACGTGCTCAGTTTTTCTACATTTCATGGACATTAAATGTTGCTATAGACTCACGCTTTCAGTAATTGGTATTTGATATTTTTTTTAAAAGTCACCTATTTACAGAAGAAGCCTACTAGTTGCTGTATCCTATCAGTGTAGCCAATCAGTTTTTTTAATGGAATGTTGCTAGTCTTATTTCCTGCAAATACATAACACACATTCACATCCACATTCACACATGTGAATGAGTTTGGATTTGAAAAATTACACATTTTTCCTTTTAGTTAGTAATGTTGTATAAGTAAAGAGACATTTTGATGACTATAGCTATCAGAAAGGAAAGCAAAACTTTGTAAGAGTGTAATTTGAGAAAATTTGTTGATTTCCCACACAATTCTACCAAACTCTACAACTCACAAATGATAGGATCCATCAGAAAACTAATCTTCTGGAAAACTGCCTGATCTACACAGTTCCCATTTGTCCATCAAAATCTATTGTTCACACTTTTTTCATGCCAGTGCCCCAGGATAATGGTTTTTGTGAACCACATCACATCATTCTGGCTCCCAGAATGTTGGATTCCAGTAGAGTATAGGCAATGGAAAGCTTCAGCAGTGATCAATAGGCTGTGGATTTGAAAAATTAGAGGATTAACTTTACGTCACTCTCCTCGAATGACTTCTCACTGGCATTGAGTACATTGCTTAACCAAAAGACATAGCTTTTCTCAGAAGCTCAGAGTGTTGAAAATCTTTCTAACTGTCTTCACAATTCATAGCTGTTTGGCTAGCCAAAGCAGTAATTACTAGGCCAGCTAAGTGGTAGCAGTGCTGATGTACCTTTTCTGTTTGACTTTGTACTACACCTTCTACATGGTCCACTGGCTAAATGGCTATAGAGTGTTCATTTTATTGTATTACTTATTTTTATAATATCACCTCATATGTTTAAGTCAATTTATCTTTGTATAAACCCAAAATGGTGAAACCAAATGAGTTGTCATTTGGTTTTGTTGCTAAGACACAGAAATGTGATGCTTTTCTTTACTAGTAATATGGTAACCTGGGACAGTGGACTAAAATTCTCAATAAAAATAATTTACAATGTCAAATAATACTTGATAAGATTATGTGAGAAACAGCAAACATTAAGCCATTATTGGATCAAAATTTAAGTTAGATATGAAAACAAATAAATTATACAATGGATCTGTTTAGAAGCTAATGGAATTTGCTAAATCTGAGACACTTTCCCCATAGTCCTATGAGGTATGAGGGTATTAAGAGGCTATGGGTCCTGCAGAGAGATTATCTCTATAGACTGAAGTTCTAGTGTTCTAGTGTTATCCAGAGGGCTCCCCTTCACTTTAATTTGCTGTTTGTAGACTTATTGTGAAAATTCCTTCTTGTGGGCAAGCTGCAAGTTTGTTATACAGGATAGTTGCTGAAATTAAAAAAAAAAAGATCTCCCTTTCCCCCAATAAATGGCTCATTTTAATGAAGGAAAATGAATCTACCTCTATGAAGCAGGTAACATACGGGGCTGCCTTACTTAGCTGTATTAAGGAGAACAAAAAGAAAGTTCTCATGAAGTAGAAATGGATTAAAAGGATTTCTAGGGAGAAATTACTCCAGCAACTCTAAAAGAACACAGAGTATTTATAATTTCTTATATATCCAAGAAAAAATATGATAAGAAATCTAAACATAAAAATAAAATCTAAATGTAAAAATTTTTGTATTTCTATATAGAAATACAAAATTAAACTCAGAAACCTAAGAACAGAGAAATTATATTAAATGTATTAGAACAAATGCTCTAAAACTTGGCATTTGAAATGTGAGTTTTACTGAAGTTTGGTCTTTTGCTATGCTAAATCCTGATTGCTCCCAGAGACCTCATGCAGACCCAGATGATGCTATTTGACTTTGTCACACTAGTTATCCCTGGTCAGTGAATAAAGATATTGACAGCCAAAAACTTGGCAATATAGACATAGGTGAGGTTTAGAATTCCTGGACTTCAGAAGAGAAATTCAAGTTTGGTGAAGAGAAGGTGAAGAGACAGATGGGGGGAAGAATCTTACAATAATGGCCATGTAGGTTGGCAAATTGGAGTTTAGAGCAGCTTAGATGACATGTGATAAATTGTATAATAGGATTATTGGCTGGAAAATAGGCATAATAGTATACAGGATAGATATCTAGCCAGCTCTTGTATTGATTAAGGCTTGTTGCATATATATATATATATATATATATATATATATATATATATTTACCAGGGAACTAAATGGTCAAAGGTGGAGTAGAAATTCCAGATTGGGATTAAATATTTTTAACAATTAATGGTTACTGAGACATATTCAAACAAGCATTAAGAATAAAAAAATTAAAATCATAAAGCAAAACTAGTATAGCTAAAGTTATTGAAATACCAAAAATAATCAAAATAACAAGTAATTTTAGGCTAAATAATTTTCATGCTAAATATAATTGAAGGCATATGCTAATAGGTAGAAAGAATGTCAGTTTATACTGTAAGTGTGTCTGCTAAACTGTAACAAGTGTTTGGATCTTCAATACCTAAGAATTGAGCTAAAAATATATAAGGTAAAAAATTGACCCTCTAATGTAATAAAAAAATTATACTCACAGTAAATACTTTTTTTCATATTACCAAGATATAGATTATTTGAGCAACCCACAAGAAAAAATTAAGCCAAATTTAGTACATAGACTATTACCTGTAAACTAAATGGTCTACAATCTTTTCTAATAACTATAGGACACAGATCAAAATCTAGACTACAAGAGAAACTTCATAGAGTTGAAATTTAGAAAGAAATAATAAACAATGCTTTATAATGAAGTTCAATGTTTTCATCCTGGTCAGGGATATTTAATGTATTAGTGTCTAATAGCAAGGACAACATAAAGCTTAATAGAAACAATAAGAGGGAGATGACTCAACCTGAGAGCAACCTCAATAACTTGTGAAGGAAGGATGTGTGTTGGCACAGAGAGTTAAGAATAAGAAGCCATGGATCTTTACAGCTTAGACATGCAACATATAAGACATATTTGAACATCTGTAAAAAGAACAATAACCAAAAATATTGTAGTGTAGCAGAATATAAAAACAGAAACAGCAAGGAATTTCCAGTAGGCTGTAAATTCGTAAATTACAACATCTGTCCTTTGTGAAAAACATCATCAAAATTGATGGCATATGTTGTATTAGATTTATAAACTCCAAAGTTTAGCTAGAGGTCCTATAATTTGCCAAGTGTAGAGAAAAGCTTAAAAACAGTAAGATAAGAATGTAAGAAGGCTACAAAAGACAAAAAAAATCACACTAAAATATTGGATTGTATAGATAAAATGATTTTGCTTCAAAGTGTACATCTTAGATTGACTTTAAGGGTTTAATAAACGAAAAATTACACTGAATCATTTCTAACAGATAAAATAGCACACTAGAAACCTGGGAAGTTCAAGGCAAAGGACAGTCCTGGCACCCTGGGTAAACCCTACCTTCACTCCCCAGGAAACAGGGCTGAGTACTGTCTGTGGACTGTGGACAATAGGTCTCACACCTGTGTTCTCTATTTCAGATCCTTCATGAACAGTCCTTCAAAGGGAATTCTGAAGCTCTTTTCCCTTTTATCAAGGACTTCAGACTGGCAACTCATGAATGCTGATCTTTAGTTCCACAGCTTACACTTAGCTACCAGCCCAGACTCCTAGGTTCACTGAACAGATGGATGGTTGAGAATTTAAAAGCACAGGTATCACTACTAAGGAGTATCAGCAATTCCTAACATGTAACCTTCACTTTGAGCCAGACATGTCTCTACTAATGTGATATAACATATTAATTTTACACTGATATATTCTATGTAGAGTAGTATACACAAAGAAAAATGATACCCATTTTTACCTGGATTTTTTTTCAATATTGGTGACTAGAAGGAATTAAAACTAATGTCTGGATAAGAGTTTCCCATGATCTGTATAAGTAAGGCTAAATTTCTAGAATTTGATTTTTTTTTTTGGAAAGACAATAACACTTGCAGGATGGAGTGAGCTTCATGGCAGTAAGTTTGACTACTGCAGACACATCCTTGGAGGAGAAAAAAGGACTCCCTCCCTTACCTTATCTCTCATTCCTTTATAGAAAGGATTTATATGAAACCTCTCCTGATAGATTCTACAATGATTCCTCCTCATAGATGTAAAGTAGACTGGCAAACTGACCATGAACTAAAGCCCTATCTTTGTTAGCCAAACTCAAGCAATTTTATTTCATTTTAAATATTTCTATAACAGTATTAGAAAAATGAGTAGCACAAAACAACTTCTTACAAAATACAATTGTAATTTTTTTGTAAAAAAGTAACCTACTTATATTCCTTTACCATTTATGGTTAAAAAGCTTAGTAACTTACATATTACAAATATAAGAAGGCATGACAGTCTATCAGCTCTACGATGCTACAGTGTCTAAGAACATATACTGTATCACCAGATGGACAGGTATAGTTTTACAAGTTATAATGATATATACATAGTCTCCTAGATTTTACTATCATGGATCACTTGAAGCAATATGAATACTATTGATAGTCCCATTAGCATCATATGTAGCTAAAAATATATTTATGAATGCAAGTGGGTGAATATTTCTTCTTAAGAACTATGTTTGAAAAGTTAAAATGCACTATTTGTTGTTAAGTTTTTGTATAATAAAAAAATAACAAAATAGCAAAAAATCTGTAACCTTAGTATGTTAACTACATAGTGAACTCTCTGCTAAAGAATTGTAAATGATTTTTTCAAGCAGCCACTAACAAACTAAAAAATAGCTCCTTATAACACATTTGAAAATTACAAGGTTTCTTTTTTTTAATTTTTATTTTCTATATTCTATGTTTACATTCCAAAGGCTTTCCCCTTTCCCAGTTCCCCCCCACCATACGTCCCATAATTCCTCTTCCCCCCAACTATTCCCCAATCATTCCCCCCACCACTTCTCTGTTCTGGGTCTACAAAAATGGATCCAATCTTTTCAGGCCCAGGGTCCTCTCCTTTCCTCTTCTTGGGAATCATTTGACTTGCTAATTGTGCCTTGAGTATTTAGGGCTTCTGGGCTCATTAATATCTACTTATCAGTGATTGCATTTCATGTGTATTCTTTTGTGATTGGGTTAACTCACTTAGGATGATATTTTCCAGATCTAACCATTTACCTACAAATTGCATGAATTCATTATTTTTAATTGCTGAGTAGTATTCCATTGTCTAAATATACCACATTTTCTGTATCCATTCCTCCTTTGAGGGATATTTGGGCTCCTTCCAAGCAAAAAACATTGTCAATAGGACAAAACAGCAACCAACAAATTGGGGAAAAGATCTTTACCAACCTTACATCCAACAGAGGGCTAATATCCAAAGAACTCAAGAAGTTAGACTCCAGAGAACCAAATAACCCTATTAAAAATGAGGTACAGTGCTAAATGAAGAATTTTCAGCTGAGGAATATCAAATGGCTGAGAAGTACCTAAAAAAATATTCAACATGCTTAGTCATCGGGGAAATACAAATCAAAACAACCCTGAGATTTCACCTCAAATTAGTCAGAATGGCTAATATCAAAAATTCAGGAGACATCAAGTGCTGGTGAGGATTTGAAGAAAGAAGAATATTCCTCCTTTGCTGGTAGGATTGAAAGCTGGTACAACTACTCTGGAAAACAATTTGGTGGTTCCTCAGAAAACTGGGAATAATACTACCGGAAGATCCTGCTATACTACATCTGGACATATACCCAGAGTATTTCCCAGCATGTAATAAGGACACATGCTCTGCTATGTTCATAGCAACCCTATTTATAACAGCCAGAAGCTGGAAAGAACCCAGGTGTCCCTCAACAGAGGAATGGATACAGAAAATGTGATATAATTATGCAATGGAATACTACTCAGCTATTAAAAACAATGAATTCATGAAATTCTTAGGCAAATGGGTGGAACTGGAAAATATCATTCTGAGTGAGGTAATCCAATCTTAAAAAAACCCACACATGGTATGCACTCACTGATAAGTGGATATTAGCCCAGAAGTTTGGAAAACCCAAGGCACAATTCACAGATCAAATGAAGCTCAAGAAGGAAGAACAAAGTATGGATACTCTAGTTCTTAGAAGGGGGGAACAAAATACCCATGGAAGGAGATACAGAGACAAAGTGTGGAGCAGAGTCTGAGGGAAAGACAATCCAGAGACTTCCCTACTTAGGGATCCGTCCCATATACAGTTACAATACCAAGACACTATTGTATATGCTCACTAGTGCTTGCCTACTGGATCCAAATATAGCTGTCTCCTCAGAGGCTCTGCTAGTGCATGACATATACAGAGGGGACACTCTCAGCCAACCATTGATCTGAGCACAGGGTCCCAAATGGAGGAGCTAGAGAAAGGACACAAGGAGATAAAGGGGTTTTCACTGCCATAGGAGGAACAACAATATGAGACACCCAGTATTCCTAGAGCTCCCAAGGACAAAACAATCAACCAAAGAGTCCACATGGAGTTACCCATGGCTATAGAGGCATAGGCAATAGAGGATGGCCTTGTTGAACATCAAAGGTAGGAGAGGCCCTTGATCCTGGGAAGGCTAGATGATTCAGTGTATGGGAACACCAGGACAGGAAAGCAGGAGATGGCTGATTGGGGAGCAGGGGGAGGGGAGATGGGTTATGGCATTTTTGGGCATGGGGGGAGAACCAGGTAATGGGACATTTGAAATGTAAATAAAGAATATATCTAATAGTATATGAAAAATATACACAAAAAATTGACAAACAGAAATATTAAAAAAGGAAAATTATAAAAGCATAAATGATCTGAGTAGTTAAGTGTTATTAAATTATTCCAATAAAACTAATTTTCCCCAGAGAAGTTATTAAATTTTGAATAAGGAAATCAGAGCTATGCCACCATTTTCTCTATATTTGAGTGTATATATTTGTAGTTTACATAGTTTAATTATACAAAATTTGTCTTTACCCATAAATTTGATAACTTAACAAACATTCTACCTCGAAATATTAATCTAGTTTACTCAAATTCCTCTTTTAAACTTGATGTATGTTTTCCATGTTAGTTTTACATTGTAGACACTGTGCTCAGTTCAATGGTTAGCTAAGAGTATCCCCCTCTGTATTTGTCATGCACTAGCACAGCATCCCAATTATAGTTCCCATCTATAGTTTTTCCTTTCGATATTTTTGCTGTACTCACAGGTCTGAAATATAAGCTCAAATTAATATTTAAAAATAATACAGATATGTTCTGGGAGAACCCCAAGGAAAATGACTAAGAGGAAACCTTAAAAGTAAATATGCTCTCCAAAGAGAGACCAAGAAAGGAATCCAAGAGTATCCAATTGTTTATTCACGTGTTTACTCAGTATTTATATATTTACTCAGTATTTATTTATCTATTTATTTATTTATTTATTTATTCAGTAGAGACAAACGATCTGTCTCTACTGAGGCAAATGCAGTTCCTTTGACTCTTGATTTACTTCCTAAAGAATCTACGTAGAATGCTCTGATTTTCTATTTATATCCTCACCCTCTATGATTAGTGCTGGAGTTCCATTACTTTATTCAACTTCTATTGTCTGTAACACTTTTTTCATGGCCAACTCAATGGATTTAGCTTCACATGTGACTGCTTCCCTTATTGGGTAAGAATCTCTCCAACTATCCCCTCCTCTTACCCTTAACCTCCATCTGTGTCCATCTTTATCTTTCTCCCTTACAGAGCTAACTCTACTAACTGTGGCTCCATTAGCCAATACTATATAGTCTCTTGGTCCTAGTGATAAAGCAGAGTCCAAGTACCTGGGTTTTTTATTGTTGTTGTTTTTGTTTGTTTATTTTGTTTTGTTTTGTTTTTTTGTTTTGTCTTGTTTGTTTTTTCCAGTTTCTTCTAGTGTTAAAAAGTGTCATTGTTAAAATAAAGTTTAGAAAGTGAATTTTTGTTTTAGTTTATTTGGATAGCCTTTGTTAGATGAAGTAAACCCATAGGCTAGAGGCAATCAGAAACAATCTGTAAAGTTTATAAAAACCTCAAACCTACTTAACATACTGGATTTCAAACTTTTGGCAGAGGTGAAAACACATGAAAGAGAAAGGTGTTGATTTTACGTATGTGAGTACACTTTAGCTATCTTCAGACACCCTAGAAGAGGGCATCAGATCTCATTACGGATGGTTGTGAGACACCATGTGGTTGCTGGGAATTTGAACTCAGGACCTCTGGAAGAGCAGTCAGTGCTCTTAACTGCTGAGCCATCTCTCCAGCAAAAATGTGGCAGAGGAAGTCCTTGTTGGGCATCAGTGGGAGGAATGATCCTTGCTCAGGTAAAGGTTCAACAGACATCTGAACAAAGGGAAATCGAGGGGGGGTGAGGGAGTGTGTTGGGTAGAGAGGCATATACGTGGAGGCAGGGGAAGGAGGAAGGGGAGGGATTGGGAGTCTTAGTTGGGGGGGAAATATAGGGAAAGGTTTTACCATTGGCAATGTAACTGAAGATGATATTCAATAAAAAAATAAAAGAGAGAGAAATGTGTTGATAAAGCACATGGGATAGAGAAAATCAGCCACGTGGTCTAGATTTTAGAGACATGTGAATCATTGCACATAACAAGGTGAATATGAAAAATAAAAACTGCAATGCAGTTTCCTATTTTATAATCTTAATTAAGATTTTTCTGCCTGCCCTTCAACACTATGCTTGGAAGAATCAATAAAAGAGCAAAATTAAATTCTGATGTGCTGTAGATTATTTTTCATTTGTAAACTAGAGGTTCTGCTGTCTTTCAAAAGTACCTTAATGTTTTTTTATGCTGTGCCTGTATTGATACATCACCATTAATGCAATTTTTAAGATTGTATTACAAACTTAAAAGTTTATTTTCAGTAAATCATAAGTATTTCTATGCAGAATGTAAGGTGTCATTATCCTCTGTTTAAGAATAATTTAATTCAAACACACAAAACTTGGGATGCTCATTTACTCTCTGAAAAATATAAATTTAACAATCTGTTTTCTAAACAAATGAAAGCTTTACAAAAACAAAAGTCTTCTCTAAGTTTAAGTGCATTTCATTTTTCTAAATCACAATAATAAGAATAATAATGTAATTACTATCTATATAAGATACACTTCATATGGCATAACTCTTTAGCATATCTTTCTTGTTCCTTCTTTGACAATGGAGTTGTAAAATTTCAACTCTCAATCTCAAATTTCCTTCCAGGCTTCATATGTGTTATATATAGCTTCATGTTTGAGGTATAGCTAGAGACCATTGTTTCATATTGTTGAGACATTTGACTGTAGAGAAGGCAACTGATTCTGTTCTATGAGAAGAGGCTCACTAAGACACACGGCAGTTTGTGGTATATAGAAATGCTGGAGCATATATCCAACTCTGTTTCTCACAAGTGTGTGGCTTTTTGTGTGTGTGTGTGTTTCTGTAGATGCCAGCACAGGTCATGGAGTGCAGAGGCAACATGAGTGATGACAATGCCATCCCAGGAAATATCCGATCCTAAGAGCTAGAAAACTGCTGAAATGCATAAAGGGTTTCACTCCTCCTAGAATTACCAAATTCAGGGAGGCAGATATGGCTCAAAACTGAGATTCGTCTGAGACCAAGCCTGGTAAACTGACTTTGATCCTTGTTGGAAGGAGTAAACTGAATCCTAAGAGGTATCCTATTTTCTCTACACATATAGCCTAACATATGCACCTATATGCAGACACAACACATATGCACAAACATACACGCACACACATACCACACTGAGAGAGAAAAGTGTCTATGTCTCTAAAATCCACCAATCTTGACTTTGAAAAATCACTTGTCGAAGTATTTGAATACATTTGTAGTTAAGAGGAAAAGATTCCCAAGAAGAAGGAAGAAGAGGACCCTGGTCCTGAAAAGACTGGACCTCTCCAGTCCTCTCCAGTTTTGTAGAAGAGTACCAGAACAGAGAAATGGTGGGGGGTGGGGGGTGATTGGGGAATAGGCAGGGGGGAGGGGGAAGAGGGGAGGACATATGGTGAGGAGGGAACTGGAAAAGGGGAAAGCCTTTGGAATGTAAACAAAGAATATAGAACATTAAAAAAAAGAGGAAAACAGAAGATATAAATCACTGCTAGTAGAGCCCCAGATCTGGACACACACAAAACCCCAAAAGCACTGAGGTGTTAGTTCACAGTGGCCAGAGACACATTTAACAATATGTAAAAACAATCTCTTCTTCAGAACTCTAATGCTGACGCTGCAGGCAGAGGAAAAGATGCAGCCTAGGATTTTCATCCCATCACGGGTAGCTTAGCTGCTTCCATTTCATCCTGCAAAGTCCAAGAAGGCCTGACAAACAGCAACACCGAATGAGAAGCATCTCCTGGGCAATGGTGTGTATAGACAGAGGGATTCTTTTAGTCAATTGCAGGAATTACACGTTAATGCTCATACTAAAAGACTTCAAGCCTGCCAGAGCTGAACCTGTGAAGTCATGCCAAGCGTGTACAAAATGCTTTATTCGTGAAGCTCCTTTTCTTTGGAGCAATTCAAATTCCCCTTTTACTCCTTGAAAGAACATATCTCAGCTTGGTCAATCTCTTAGATTTGAATCATAATTACGCTTCAGAATCATTCTTATAGAACCACAGAATGAGAGACAAATCCCCCTGCCACGAAAAAATCAGTAGTTTTGAAATGAATAATTGTAGACCTTTCAATTTAAGGAAGTTTTTTTAATGACCAAATTGCTTGAAGTATTCTCCAGATGTGTTGAAGCACAAGTTAACTTACTGTTATGTGTAAGTCCTAGAGGGCCATAGGCATCATTATGTGCTAGGTTTGGAGGTCTGTAGGTATCATTATGTGTAATTTCTAGAATTATATAGGGCTCATTCTGTGTAAGTTATAGAGGTCTATAGGGTATCATTCTGTGTCAGTTCTAGAAGGCTACAGGTACCATTCTGTGTAATCTCTAGAGGGTCATAGACATCATTATGTGTAAGTTCCAGAAATCTGTAAACATTTTATGGAAGTTCTAGAGAGCTCTGGGCATCATTATGTATAAGTTCTAGAGATCTGTACATATCATTATTGTGTGAAAGTTCTAGAGGGTCACCAGAAGGATTGTCCAGGCTCAGGTTCAGCAAAGGCATGATCAGCAGATGTGCCAAAGCACAAGTTGCCTTACCATTATGCGGAAGTTCTAGAGGGCTGCAGACATCTTTATCCATTATCAGTTTTGGCAAAGAGATGAGCATTTTGACGAGGGATGCCGAGATGGGCTGCACTAACAGGGAAGTGAGGTTTGGTCGGCTTTGTCTAAAGCTTCCATCTGTAGTCAAAGGAGAAAAGAACTGAGTAATTAGCAAAGAGAAAATGAAACCCATCACAGACAAGTTCTTTCCAATCAAGGGGGTGATGTTCATTACCTTCTCCATTCTGAGAATCACAGTAAAATTTAGTCTGAATAATATTCTGTATTTTCATTAATGACGTGTGCATATGCTTGCCACAGTTACATAGAAGATCCCAAGACAGTGAAGCTGTGATGAGGAGACTGAAAAGCAATGTGGCTGGAACCACAGAATTTAGAAGTCCCGTGAAATAGCAACCCCTTCTACCTTCCCCAGGATGAGGAAAGGGTGGTCCATGAAGTGTGTTGTAAAGAAGGGCTCTGTCCTTTGCACACACATTGTGGATTCCTGGATATTCCTCATGCCAGAGGAGATAATCGCTGCTGAGAATCTGTGCTAATAACTCTGTGCCTAGTGCCATCAGACAACAGAATGTTTGTTAAAAGAAGATATAAAGGAACCAGTAGAAAATATCTTTTAAAATTAGTGAAATTCAGGTGGCTATTGGTAAAAACAACTTGTCTAAGAACTCCTTCATTCACTTCAGCCCATATTGGATGAATCTTACCCACATCTAATACTCAAATCAACTTAATTTTGCCATTCTTGACAATGAGCTCTCAGCCAAAGGCATCTGTACAGAGGAGTGAATCTGTGAGAAGAGATCAAGAAGCTCAGGAGAACCGCCAGGAATCAGAATGAATGGGGATGCATGCCAGATATGATTTTCTGGGGGAAATCTACCGTATGATTAGAGTTGGGGTTTAAAACTTTCCTAGACATATAGGGAAGTAAGTATTCTCTGAAGTAAGACAGAGATTAGCTTTAAATGGAACAAAGTTGTGAGACAAAATGGCAACAGAGAAGTATGAGTAGAAGTGGTATAACCATAATCACTATAATGAGGAAAATTGTTTTGGTGGGCAAAGGAGAGAAGGACAAAAACTTGGAATGGTATATATAAGACATGAAGGTGAATCCTGGTGATGTGGGATGAATAGTTAGTATATTGAGCAATATTGAGCAAACCTGAAATACAGTGCTGGGAAGGTGGCTCACACAGAAAACACTAGTCTTGTAAGGGCAAAGATCTGAGTTTGTTCCCCAGAATGCTCCTGATGCTGTGTATGTGGGGAGAGGGCAGGAGCTTGAAGTTGTGACAGACCTTGCAATCACAGCAATTGCAGGAGGATTCCTGGGGCTCACTGGTTGTGCAGCCTAATCTGGTTCATAAGTTATAGGTCACCAATGAGAAACTATTATTAAAAGTGGTAACAGATAACGAGTGCCTAAGAAGCAACATTTATAAACATTGAAGACTATCACCTGGCTTCTACACACCTGTGCACAGGTGCAAGCTCACCTTCCAAAGAAATGTGCATTCTCATGTGTACGTTGCATGTGCACACACACACACACACACACACACACACACACACCCATTTAATAATAAAAGTGAGGTACCTCAAACACATATGGAGGAGTAAGAAGGAAACTCTAAAACCCAGCTGACACTGAAAGATGATGAATGAACCCATTACCTGGGCACTTGGGAGAAATCAAGAGGAGAAGGAGACAGAGAAAGTAGACGAAGTTAACTTTAGGAAATAAATCCTCTTTGAACCTTTGAATAAGTAATGGATTAAATTTATCTATAATGTTAATAAAATGCAAATCAAACAAAATTGGTAAGACAAAATAATTATGACAGTGCACATTAAACTCAGAGAAAAGTGGGGAAGACAATACAGCAAATGTGTTCAAGCAAACAACAAAATCCTTGATAAAACTATTTTATTGACTCAGAAAAGGAAATTCACAGTTGAATGCTGCCAGTTACATTTTAGAATGCAGAACTAATAATTTTTAGAAATGTTATTACGGAAATGATTCTGGAGTTGGCTTGGAATTTAATTTAATTTGTCTGTGGGTGGTGATGACTTCCCTGATCCTGGTAACCAGGTCCCAGGAGGCAGATTGTACATGAAAAAATATATTTGAGAACAGCTTCTTAAATTTATCATCTGGAAAACCACGAGATTTTTAAAAAAATTGACTTTTTGCATAGGACTGGGGCTGTCTTTGAAGCCATGGCTTTGAGAAACCAATGATAAAGATGTAAACTGAGAACCAGGCATAGTGGTGCACACCTGTAATCCCAGCACTTGGGAGGCAGAGGCAGGCGGATTTCTGAGTTCGAGGCCAGCCTGGTCTACAGAGTGAGTTCCAGGACAGCTAGGGCTACACAGAGAAACCCTGTCTCGAAAAACCAAATAAATTAATTAAATTAAAAAGTAAAAAATAAAAAAGATGTAAATGGAGAATCAGTTTTGTTGGAGAAGCACAGGGCCAGTATTTGGTCTCAGCAACTCCTTTACGTCAATGTGTGACTTGAATTTTGACCACAGTGTAGTTCACCACTCCTTTCCATCTCGAGACAAAGACCACAACAAACTGTATAGTTTGTATGCCCAGAGCAAACTGACAATGTATGCTTGCTAGGCAGAAAAGCAGGAAAGATTTTGATGTGGCCACAGTAAAGCATAAGCCAAGTATGGAGCCTTTCAGAAAGGATAGTCTAAGACTGATAGGTCACTTGCTCATTAGCCAGCCAGCGCACACAGAGCTCACTGGCATGATGCTAGGAGTCATATAGCCTATTGGGTCAAAACATTGTTGATATGCCAACTTCACAAGATTGCACTCGACGACTTGTGACAAGCCCTGGGTCCTCTCCTGGTCTAGTCTGTACGTTAGGCCGACACAGTCCTTGTTTTCAGACACAGACCACACTTGAGTGGCTAGATGGAAAGGTTTGAAATAATCAATTTACTGTGGCTTACCAAGTGTGCATTCCTTACTCACTTGTGATCTGAAGTGCTTTCCTTACAGATGGGACAGTGCCTTTAATATAGTGATAATATAGTTATTTTGGAATATAATATAGTGATTTAATATAGTGATTTTGGAAAGTTATACATATAATACTGTATAGGAAAACATCCACTAATACCTCAATTGAAATTATCTAGTACACCCTACCCTCTTAGTTTCTAATCCCCCATTTAATATTTACTTTCATTTTAAAAACACTATCTTGACATTTTTATGCATGCTGATTTTTGGTTTATTTTAATTTACCTAGTGAAGATTTTTTTCTCGTACTTTTTCAAATTTGTTGCCGGACAACGTCATATATGTATAAACACATTCTGCATACTCTTACTCCATCCTTGTTCTTTTCCCCCCATTACACCTGCTTTGCTTTCTGAGAAAATGTCTCTAATTGGCCTGAAATTCTCCAACTAGGGAAGACTGGCCATCCAGAAAGCCCCAGGATCCAAAACTACAGATCACAAACATCTACTACTTCATCATATATTCTGAGATTCTAAATCACTCCTTTATAACTATAAGACAAATGTTGTCTTCCAGCCCCTGACAATATATTCATATGAAATCTGTGATTTCTAAGTTGTCATTGATGTCCTGGATTCTTATATTTCCAATGACATAAAACTTCTCATGGTCATGTATAATGTCTTGCTTACTAAATGCAAAACAGTCTTAATAAACCTTGGGTTGCCAGTATTCACACATCTTCTATTAAACATCTAGTTGTCTCTCTGCAATTTCCTATGAAGTGACATAAGCCAATAATTACATACGTAAGATTATCATGCTCATCTAAGGTACTCACTTAGAGTACCTTAAAAAATAAAGTCCAACACAAGTCCTACCGTAAGTTTCCACTGGTGAATATCCCAGCTCTTTCCCTTCACTATAATGACCTGTTTTCATTTAGAATTAATATAATCACTTAGTAAAATGACTTCCCTTCCCCTGTTAAAATATGACACAGGAATACAGTGGAACAAGTGTCCTTGTGGTTCAGCATCATTTGGGTATATGCCCAGGAGTGATTTAGCTCTGTCATGATGTAGAACTATTTCCAATTCTCTAAGAGACAGTCAAACTGATTATCAGAGTGGTTGTAAAAGCTGGCTCGCCCACCAACAATGGAGAAGTGTCAGTTTGCTCCACATTGCTGCCAGCAAGTACTGTCATATGAGTTTTTGATTTCAGCCATTCTAATAGGTGTAAGAAAGTATCTCAGATCAGCAAGTACTTGTGGGCATTGATAATAGTGTCTGGGTTTTGTAAATGTATCTGACATGGATCACCAGGTGGGGTAGTCTCTGAATGGTCTTTCCCTCAGATTCTGCTCCATGTTTTGTCTCTGTATCTCCTTCTGTGGGTATTTTGTCCCCCCTTCTAAGAAGGACCAGAGTATCCATACTTTGTTCTTCCTTCTTCTTGGGCATCATTTGATATTTGAATTGTATCTTGGGTGTTCTGAGATTCTGGACTAATATCCACTTATCAGTGAGTACATACCGTGTGTGTGTGTGTGTGTGTGTGTGTGTGTGTGTGTGTGTGTGGTTGGGTTACCTTACTTAGGATGATATTTTCCAGTTCCACCCATTTGCCTAAGAATTTCATGAATTCATTGTTTTAATAGCTGAGTATATTCCACTGTGTAAATATACCACATTTTCTATATCCATCCCTCCAGTGAGGGACACCTGGGTTCTTTCTAGCTTCTGGCTATTATAAATAGGGCTGCTATGAACATATTAGAGCATGTGTCCTTATTATATGCTGGAGAATCCTCTGGGTATATGCCTAGGAGTGGTATAACAGGGTCCTCCAGTAGTAGTATGCCTGATTTTCTGAGGAACCTCCAGACTAATTTCCAGAGCAGTTGTGCCAACTTGCAATCATACCAGCAGTGGAGAAGTGTTCCTCTTTCATTCTAGCCAGCACCTGCTCTCTTCTGAGTTTTGATCTTAGCCATTCTGACTTGTATGAGGAAAAATCTCAGGGTTGTTTTGATTTGTATTTCCCTGATGACTAAGGACGTTGAACATTTCTTTAGGTGCTTCTTAACCATTCAATATTTGTCAGGAAAATCCTGGTATTCCCTTACACTGAGGCATTGAGCCTTTCTAGGACCAAGGGCCTCTCTTCCCTTTGATGTCCAACAAGGCCATCCTCTGCTGCCTATGCATCTGGAGCCATGGGTAACACTTTGTGTACTACCTGGTTGATGGTTTTGTCCCTGGGAGTTCTGGGATTACTGGGTGGCTGTTATAGTTGTTCCTCCTATGGCGCTGCAAAGCCCTTCAGTACCTTGGGTCTTTTCTCTACTCTCCCATTAGGGACCCTGTGCTCAGTTCAGTGACTGGCTGAGTGTGTTCCCCTCTGTATTTGTCATGCACTAGCAGAACCTCCAGGTAACAGCTATATAGGCAATACCAGGACAGGGAAGACGGAGAGGGGTGATTGGGGAACAGAGGGAGGGGAGATGGCTTATGG
The DNA here is from genome assembly GCA_964023405.1 of Apodemus agrarius. NCBI lineage: Eukaryota > Metazoa > Chordata > Mammalia > Rodentia > Muridae > Apodemus > Apodemus agrarius. The sequence continues at coordinate 144,657,191 of OZ030007.1, read as the reverse complement.
ATTTTCAGGGGGTACCAGGAAAGGGGAAATTATTTGAAATGTAAATAAAGAATATATCTAATAAAATCTCAGAGTTGTTTGGTTTGCATTTCCCTAATAATTAAGAATGTTGAACATTTCATGAAGTGCTTCCTTGCTATTACAAATTTCTCTGTTGAATATTTTCTGTTTAGCTCTATACCCCCATTTTGCCTGGATTGTTAGTTATCTTCTTGAGGTCTTTATATATTTTGAATATTATCCCTCTGTCAGATATAGGGTTGGTAAAGATTCTTTCCCAATTTTAAGGCTGCTCATTTTTCCTATTGACACTGTTCTTTCCCTTACATTTCCTTACATCAGCTTTTCAGTTTCATGACATCCCATTTATTAATTATATATCTTAGTGACTGAGTTATTGGTGTTCAGTTCAGGAAGTTGTCTCCCATAACAATGCATTTAAGACTATCCTCATCTTCTTTTTCTATTAAGTTTAGTTCATCTGGCTTTATGTTCAGGTCTTGATCCCCTTGGAGTTGAGATTTATATAGGGTGATTGATATGGATCTATTTGCCTTCATTTACATCCAATTATTCCAGCACCATTTATTGAAGATACTATCTCCTATGTTCACAGCAGCCTTATTTTGTAATAAGAAACTGGAAACAATCCAGATGCTTCTCAACCAAAGAATAAAGAAAATGTAGTTCATTTACACAATGGAATTCTACTCAACTACTAAAAACAAGGACATAAGGACATTTGCAGGCAAAGGGATGGCAATTAGAAAAATATCATCGTGAGTGAGGTAACCCAGACCCAAAAGGACATGTATCATATGCATTCACTTATAAGTGGATACTAGCCATAAAGTAAAAGATAACCCAGCTACAATCCACAGACCCAAAGAGGCAAAATAACAAGGGGGATGTAAGCAAGGATTCTTGAGACTCACTCAGAAGGGGAAATACAAAAATAGTCATTGGAGGTGGATGGGTGGAGGGAACTGGGTGAGAATGGGGAGAACACAGGTGGGAATCTGGTCTAGGGAGAGAGGGCTAGGAGGGTGAACAGAAATTGTCAAAGGAGGGCATCTCTAGGATGTACCAGAGACCTGGGATAGGGGAGGCTCCAGGGAGTCTATGAGGGTGACTCTAGCTGGGAATCCTATCATTGAGTGATATAGAGCCTGACGTGTCACCTCTTGTACCTAGGCAACGCTCATAGTGGAGGGATAAGGACACCAACCCACCCCTGCTTGCAGACAGGAGCCTAGCATAATTGTGCTCTGAGAGGATACATCTAGTAGCTGATAGAAACAGAAGCAGAGCCCATAGCAAAATACTAGATAGAGCTCAGTAATTTCTGTTAAAGAGTTAGGGGAAGGACTGAGGCTCAATGCCTCAGTGTAGGGGAATACCATGTTTTTCCTGACAAATATTGAATGGTTAAGAAGCACCTAAAGAAATGTTCAACGTCCTTAGTCATCAGGGAAATACAAATCAAAACAACCCTGAGATTTTCCCTCACACAAGTCAGAATGGCTAAGATCAAAACTCAGAAGAGAGCAGGTGCTGGCTAGAATTTTAGGCCTTCAACCTAAAATTTGCCTTCCCTATAAGAAGTACAGGAACAAAGATGCCTCAGAGACTGAGGGAATAGCCAACCAATGACTGGAGAAACTTGAGATCTTTTTCCTGGGTAATCTTTGACACTATTATTTACTTTGTTATGCTTGCAGACAGGAGCCTAGCATAATTGTGCTCTGAGAGGATCAATCTAGTAGCTGATAGAAACAGAAGCAGAGCCCATAGCAAAATACTAGATAGAGCTCAGTAAGTTCTGTTAAAGAGTTAGGGGAAGGACTGAGGAACCCAGAGGGGATAGGGACTCTACAGGAAGACAAACAGAATCAATCAGTTAAACTGGATCCCTGGATATTCCCAGAGACTGAACCACAAACCAAATAGCATCCAAGGGCTGGGCCTAGGCCCCCTACCCACATGCAGTAAATGGGCAGATTGGTCTTCATACCTGTCTACCAACAACTGGCAAAGGGGCTTACCCTGATTCTGTTGGCTACCTGTGGATTCTGTTCCCCTAATTGGGATATCTTGTCTAGACTCAGTGGTACAGTATGTATCTAATCCTGCAGTGGCTTGAAGTACATAGGGGGGTTGGTGCCCAGTGTGATCTTTCCCCTTCTCAGAGGTGAAAGGAATAGGGGCTATGTAAGGTAGAGGGTTCTAGAAGAAGGAGGCTGAGATCAGGATATAAACTGAGCAAATAAATTAGTTAAAAAGCATGATACATATTACCTTATGCATTTTCAGGGGATCAAGACAGAGAATGACAAAAGAGTCAACAAATGTTTGAAAACTAGTCTCTTTTTGGGTTTCTGAGTGCCCACAAATATAGCAGGTACACAAAGAAAGAAATGATTTTATGTCTAAGCTCACACATTGATTAAGCTTTATTCACAGAGAGCTATCAACACCCCAGCAAACACAATAAAGTGATTTAAAAGCCCATTCCTTCCCATTAACTTGCGATTAATCCTGCCCTAAAATATCATTTGTAGATGAAATCATTTCAATAAATAAATTATATTTAAATATATTTATCATGGAGCTGAAGAGGTTTGTAGCCTCATACGAGGAATAATAATATGCATCAACCAGTACCCCAGAATACTCAGGCACTAAAACACCAACCAAAGAGTACACATGGAGGAACCCATGACTCTAGCTACATATGTAACAGAGTATAGCCTTTTCAGACATCAATGAGAGGAGAAGCCATTGATCCTGTGAAGCCTCGATGACCCATTGTAGGGGAATGCCAGGTCAGGAAATTAGGAGTGAGGGTTGGTAAGCAGGAGAAGGAGGTAATGAGGAAAGGGGATACCATTTGAAATGTAAATAAAGCAAATATCTAATAAAATAAAAAATAAAAAAATCAATACTCACCTTTCAATTTTACTCTGAAATGCTCTATTAAGCATATGAAACAATGGATTTTAAATGTTAAATAAGAGTAAACCTTAATACCAATTTGAACATTCCTACATCTTTGATAGTTTTTATGCTGCATGACTTAATACACCTGCATTAGTTTTGAATCCTAAGTAAATGGTGTATTAATTTTTCACTTTCATGTTAATGGAGGTCTGACAAACAGTTTACTTCTGAGAACTGAAATTAAAAGCAGGACTTTGTGGGACACTAAGACTTAGTTATACTCACAAGCCATGTTTTCAAAACCTAGCTTATAGAAGAACTTACATAGTTTCATTTTCTTATATATTAAGAGTTCTTCCAATACAAATAAACACAACTACTATTTTATCCTATTATATTTTAAATCATATTTATGAACTATAAAAATCCTTTAGTCAAGTTACAAAATTAGGTGGGCTATATGCAAGGATATAAAGGGTATCAGGTAAAAAAAATATGTGGGGAAAGACTGGGTGCTTTTTTGTGGTATCAACCTCCATGTCTTCTCCACTTTATTTAAGTCTATCCTCAATACCCATTGACATCAGCCCTATTTAAGCTGATGGCTACTTCTGCCTTTGCTTACTATACATGTTGTAATCTAAAGAGGAAAATGGATTTCCTTTATTAGTAATTTAACTTGAGGCATATGTCACGTGCATATAAAATGAAGATGTTCAACTCAAATTTAGAACAAGATCCAAAGTTTCACTCTGTCTTGACTCAGTAGTTGGATATAGCAAGTAAACAATTTAACTTTGATGATATCCTCATTCTGAGACTGGCAGGATGGTTCATTAGGTAAGAGCACACTTAAAAGAACCTCTTGTTCTTTCAGAGGAACTGAATTCAGTTCCCAGCAATAGCATAGGAGATTTCATAATCACCAGTCACATGCTCTTGGAAAATCTAACACTTTCTTTTTTTAAAGATTTATTTATTTATTACATATAAATACATTGTAGCTGTCTTCAGACACTGCAGAAGAAAGTATCAGATCTCATTATGGATCGTTGTGACCTACCATGTGGTTGCTGGGATTTGAACTCAGGACCTTCAGAAGAGCAGTCAGTGCTCTTATCCACTGAGCCATCCCTCCAGCCCATCTAACACTTTCTTTTTGGGCTTTGTGGGCCCTTGCCTTCAGATGCATACATATTCACACATAGCTATATAGATACACACAAATCTTAAGTTGGTAACAAAAATGAATCTTTTAAAAAAATGATTAACCCATACAAACTGCTTTTCCTAAACTACCACTGTCTTTGGTTTTCTGGCTCATTAAATAAAAGGTCCATTACTTCAGTCTAGTCTGAAGACTGCAGAATAAAATGGGGAGAAATGAAGTTAACTGTGTATATCTAGTAAGTAGTGTATTATGCATTTTCAAATGTCTCTTTATACCTATAACCAAATGTAGTTAATGTTCACTTAACTCTCTCTCTCTCTCTCTCTCTCTCTCTCTCTCTCTCTCTCTCTCTCTGTGTGTGTGTGTTGTGTGTGTGTGTTTGTGTGTGTGTGTGTGTGTGTGTGTGTGTGTGTGTAGGAAAATTAAATATGACTTAGGTATTACTGTATACAACAAAAGCTAATTATCAAAATAAAAATATCAGACTCTAGGAGTCTCAACACTGAGGTAATATAAGAGTCTGTGGAATGAAATGTGCTGGTTAAACTGAAGATATGGACTATGTGGGATAATACCTAGGGGTTCTGCTATAGAGGAGAATAGGTGATATCTGTGCCAAGCTTCACAAATACTCCCTTAGTTTCTCCTTCCCCCCCATCACTCTCCATCCCTCTCAACCATACACTTTCTTACCATTCAATCTAAGCATGCATCTCTTCATTCTGCTTCACAGCCACTGGACAAGTAACCATCACATGATCCAGGCACCAGTCAGAAATGGAGAACTTCCATTCTTACCATCCAAAATCCATTATCTAACAAAATCAGGCATGTGACACCTGGCATATCACAGAGGAATTGGCTTAAGGTGATGTGTAGTTTGGATTTTCCACAACTCAAGATAATTTTAACATGAACAAAAATATAAAGATGAACACGAAGCATTAGTTCCTATCTTCACCCTAATGAAAAATATTCAAATAATCTAGTAAAAGAAATAGTAGTGTGGCTGCTGTCCCAGACAGCCATGCAGTTCCTGTACCAGAACATCTGTTATCCTTTCTTTTGAAGACTGACACATTAATCAAAGCATGATAAAATATCAGTCAACACCAGTGAGATTAGAAAGCAATATACGTATTTGTTAACCAATACTTATCAATTATTGTGATATTAAACTTGGTAGCAGTGGCTGGGAAGATCACAGGACCTTCAATAATTTCTAAACCTCCATTTTCATAATGAATATAATTTCTAAATGTAGTCTAATATTTTTTTCTTGAAAAGATACATTAGGACTCACTCGTCAAAGATTTGTGCAACACATGGACATTACTACAGAAATCCACAACTAGTCAAAGTGCAAGAATAAGTTATTTGGAGTGTGAACGCTATTTGATGTACCTACTGCAATTAAGGCTTAGGGAAAATCTGTGGAAAGGGGCTGTAAAGTCCATAAGAATGAGAGGAGCAGGATGGCTACTGCTAGATAATCCCTAGTCATCAATGGACTAGCACACCCATGGCATCTCAATATTGCAATTGACTGTACAAGATGAGCATAACACCAGCAAAATTTGACATTCAGATGTGTGCAAAGGAGATTTTATATGTTCTACTGTAGATGAAGAACTATGCATGTTACTGTAGATGAAGAACTATGCATGTGGTCAATGACTGCTGAGAGAGAGAGAGAGAGAGAGGAGAGAGAGAGAGAGAGAGAGAGAGAGAGAGAGAGAGAGAGAGTTTGTTGATTCCAGGAATGCTGTCTTGTATAGGTTGTGCAATCCCTAAGATATATGTGCTTTCATGGAATACTAGATTGACTAATTAGGCTGAATACATAGGTGAAGAAATACACACATACACACACATACACACATACATATACACACACACCAGTTACAATAATAAAGAAGAGATCTTGGATTGGAAGGAGTAAGAAGCAGAAAGCATGACAGACACTACTCATGTATGAAGTTCTCAAAATTATTTTAAAAAGAAATGATAACATCAAAGGTATAAAAAATGAAAATAGCAGAAGACAATGCCTATTGTTGATATTGAACCAAAGAGGGACTGCATACAAGAAAACTCATATAAAACAAGTCGAAGAAGTTGTAGAGATTGCTCAGTGGTAACAGTACTAGCTGCTATTCCAGAGAATCAGGGTTTGATTTCCCAGCTCCCACACAGCACTTCAGAACCCTCCAATTCCACAGCATCTGATGTCCTCTTCTGGTGTCCATAGGCATTTCATGCACATTGGGCACAGATATACATGCAGGCAAAGGAACCCACACATAAAGAAATAAAAATATCTGAGTAGTACTCCATTGGGTAAATGAACCACATTTTCTGTATCCATTCCTCTGTTGAGGGACATCTCGGCTCACTATTAAATTAATTGAATTCATGAAATTTTTAGGCAAATAGATGGAACTAGAAAATATCATCCCGAGTGAGGTGACCCAATCACAAAACAGCACATATGGTATGAATTTGCTGATAAGTGGATGTTAGCCCAGAAGCTCTGAATACAGAAGATATAATTCACAGACCATGTGAAACTCAAGAAGAAAGAAGACCAAGGTGTGGATTATTTGGTCCTTCTTAGAAGGGAGAACAAAATACCTATGGCTCACAGTCGACCAATGGACTGAGTAGGGTCCCCAATGGAGGAGCTAGAGAAAGGACTCAAAGAGCTGAAGCGGGTTTGCAGTCCCATAGGAGGAACAATAATATGTACCAACTAGTACCCTCAGAACTCCCAGGGACTAAACCACCAACCAAAGAGCCTTGGAGGGACCCATGGCTCCAGCTACATATGTAGCAGAGGATGGCCTTTTCAGATATCAATGAGAAGAGGCCATTGTTCTTGTGAAGGCTTGATGGCCCAGTGTAGGAGAATGCCAGGACAGGAAAGTTGGAGGGATTGGTAATCAGGGTGAGGGGGGATGCAATAGGGGGTCTTCAGAAGGGTAATGAGGAAAGGGGATAACATTTGAAACATAAATAAAGCAAATATCTAATTAAGAAAAGAACAAAAATGCTTAAAAGTGTACAAAGAATAAATTTAAATTATTGAGGATCTTCCTTTTAACTAGCTCATTTACAAGTATTTGACATATATATATAAATAGAATTACGGAGAACAAGAAAATTTTTAGGATGATTACATGCATTTGTCTTTTATGTTTAAACATGCAAATTCAAGGTTTGCGTTGGTAAAGTAAAATTATTTCTGACCCAAGTAAGATAATATATAAATCAGCACTACTCTGTACAGTCAAAAAAATAACCATACATATGTCTGACACTGTTACATAGAAGACCAGGTGTGTTCATGGATTTATGGGGATAGTAATAACTTTCACACGTGTTCTGTAAAACAAGGTGTGAAGGAAGCTAGATTTAATGTATTATATGACATAGAATATATATTTAACTGTATGCATTTTGACATCTTATTTCTCCTATAACTTGAACATTATTTACAGAATTAGAAGATTATATTTTCATGAATATTTTAACAAATATCCAGAGTGCTGAAACACATTAATATAATCACTTTGAAACAAATCCAAGTCTTGTATTTTCATTAACAATGTCTCCTTTTAAGGAAATTTTAAAAATCTCATTCTCTACTCTGAAGAAACACTTCTTTGTGCTACAGAAATGATATCTCACTGAATAAATTATAAATTTGTCACTTTATGTGAAATTTAGGTTGTGTAATAACAATGACGCTATTGTGATAATGACAGATGTTTTCTTATTTCTATATCAGAGGGATAACAGTTTATGTGAGAGCTATTCTCTATTTTATACAATGCTAAAATATCTGTATTCATCATCTGTTTATTCTAAGAGTATTTCATCCCCTAAAGCATTCTGAAACTATTAGCATTTGGAGACAACCATGAAAACATGTACATAAACTATTGAGTTTACTCTCTACTTGAAAGAAGTACTCTTGATTCATAACTGGAATAATTGGCCATCTGTACATTATATGTACCAAAAGTAAAGCAATCCCCTATAGATACTTTCCCCAGAGAAGCCACTTATCTCAAACTTGAAGGGTATAAACACTGGGATGATTTGCAAATTTTCTACTTTTAGAAAAAGTATGCTTCACATATTTTTTTTAAATGATAGCAAATAAAATAGACTTTACTTGCTTAATTTGTTATAGTGGTAGAAGCTTGAAGCCATTAATTTGCAATAAAACGTTTCACACCAGATTGTAATTAGAATATATTACTTGGTGAGCCTGACTAGAAAAATGGGCAGAACAGTCATCTTTTTGACATTTACATATTGAAAAGGTTTCTTTCTCCTTTTTCTACAGGTTTTCTTTTATTATTGTTAATTATTTTACTTATTTCCATCCCAAATAGTGTGCCCCTCCCAGCACTCCCATAGAGAGTCCCCACATCCTTCCTCCCCTTTGTCTCTGGGAAGGTACCCCACCTGGGCTCTCTACTCTCTGGGACATCACATCTCTACAGGATTAGGCCCATCTTCTTCCACTGAGGCTAGACAAGGCAGTCAGCCATCTGGTACATATGTGCAGGGTCATCAAACTAGCCTGTATTTCTCTAATTTGTGGCTTAGTCTCCGGAAGCTCCCAGAGGTTCATGTTAATTGACAATGTTGGTCTTCCTATTCGGTTGCCATCTCTATCAGTTACTTGAATCCTTCCCCTATCTCTTCCAGAGTGGTCCCTGATTTTAGTTCAATGCTTAGCTGTGAGTATGTGCATTTGTCTCAGTTGACTGCTAAGAAAGCCTTCCAGAGGACAGTCATGCTAGGCTACTGCCGGCCAGCATAATATAGCTCCGATAATAGTGTCAAGGTTTGGTGCCCAGCCACATTGGTCCTGTCACTGGCTGTCCATTTCTCCAGTCTCTGCTCTGTTTTTGTTTCTGCATTTCTTTTAGACAGGAACAATTTTGGGTCGAAAAATTTGAAAGTGAGATGGCCACTCCATCTCTCAACTGTGGTCTTCATCTACTGATTGATCTCTTTAGGTACAATATCCCCACAGTTGGGCATTTTGGCTAAGGTTAGAAACACTGAGTCCTGGAATCCTCCCACATGTCAGCTCTCTGGGACTTTCTGAGATTCCATCAACCTCTGGATCCAGCAGCTGCATTTTTTCTATTCATTCTCCTGGCCCTCTGCTTTCTCTCCTGTCTTCCCCTATACCTGATCCTGAACCCTTCACTCTTCTCCTCCCTCTCCCTGATCCCACTCAGGTCTCTCCCTCCCTCCGTTGGTCCCTCCCTCCCTCCTTTCATCCCTCCCTCTGCCTCCCATAATTATTTTGCTTTCCATTCTAAGTAGGATTGAAGCAAGCTCACTTGGCCCTTCCTTCTTCTGTAACTTCTTTGAGTCTATGGAGTGTATCATGGGTATTCATTACTTTTGAGCTAGTATCTTCTTAATAGTGAGTACATACCATACTTGGATTTTTGGGTCTGAGTTACCTCACACTGGATGATATTTTCCAGTTCTACCCACTTGCCTGCAAAATTTATATTTATTTATTTTTAATAGCTGATTAGTATTCCATTGTGTGAATGAACCATATTTTGTATCAATTTTTCAGTCATGGGACAGTTTAGTTTCCTCCAGTTTCTCGCTTTTATGAGAAAGGCTGCTATGAACATAGTGTAACACATGTCTTTGTGATATTGTGGAGCATCTTTTGGGTATACACCCAAGAGCAGTATAGGTGTCTCTTCAGGTAAAACTATTTCTAATTTTCTGAAGAAGTGTCAGATTGATTTCTAGAGTTGTTTGCAATCCCACCAGCTATGGAGGAGTATTTCTCCTTCTCTATATCTTCACCAGAATGTACTCTCACCTGAGTTTTTATTGTTAGCCATTGTGATTGATGTAAGGTGGAATCACAGGGTGGCTTTGATTTGCATTTCCTTGAGGACTAAGGATTTTATGCATTTCTTTAAGTGCTTCTTGGACATTCAAGATTCCTCTGTTGAGATTTCTGTTTAGCTCTGCACCCCACTTTTAAATTGGGTTATTTGTTTTTTTGGAATCTAACTTCTTTAGTTCTTTATATATTTTGGATGTTTTTTTAATTCTTTTTTTTAAATTTTCTATACACTTTGTTTGCATTCCAAATGCTTTCCCTTTTCCTGGTTCCCCCTTCCCCATATGCCTCATAACCCCTCTTCCCTCTGTCCATTCCCCAATCACCTGCTCCCATTTTTCTGTCCTGGTAATCCCCTACAATGCTGCATCAAGCCTTTCGAGGATGAGGGCCCTCTCCTTCCTTCTTGGGAATCATTTAATATGCTAATTGGGTCTTGAGTATTCAGAGTTTCTGGGATAATTAATATCCACTTATCAGTGATTGCATTCCATGTGTGTTCTTTTGTGATTGGGTTACCTCACTTAGGATGATATTTTCCAGTTCCAACCATTTGCCTGACAATTTCATGAATTCATTGTTTTTAATTGCTCAGTAGTATTCCGTTGTGTAAATATACCACATTTTCTGTATCCATTCCTCCACTGAGGGACATCTGGGTTCTTTCCAGCTTCTGGCTATTATAAATAAGGCTGCTATGAATACAGTGGACCATGTGTCCTTGTTGCATGCAGGGGAATCCTCTGGGTATATGCCCAGGAGTGGTATAGCAGGGTCCTCTGGAAGTGTCATGCCCAATTGTCTGAGGAACTGCCAGACTGATTTCCAGAGTGGTTGTACCATCTTGCAATCCCACCAGCTTTAACTTCTGAGAGAATCAGTATCCCAGACCTCACGAGATACTACAGAGCAATAGTGTTAAAAACTGCATGATATTGGTAGAGTGACAGGCAAGTGGATCAATGGAATAGGATTGAAGATCCAGAAATGAACCCACACACCTATGGTCACTTGATCTTCAACAAAGGAGCTGAAAACATGCAGTGAAAAAAAATTAGCCTTTTCAACAAATGGTGCTAGTTCAATTGGAGGTCAGCATGCAGAAGAATGTGAATTGATCCATTCTTATCTCCTCGTACTAAGTTCAACTCCAAGTGGATCAAGGACCACCACATAAAACCAGACACACTAAAACTAATAGAAAAGAAACTGGGGAAGACCCTTGAGGACATGGGCACAGAGGACAAGTTCCTGAACAAAACACCAATAGCTTCTTTTGGATATTGATTGGCCTTGCACTGGATATAGGGTTAGTGAAGGACTTTTCCTAATCTATAGTTTGCAATTTTGTCCTATTGACAGTATCCATTGACTTACAGAAGCTTTTTAGTTCCAAAATATGCCATTTATCAAATGTTGATCTTAGAGCCTGAGCCATTGGTATTCAGAAAAATTTCCACTGTGCCAATGCACTCAAGGCTCTTTTCTACATTCTCTTCTATTAGATTCTGTGTATCTGGTTTTATGTTGAGCTCCTTGTTCCCCTTGGACTTAAGCTTTGTGCAAGGTGATAAATATGGAGCAATTTGTATTCTTCTATATGCAGATTGCCACATAGATCAGAAATATTTGTTGAAGATCCTTTCTTTTTTCCACTGTATGGTTTTGGCTTCTTTATCAAAGATCATATGTATGTAGTTATATGAGTTTGCTTTTGGTCTTCAATTCTATTCTATTCGTGAGTCTCTCTGTCTTTGTAGCAATACAATGTGGTTTTTCTGACTATTGCTCTATAGTACAGCTTAATATGATGATTCTCCCAGAAGTTCTTTAATTGTTCAGAATTTTTTAACTCTCCTGGGCTTTTTTATTTTTCCATATGAAGGTGAGAATTATTCTTTCTATATCTGTAAAAAATGTGTTGGAATTTTGATAGAAATTGCATTAAATCTAGTCATAGATCTTTCACTTGCTTTATTATAGTTATGCCAAGATATTTTATATAATTTGTGGTTATAAATATGTATAAAGGTTTCTTAATAATATGTGTATACAGGAATTACTCTTTAACTCCCTGATAAAGATAGTATTAGAATAATGAACTACCAGATGTAAAGTATTTCTTTGATGATCATGACCTCTTCAATCTTTTCTGCATTTGACATGGTAAGAATAACACAAAGGTAATCCCAGTAGGTTGTCTGGAAATCATCTGGTATTTATTCTTACATGATTCTAGGGAGTTTTTTTTTTATTATTTCTGGGACTCAAACTCATAATAAATACATGAGATTCTTGAGATGAACTTAACAGAAATATTTTCTGCCTTGACATTGAAGGAGATTTTCTCATTTACTTGCTTTTTGATGTGTGTTTCATTGTTAGACTAAGTATATGAAAGAATTCAAATTTGTCTCCCATTTTTTCTTCATATAATAATATAAGTAAAATGTGTTCCATGTATAAATACATATAGAATAATATCTAATGTTCTATAGTCATGTCTATATTTAAATAAGACATATTCAGAGGAAAAATGATATTTGTAAAAAAATCTATGGAAATAAACCATTGTTAATAAACAATAGACTGACCATTTAGAAGCACCTGTAAATGACATATTCTACTACTAATTATTGGTCTGAATAAATAAATATGATAATATTCTTTAAAAAGTATCTGTAATTTAATGAGAGTCAAATTTAATGGGCAAAGGTCCCATAAAATGAAATGAAAACAAATTATTGTGTGAGAGTGGTTACATAAAAAAATCTATGATTTTTTTGACTATTTGTTATGTAAAGTATATTTTCCAATGCATTGAAAGACCATTTCATTAAAAATTTCTTCCTTGAAGTTAAAACAAAGCCTTCAATGGCACAGTGTGAGGTATGGCTCTGCTTCCTTAGTACTAGTAACCTTGAGTGTCAGCTATGGTATTGTTAAATGTTGGCAATATGTCTTTAGCATCTGTATCAGGAATTCAAACAGTATATGCATGGGAATCTTCTAAAACCTTCTGGTTTTAATGTAGCTTGACGCAATCTCAAGATAATTTAAATTGGTCTCAACTTTCTTTTCAGTTTCATCCTATACTTTTACAACAGTTAAAAATATGTTTCATCTTATGTACACATAAAAGAGTTTTTTGCTGTTGTTGTTACTCTTAGACAACACACTGTCTCGTTCACTCTTAGAAAAAAACAGAGAATAAAGGGGTCTTTAAATAAGTGAGGGCATTCATAATCTTATTACAGAGTAAGAACAAACCTATAAGAAAACAAGCAAACAAACACAAAAATACTTGCTAACAAACCTTTCAGAAGTAACCCATGGAGGGTAAACTCCTGCCTGACAGAGCATAGCACCATATAATAACAGTTGTTGTCATTTCTTTTACAGACTTACATTTCAAACTATCAACACAATAAGTCAACAGGAGGGGAGATGGCAGGTAAGTAAAGCAGCATAATGAAATGAGCCATGATAGGAAATCTAAAGTGAAAAGAGGGCATGGCATAGATTCTAGGACACCTTCAGGCTAGCATATATTTTAAAGGCAAAATCTTGGCTTCCAGTGCCTTTGCTGTGGTGGGTATTTGTGAGGCAGTAAAAGGTGTGGGGATATCGAGTCAGTACTAACAGAGTTCCATAAGACTTATGAAAATGAATTCCAGAAATACTGTAGAAGTGATATGTTGAACAGAGCAGAATTGGAATAAGGACGTTGCCCTTTAGCATATACATTCTCTTTCTATACTATGGTGAGATACATATGTGTGTGTCATGCACACTTTGTTGTTTATTTTTTCTATTATAATTGTTTCATTTCTTTTATTAATAATCAATATAAATAAGTGTCTTTGTATCTCAGAATGCTTTGCATAATTCTCTTTATAAATATTTTTTGTTTGTTTGTTTGTTTGTTTGTTTGTTTGAGACAGGGTTTCTCTGTCTAGCCCTGGCTGTCCTGGAACTCGCTCTGTAGACCAGGTTGGCCTCGAACTCAGAAATCCACCTGCCTCTGCCTCCCAAGTGCTGGGATTACAGGCCTGCGCCACCACCGCCCGGCTATATTTTTGAAACTCCAAATTCAACATTATATGTCAATACTGTTGAGAAGTTATTTTTATTTTTTCTGCATAAACTAGGAATCTTTGGAACAGAGAGATAAAGATCTATATTGTAAACAGTTTTTAGTTACTAACAAAATACCCAAAATAATTAACTGATGGGGTGTGAAGACATGCTGTGGCTCTCATATTTGGAGTTTCTAGACCATGGCCCACTGGCCCTATTATTGTCAATCTATTGTATGAAATGTCAGAGAAAATTTGTAAACTTCTTCAACAGAAATCAAAAGAAGAGATTGAAAACCTTTTTAATACCATGCATACCAAGATGGAAATTTCCCTGATCAAGGGCTTCCAGATTCCAGGAGTATAGAGACAAAGTGTTGCACACTCTAGTCTTTGGATGGCATACAATATCCAAATTAGAGAACTACAAAAGAGACATGTCTGACAAGGGGAAGTTGACAATAATTGCCAATACATGGAACAGAGTGAATGGCAATGAGGTAATAGCATCAATAATGAAGATTACACTCCTGGAAAAGAGGGTAGATAAAAATCCATTGATGAAATGAATGTAATAAGAAAGGGTAATGGAAAGAACAAGATAGTATATTTTAAGAAACACATTTGTTATGTAGCTTCATTGGGCAATTATACCTGTACAAAAAAAAAAAGGTTCTTCTTCTAATAGATTTTCAATATAACCTGTCATAACCTAGACATTACAGTAAGAGCCTTTCATTGTTTTATGTTTGCAAATGACTTCACTATAAAATATGTTAAACTGTAGTTTCTAAGGACATAAAATGAGAGCACAAGCTGCCACATGCTTCCTCATAGTAAAAATTGAAAGTTCATGAATGTGCCCATAACATGCTTTGAGAAGCACAGAATAATATGCATAAAACAAATGAAAAACACTGTTCTTGTGGCATTCAGTATCTGTATTCTACCCATTAGAACTAAAAGAAGCAGTTTTATTCTGAAATTCCAGCTTCTCCCATAATAAACATTTCCCCCATGTGCTGCACATGTGAAATGAACTGAGATACAATCATCAGCAATATGTTCATTCATAGCTGGTTTGTTCTCATGTTACTTTGGGCCCCCAAAACTGTTCACATGGGTGTCAACACATAAGACACTTGGAAACCCTGCTCCCAGTTGATTCTGATTGGTAAATACAGATGCTGACAGCCATTGGCTGGGCAGAGCAGACAGAGGCAAGACTTTTAGGATTCCTGGGCTAGAGACAAAATGGAGGAAGAAGGAGAGCCACCATGCCAGGATAGATGAAGGAGAGGAGACAACATACTTGAGAAGGTGTTGAGACAGAGAACAGCCTCCATGTAGGAGCCAGGAAAGATTAGTTTCAAGAGGACTGCCCAACTTGGTCCAGGGCAGCAAAGATGGAATAGAGATTGTAGTAAGTAAAAACTTGGGAATATCAGAGGAAGGTGGATTAGCCATGTGGATGTTAGGATGTAGCCTAGCCATTGAGTTGTTTAAAGTATATCAAAATATAAAGGTTATGTGTGTGTGTGTTTTATTCTAGAACCTAGAACATTGGGTGTGTAGTGAGGAATGCCATAGCTGCCACCTGGATCAACTTAAGTAACTAATTGAATATTACTTTGGTATATAATAGAAATTTATAGAAATTTAGATACAAAATAAACTGAAAGAGTGATGTATTGGTAATATTGTTTAGAAATATAAATCATATGAAAGAATGATGGGTATTTCAGATTGTGTTAGGAAAAAGTAAAATGTTTTTCCAATACAAAGACCTTAACTAATTTCTGAAGACTTTCAGGATTTACTCAGTGCTTTTATAGATTTCTAAGTATCCATGATGGCCAATGATGTAATGTGGACTTTCATGATACTAGTGCATCCATGCTGTGATGTTTGTTCCTCACTGTCAACTCAACCAGAATTTGGAGGCACTCAGGAAACACATACATGGATTTGTCTCTGAATTTTTTTCAGAATATTTAGCTAGGGATAGCAGACACACCATGAGTGTGGGTGCCACTGTCCTATTGTCAGTGGTCCCAGATGGAATGAAAAGGAGAGGGATGAGATGAGCATGGGCGTTTATCTTTCTGCTTCTTGGCTAAGGGTTCAATGTGATGAGCTGCTTCCTTGTTTTTCTGCTACAACTGAAACAACTCTTACTACTATATTAAAATAATCATTATGGAATATTCTCTTAAACCCTTAGAGAAAATAAGCCCTCCAAACCTTAGGATATTTCATAAGGCATTTTGTTATACCAGTAGGAGAATCAGCACTACAAATACTCATGTATTGGCAATGTGAAGGTTGAATACTGGAAATTCTGCTCTGAGTCATTGATCATGGATGTCCAAGAGAACATAAAAATAATATAACCTTTAATCATTATCCTTGGTACCTTCCAGGACAAGAAGATAAAACCCTATTCTTGAAGATGCTACACAATAAAGACAGATAATTTGAAGGAATCAATCACCTCCCATAAGTTTGCGGTTCATACAAGAATGCATGTATGAGAAAGTATGACATGGTGTACATGTAAACAAAAAGATGATTATTTGTTAGAAACACTTTTACATTGCATGATGTAGGTTCTAGAGATCCTACCCATACCGTGAGGTTTGACTAAGAGAACCTCCTATATCCATACATTTTGTTTTGTAACATTATACTTGTGGTTGATCCCTTTTCTTCTTTGAATGCATTTTGGTCTTTCTGAAAAAATATATATACATATATATTCTATTTTAGTATCTGTCAAGGATGAAGTGACTGTCTTTTCTGTTAAACAACAAGTGAACAAGAAGTAGATGGTTATGTAGTGAATGGACATTTTGCTCTTCCAAAGAGAAACTTATTTGGAAAGGTTTTCTGTTTGCTTATTTGTTGGTTTTGTCTTTTGTTTGCTTTTTAAACTCCAATGTTAAAAACAAACAATGTGTTTTACCTGTAATTTTTGAAAGTAGAGAATTCATTCATGGTTTTATTGAATACTTCTCATATTTGGACAATAAGTTAAAGACATAGGAATTGGCACAATATCTATTCAGCTTGCTTTCAAGGAGTCTACAGATAGGTTGATCATGTTGTTACAAAATATAAAAATTGCTGAGAATATTGGAGCTGCAAAACTCTCCAATATCAGAGTCTAGAAGATGATGTCACAACTACAATGAGTTATTTGCTAAACTTCATATCTTATTATAAATCTTCACAGATTGTTTGAGGATGTTATTGAAGATGAGGATGTTGTTTGAGATGAAATGTATGCATCTATTCCAACCTTCCCTCCCTACTTCAAAGTTCTTTTATGTTCCCATCTCCCAAATTCTATCTCTTCTTTACTATTTTTACATGAATATGCAGGGACTCACACACATTTTCTTTTGTGTGCGTGGTTCTCAGTTTGAAAAATTTCTCCTTAGTGTTTCAGTTAGAAGAATTCTAGTCTCCTAAAACAATATAAGCTACTGCCTTTGTGTTGTTCCAAAAATTAGAGTTAAGACCATTCAGTGACAATACCACATGTGAAGAAGAAAAGAAAGAAAAAGGAAGAAAGAAGAAAGAAGAAAAATGAAAAGAAGTAAGGAAGAAATGAAGAAGAAGAAGGAGAAGAAGGAGGAGGAGGAGAAAAAGGAGGAGAAGGAGAAGGAGGAGGAGAGGAGGAGGAGGAAGAGGAGGAGGAGGAAGAGGAGGAGGAAGAGGAGGAGGAGGAGGAAGAAGAAGGAACTTAGAGGAATCAAGATGGAGCTTACCTGGAAGATTCCTCCCTATAGACTGGCTCTCATAGTACCCATTGATGCTATGTGAACTTCCAAGTCAGAGAAGCAAACAGTATTCCTTCAGACTCTAATGTTTATTCATTACAATAAGCACTGACTACCAACATATGCCTAATGGTGCAATAGAGGCTCATTTTCTCTTGTGGGTGGGTGACTAATGGCTATTTAATTGAACTTAAATATTAGACTTAAAAATTGGTCAAATTAAGATATTCATAACTGGCATTGTAAATCAGATATCCATGCCTGGAAATGTCACATACCTGACAGGAGAACCTATTTTCCTCTCAGTGTATATTTTTACAGAATACTAAATATATATCTTTAGGCCCACAGATTTTTACATTTATGAACATTGTCCTTCATGTCCTTTACTATGCATGTAGCATCTAAAATAAAAAATGTGAAGTGATCTACATAATAACATGGTAGAAAAGGGAAATTATGAATGAAAAATGTCTAACAGTCACACATTTGCTTGAATCCTCAACCTCAAAATTATATATGCAATAGAGGAATATGAATCCTGTAGCATAATGACCAACACTAAGTACATTTGTCCATCTGAAAGGAAATTTGATTAATATATTTATATTTGTTTACTGTAAAAATGTCAAAGTTATAAGATATACGTATTGGAAAGACTAAGGAAATACCAGTCACTTTCTGGGGAAACTAAGAAATCTAATATTTTTAAGGGATTGAAATATTTTACAAATACAATGACAAGCTATTCATTTAGTAACAGCTATTTGAAGATATAAAATGAGTTATAAATTCCCAGTGTAATAAATCTCATTTGTGGTACATTGGAAATTTGTCACCATGTAATATAATAAATATAATATTATATGATACAATACTATACTATATATGATACAATATAATACATATGAGCTTATTTTTATCTCATGAATGAGGCATAAACCTTAGATAAGTAGTTACAAAAAACTAAGGAAAAGGGAATGATTTGTTTAATAACTATATACTTCTTTCATAAAGACCACTAAAAAAGAAATTCTTTTAAGAAGGTTTTTAATTCCAAAACTTTAGTAATCTGGATACATAATCGCTAAATGTAATAATGTCTCCGTGATGTTTACTGCTAGAGCCAAGCCTGGAGAAGTTATGTATAGGACTTCATTTGCATTTTTGACATCTTTACATTTTGACAAAATGTTTTCTTGCTAATGTTGCAGTTGAATTGGCATTTTGGACTCCCTCCAGTTGCTGAGAGTAGTGAAGAAAAGTGAGTTTTTAGTAGAATTGGACCTATGGCATTTCAGGTTCAGATAACTAGTTAAAATATTCAAATTAAATTTCATATAACATGTGGCAGAAAGTTAACAAGAACACTTCTTTGGGTTAGATAGGTTTCAAACAGATAGTTATGAGGTGACTTTAGTGTTTTATTGATTGAATTTTTTTTCTTTAATAGCTTTTCTATTTTCTATGATGTCTAAATGCTTGAAACAAAATAGACTTGAGCTGGTCATTCCCACAGTCTTCCCGGACAGGCTATGGGATGTTACTGATCTGATATGACTGTGAGAGCTCTATTTCTACAATGGGTTTATGATATGACTTGCAGGACTCTCTACAATGGTTTTACGACTTCTTCACCTAAATTGATGGTATTTACCTATAGGAATCTTCCCTAAGAGTCTATCTATCTTCACCTTCTCCACCATCACTCTCAAGAAAATGCTTTTGCAATAAAGGTACCCAAACCAGAGCGTTGATTAAGAGTGATTACCAATAGCTATGAATGTGTTTAATTTAATAATCTCACTAATCATTCAACTCTATGGATTACCAAGTCTTTATATCCAAAGTAATTAGTTTTTATAAATTTTCTCAATATTACAAGGAATAAACAAAATTCAGTGCACCCCCTCCCTTCTCCTCAGAGGCTGTTTTCCCCCTACCTATAGGAGGACAATAGGAACAGAAGCCAAGAGCAGGGTTCAGAAGGTCCAGAGACTTCTGCAGCAAGTAGAATCTACTTTATTGCTTCAGGGATGGGACATATAGGGGCTTGGTTTTCAGAACTAGAGGTGGAAAGGGCTAATGGGTCATAGCATCAATGGAGCAGGAAAGGCTGGTTAGTTATATAGAGCACCTAATTACGGAGTCAGGAAGCCAGAGAAGGACTTATGTTCTAAGTTATACAATCCTGCAGAGAACTTTGTACAAGGTCTCTTTGAGGACCAGGCCATCTGTATTCTGGGCCACTCTCCAGACAAAGACAGGCAAAGACAGGGAAGACCCATTCTGAAAGAGAGCCCCCATTTGCCACTGGGCTCAGAAAGCCATCAGGTCATGGAGAACAGCTCCTTTAACAACAGGGGTCTCTAACAAATCTACAATGTATTTTTGTATCTGATTAACCTTTTCTTATAATAGAAATATATTTTAATGCTTTGTTCAATAACTGTCTTTATTATCATACTTGATAGTCTCAGGTAATTACATTGCTTTTTGGTAGCAGATAGAATGTGGAGTGCAAAAAATTTATAGATGTCTAGGGATAACACAATAGCTGCTTAATATGGAACAACATGGTCAGTTTGGATTCACAGGACACTGTTATGATACTTGTACATGAATATATTTTTTAGACATCAACATCCTGAACTTTTGCACATCCCTGAACCTGTTTACTTCTATTGAATTTAATTTTACTTCTTTTAAAAGTTAAGATTATAATTCAACATTTCTCTATCTGTTTCTTCTGTCAAAACCCTTTAATGCACCCTTATATGCTCTCTTTTAAATTTATGCTGACCATAAACTTATGTGTGAAAGATGATGAAATTTCTTTTTTGTTGTTTTTGTTTTATTAGGTATATTCTTTATTTATATCTCAAAGGATTTGCCTTTTCCTGGTTCCCCCTTCCCCGTAAGTCCCATAAGCCCTCCTTCTTCCCTCTGTTCCCTAATCAACCCCTTCCTGCTTCCCTGTCCTGGTATTCCCCTACACTGCTGCATTGAACCTTTACAGGACCAGGGGCCACTCCTTCCTTCTTCTTGGACATTATTTGATATGTAAATTGTATCTTGGGTATTCTGAACTTCTGGGCTAATATCCACTTATCAGTGAGTGCATACCATGTGTGTTCTTTTGTGATTGGGTTACCTCACTTAGGATGATACCTTCCAGTTCCACCCATTTGCCTAAGAATTTAATGAAATCGTTGTTTTTAATAGTGGACTAGTATTCCAAAGTGTAAATATACCGCATTTTCTGTATCAATTCCTCCATTGAGCGACATTTGGGTTCCACGATGGCATCTCTATCCCAGTAGCCTTTTAGCTTTATTAGGACTGGAATTCCATTCTGTATTTATGATGCCAATTCTGTTGGATTTAGTAAATGATTCTGCAACAAATTAACAAATAGTGTAAGATCCCTATGCTAGTAAATTGCACCAGAGCTATGAACCTTAGCAGAAGGTATCTAATATAGCTGCCTTTTGTCAGACTCACAGTGCCCTCTACAAAGTGCCCTTTGCCATGAGAACTAAGTAGCATTGGGCTTTGGGCTGAGTTGCCATTACCAACCCTTACTTAGTATGTCCTCTTGATCCCAGAGTCAGAGAAAGAAGGGACCTGAGAAAGGGTCTCTCAACCCTGGAGTTCTGATATACCCACTGTGAGCTGCAATTTTCTTAGACTTCTTTTTTTTCTTTTTTTTTTTAATTTTTATTTTCTATATTCTATGTTTACATTCCAAAGGCTTTCCCCTTTCCCAGTTACCCCCCACCATATGTCCCATAATTCCTCTCCCCCCCTGCTATTCCCCTCTCATTCCCCCCCCACGATTTCTCTGTTCTGGGTCTACAGTACTGGATCCAATCTTTACAGGCCAAAGGTCTTCTCCTTTTTTCTTCTTGAGAGTCATTTGACTTGCTAATTGTGCCTTGGGTATTTAGGGCTTCAGGGCTCATTAATATCCACTTATCAGTGATTGCATTTCATGTGTATTCTTTTGTGATTGGGTTAGCTCACTTAGGATGATAGTTTCCAGATCTAACCATTTACCTACAAATTGCATGAGTTCATTATTTTTAATTGCTGAGTAGTACTCCATTGTATAAATATACCACATTTTCTGTATCCATTCCTCTTTTGAGGGATATCTGGGCTCCTACCAATTTCTGGCTATTATAAACAAGGCTGCTATAAACATAGTGGAGCATGTGTCTTATCCACTGTGAACTTCACTTTCCCATCTTTGTGTCTTTATCTCTGGCTAGTTCATCTGTCCTCTAAAAGGTAGCCTGAACTGTCATGCTGCCAGAAGCAGTGACTTAGCAGAGTTCCACTCAGGAGAGCTCTCCTCCTGAGTCCTCAGAGGATGTCAAATTATTGTATTTAAGTAGTCCTGTTTGGCATTTCGATTATGTAGCAAGTTTAACAGAACTTACTCCTACAAGCTTAACTGATAGAAAACAGTTTGATTTGCATTTCCCTGATGACTAAGGATGTTGAACATTTCTTTAGGTGCTTCTCAGCCATTTGATATTCCTCAGATAAAAATTATTTTTTTAGCTCTGTACCCCCAAATAACCCATTTTTAATAGAGTTATTTGGCTCTCTGGGGTCTAACTTCTTGAGTTCTTTGTGCATATTGGATATTAGCACTCTGTCGGAAGTAGGTTGATAAAGATGTTTTTTCCAATGTGTTGGTTGCAACCCTGAAATTTTACCTCACAACAATCAGAATGGCTAAGATTAAAAAAACCGGAGACAGCAAGTGCTGGCAAGGATGTGAAGAAAGAGGAACACTACTCCACTACTGGTGGGATTGCAAGCTGGTACAACCACTCTGGAAATCAGTCTGATGGTTCCTCATAAAACTGGATATGATACTACCAGAGGACCCACTATACACCTCCTGGGCATATACCCAGAGGATTCCCCAGTATGTAATAAGGACACCTGCTCCACAATGTTCATAGAAGCCCTATTTATAATAGCCAGAAGCTGGAAAGAACACAGATGGAATTTCTATAATAAGCTACCTATATATCTCAGAGCAGTTAGTGGTCATGTTCCTCAATTGAAAGTATAAAAAACTAATTCAAGTTAAGAATGATCAAATTAATTCTGGGATTAAACCAACATAAAATAATGTGTCACATGTAATATTACAATTACCATTTGTTTCATAATCGTAAAGGACAGAACCTGGCGTGGTGGCCCATGCCTGTGATCCCATCACTTGGGAGGTAGAGGCAGGCAGATTTCTGAGTTCAAGGCCAGCCTGGTCTACAGAGTGAGTTCCAGGACACCCAGGACTACACAGAGAAACCCTGTTTCAAAAAAAAGTCATAAAGGAGAAAACCAGTTTTGTATTTTCTACTAAAAACAAAAACAAAGTTTGTTTTAAAAAAAGGGGGAGGGCACAATTCAACTTCAGTTTGAATGGCTAAAGTCAGATAAATAACAAACAAAAAATAATGACAAGGCTGTGTTGATAGGGAAGTACTTATTAATTTTGTGTGAACTGTAATTTGGTGCAGTACTGCTGATACCATCTTGTAGCATCTTCAAAAGACAAAATTAAATCTACTATATGACCGAGCTGTACCATTGCTGGGCACGTGCCCAAATTCTTGACATCTTATTGCATTAAAAGCACTTGCTCAGCAATGTGTATTGCTACTGGATCCATAATAACTATTAAGTGGAGCAACATAAATGTCCTTCAACAGATGAACAGATAATTGAAATGTAGCATATACGTATATATAGATATTCTATATATAATAGAATATTATTCTGCTGCAGAGAAAATGAATGGATGAAATTTGCAGATAAATGGAAGGACCTAGAAGAGGTGGAGTGACATGGCTCAACACAGAAAGGCAGATACTAAATGCTCTCTGTCATCTGTGTTTCCTCACTCCAGTTCTTCCAATGTGAGAAGACCCTGTAGAGAGAGTTCAGAGTGCTCACTTTTCTTGGTTTTCTACTTGACTATATCTGAAATTAACTACAACCAAAATGGCTGGGCACATCTGTGAAATGTTTTGTTTGTTTGTTTTGTTTTGTTTTGTTTCATTTTCTAGTAAAATCCTTTAAAGTGGGAAGATTCATTTCTGATTTGGATCTTTGAGGTTGGAAGATATACCTTTACTCTGGGTCACAATTTATACTGGCAGCCTATGTAAAAGACATGGACGAATCTCACTTTCATTCTCCCTCTCCCCAAGCTCTCGATCTTGATCTAGATCTCTGCTTGCTTGCTTGCCCATGCTATGGCTCTGGTCCTAGCTTTTGAAAAGCCCATTCCTTCCCTGGCACTGAAACCTATTTCTTCAGGTATCTGGCATATACTGAGACTGGCTTGAACATCCAGTCTCTTGGACAGAACAGATAATGGATTCTCAGATCTTCCATTTATAATCAGTCATATTTGGGTTAGCTGGATCATAGTGTGTAAGGCATAAAAAGAATCTCTTTTATATGTACACACACACACACACACACACACACACACACACACAGAGGGTACATACTAAAAGTTCTGCTCTACTAGGGAACTCTAAATAATATATGAAGAAAACATGAAAATAAGAACAGACCACAGCGCAGGTAATAGAAATGAAAAAGCCAACCCTATCTACAGCATGAGTTTCAGAACAACCAAAGAAACCCTATTTAAAAAAACACAAATATCACAAACACACACACACACACACACACACACACACACGCACACACACACACACACTTACAAATAAGTATAGCTATTATCCTTTAATTTTATCTTTACAGTCAATGGAGAATATCACAGACAACCACAATGGACACAAGCTAGAGTTCAGTATCATGGGGACTCAATACCACATTGAATCCATCAATTCTGCAGTTCTGCAATCCTTGTGTCAAGGAAAACTGTAGATGAAGGAGCTAAAAGATGCAGAGAACCAGAGGATATTAGAGGTGTGCTGAGGATACTGAGTTGTGCTCAGAAATGTGTCTCTTGGAAACTGTGAAGCTACAAACATGCTAAGGTGTAAGGTGATATCTCAAGGCCCCATCCTTAGACAAAGAGCTCCAAGCAATGGATAAGAATAAGCTTCTTTGATGAATGGGACCCCTAATTGACCAATACAAAATGGTCATCTGTGAAATCAGATGCACACCAGCAACAAAAACACACAAAGCATTGACATTTATATGTCGTGATAATAAGCAAAGGAAAAGGGACAATCAATCTGAAAGGCTATGGAGGGCTATAATGAGACTTACCGGAGGAAATGGAAAGGGTGAAGTTATGAATTAAATATCATTTAGTTTATTTTAAATAATTTTTATAAATTAGGGGAAGAGGCTCTCTCTTCCTTACAGTAAACACAGAAAACCTGTGTGCACAAATTATGCTTTTTAAAAAACTGTTTATCAGTTTTATAGCTAGAAATATTATCTAATGGTCCCAGGAAATATTTTCTTTTGCATGCAAAGTAAAATATCATGCCTTGTTTCTCTAAGTACCTGTGGGAGGACTGAAAAACAAGTACCAGCAGGTGTCTGGCTGCAAGCTGCAAGCCTATCTTTTGTCTTGAAGGTATGAGCAATAGATTTTCCCTAAAGATAAAAGCAATTAGAAAAACACAGGTGGCCACTCCAATTACCAGGTATATTTAGGACAAAGGACAGGTGATAAATGTTGCCTTCAAGAGCTCCTGCTCCAGGACAAGTTTATTTATTTTGAGCAAAGCTCTGTGATTAGATTGTACCAGCTCAGTGATATAAAATAGTGTTTGTATTTTCTCCTCCTCTCCATATCTTTATTCTATAGCCTGTGATACATATTTTATTTGCATGGTTATTTCTTAAATATAATAGTTTCTCCCCTTTTCTATCTGAAAAGAGGATGATTTCTAAGTAGATAAGGATTATTATTTTAACCTAGATTTCTTCAACAAGTGACTGCCTTTTGTAAGGTCATTGTCCTACTTTATGTGACATAAAGTGAGCCTGCATTGTGGTTCAATCCAGTTGGAAAACCCGTTCTGATTCTATGCATCGTACATTATTTGGAAAAGGAAGATTTATAATACTTCTCAGTTAACTGTTGACCACAGTAGCCCTCTTCCTCTCTACTGCCAACTTGACTTTGAAAAGATTTATTTAATTTCTTTGCAAAACATGGGTGTTTTTGTATTGTTTTATTTGTCTTTACCATGCTACAATGCTAATAAATGACTTGTTGCTTTTTATTTTTCATATTTTTTCCTTACTGACATCTTAGAGACATGTTCCACTTAGATTCAAATCTACACGTGTGTATGTTGTGGGGGTGGGGGGGAGAGAGTCATGCAAATGTGGGTGAGGTGTTGTCTGTGGGTGGGTGTGGGTGTCTGTGGGTGACTGTGGATGTGGGTGGCTGCTAATGTATACAGATACATATGTGTCCATAAGTTATAGCAGGAGGTCTGGTGTCCTGCTCTATTACAGTGTGCCTTAATTCCTGGAGAACTGGGATCCCATGGAAGCTGGAACTAGTGCTAGTGGGTTGACCAGCAAGCCCCAATGAGCCTCATGTCTCTACTCCCCAACTAGCTTTGCATTACAGGTGATTCCAGCAAATCCAGCTTGTATGTGGATTCTTAGATTTGAAGTAAGGTCTGCTTGCCTGCATAGCAAGTACCTGGATGGCAGTTATAACACAGTTTACCAAACACCTCATCCTTCACAAGTCTTTATTTGGCAGATCAGGAGACAGGTTGTGAATTAATTACATTATTCCTTGTCATAACTTAATCTCTGACAAGAAGGAACCTATAAAGAAGGAAGGGTTGCTGTGATTCATGGCTCAGAAGGCACAGTGTATCATAGTAAAAAAGGTAGCTCACAGCTATGGTAGGATGGACTGGCACACATGTTAAATGGACAAGGAAGCATGAAAAGGAGAATGTAGTAAGTCTGGCTTTATTAATTAATTTCCCTGTTTATCTTCAGTCTGGGATTTTGCCATTCACTGGTGCTGCCCAAAATTAGGGTTGACCTTCCTCAATCAGTAAAACATTTTAGAGGATATATATATACATATACACATTTCCAGTTGAGTTTGGGTTTGGCACACACCTTTAATCCCTTCAATCATTAGGAAGAGGTAGACAGATCTCTGTGAGTTCAAGGTCAGCCAGGTGTTCAGAATAAGTACCAGGACAATCAAAGCTATACAGAGAAACCTTACCTCAATTACTCTCTCCCTCAAATATATATATATATATATATATATATATATATACACATATATACAGTATTTTATGTATTTATATTATACATATATAATTTATATGATACAACTTAAAAATCACTCATTAAATAGAAAATACTAATGTAAAGAAATTTATAATAATAGCAAAGCAATGAAACATTATAAAACTTATTGCATATCTTTTTTTGAACTGTTACATATAACTTATAACCTTAAAGATGATCAGAATATTTCCAGTCTTAAAGTTAATAAAACCTCACATTTTATATGGATGCCATCAGGAAAGCAAATGCTATCTACGTGAATTCAATTATCATATTTTAAGTTATAACAAAAAGTTTCTACCAATTTTATTGTCAATTAGACTTAACCCTTAATGCTTCTTTTAAAGTTCTTTTGTCCAAGGGATAATTCTGCTGCTTTGAAACCTAAAATAACTTGAAAAGATCATGCCGTTGAGCCACCAGTGTATAAACAAAGGAAATTGAAGTGTTGAATGCTGCCGTGTTTGCCAGTGTGGGTCTTAGTGTTCAGATTGATGTGAAGTCACTTTTTAAACGACTAATTTTTTAAACAAATGCCTGTAGTGGCTATTGAAAGAAAGTTTTAATATTATAATTAATTACTTATTACGTTCCTAAGTTTAAATAAATCTAGTTTTAAATGTATACTTAACATCTTGCATAGCTTTAATAGATATGGGCAAGTCTGAAATATTCAACATTTTTATAGGAAAATGATACAATTGCTTAACGCTTTGTACTCTATTTTTATCCTTGATGTTTTATTTATGCAGAAAATTAGTGTAAGCATTCAAAGGACATTCTCCAGCCTCTTTTCTGTTTAGCAGAGGTTAATGTTAACTGTCTGTGAGGGATTAGTTAGATTAGTGCAGAGAGACTTCAAGAGTGTTTGTGAAGGATTCTCTTCATTAAGTTAATTTATAAGAACATTCCATGGGTGTAGATCCTGGGCTGTGTAAAATGTAGAATATGAAAGCAGGACCAGAATTCATTTACCTCTGCTTTTTCACTGTGGATGCAACGTTATCAACGTCCTTTGCAAGCACTACCTACCACATGGTAGAATTTCCCACCAATATGGGTTTTTTGCAATCACACAATATGGCCAGAATAAATCCCCTCTTCATTAAACTGCTTCTCTCTGGATGCTTTATGACAGAAACAGGAAAAACATAAATAAGAAGAGAGAAATATTCTAAATGCAAAAGGGTTGTGCCATAACAAGGCAAAACAGTCAGAGGAGAAAGAATCACAAAAGCACCTTAACAAAACAAATACATTGCCACAGTATATAGGCTATGGGCATCTCCTGACTTGGAGACACCAAGCTATTTTTATCTCTATAAATTCCTGCATAGGATTTTGACAATTAGCCTTGTTTGGAAAGTTCTGAGGTGTTAGTGTGTCCTTGAGGAAACTAAGCTTTAGAATGTCTATCCCAACCTTGATCTTCCACTAAGAAATTCAAATGTATTTTCTGTTGTTTAGATAGACCTTTCATAGATCAGTTTGGTGGTTATGTCAAGGGTCTAGTAGTTTTATTATGGCTGCTTATTTCTTGATTTTCTTTATCTTTTTCTTGGACAGGAGAAAACTGGTTCTTCCCCGAAGCATGATGTGTTTCTACTTTTGTCCAAATACCACGGCTCCAAACACCTCTTTCCTAATTGGAATCACTGCCAGCATGCCTCATGCCCACAGAGACTAGGAGAAGGTCCCAGATCCTCTGCAATGGGAATTATAGATAGTTTGAAGCCACCCTGCAGATGCCAGAAACTGGATTGATGTTTCCTTCAAGAGACGTAAGTGCTATTAACTCTTGAACCAACTCTTTAACCCATAGATCACTTGTACTTTAACAGGTTTGGAGGCTGTTCTGTTTTTTTTTTTTTTTTTCTATTGAGAAATAGAAATATAGGAAAAACAACTAAATTATTGAAAAGCTTGCTAAAGCAATTTATTTTCAGGATTAATGTAATGTAGTTAATCCACTTTGTCAAAATCAAGATTTTCAAGTTGCTTCTTCATACAGAACTGGGAAGGTTGTTATAGCAGTCAAGGCTCACTGCACAAAGGGTCCTTACCTGGATGGTCCTGGTTTAGTTAGCATTCCCCAGTAAAAGCCTCTGAAATGAGTACAACATCCCAAAGCTACATTTCTCTAACTTAGATTGAGTTGTGACCTTTATTGTATAACTACTTCATCCAACATTTAATATTAAATTTGTTGTTAATTATGTTTCTTTGATAAATGTATCTTATATTAATAATATGTGAATTATTTATTCTTGGTATGCCTTTCTGCATCCCATATCAATTTTTTACTAAACAATATCATCACTTAAATGCATGATGGCTTAGTCCATTTGATACAGAAGTGAGCTGGAATAGCCAGGCATTAACTTATCTGACATTACTCAAATATTTGTGCAAAAATTCCAAGTACTTTTATGGCTTAACATAGGCTATAAAACTGAAAACATTTGAGTGCCCCACTGATCTATTGAAGAATTTCCCCATTATCAAAGTAATATCCAACACAGTGGAAAAGAAGTCTATTCAATTTCATCATCTTCTTCCTCTCCAATTATCTGAGCTCTTCACTTTGAAAATCACAGTCATTGACCCTACAGATTTTATATGGCAACTCCAGTAGGCTATTATATGCCTATCACTTCTAAATTCAAATGAGAGCTGGCATGGCATCTTCTAGGTTCTGAGAAACTGAACAAACTAGGCAGTGGCATATATTTTATTTATACGTATATGTTGTATCACTCAGAGGAGTAAAACTGGCCACACAATCTCATACAACTCCTGCCTATTGGAACTTTTGAGAAGGATATGCGCATCCAATATATTATAAATCTGAGCACACTACATATTACTTATAAAAGAACTTACATTGAATCCAATAGCCAGGCAGTGGACAATAATTTGATGAAAATAAAACATGTCTGTTTTATGTTTAGCTGAGTAACTCACCAGGTCTTTCAAATAAGAAAACAAACGTGTGTTAATTTATCTGGTGAAAGGCATCTAGCCTATAGGTGTCCTGATTGAAATCCAGCATACAGCAATCAGAAACAACTTCAGTCTTTTCCTAAAGGTATTCAAAACATATAAAGTAGATTTTAATCTTAATTTCAAAAGTAGTTCTTAGTACTTCTTCTCTTCATCTATCTCTTCCATTTCAGCTCTTGCTTTCCAGATGACCTAGAACTTTCTCCACACTCAGCTAGTACAGAGATCTGTGTGCCACTCTCTGTCACCTCTTCCACTCACTGTTTTGTTACGTTACTTTACCAAACTCTCCCTGTTGCCAGCATAGATCAAGGAAAGTGCTATGGCTTTCTAAGTTGCAGCTTCATGAAGACCTTAAAGAAAGCTCATCAGTGCAAATGCAAGAAACACTTGTGCACAGCTAACTTTGATTATCGTGAACTATTTTGATTGTTCTCCAACCACAATATTTATAGGTTTCTATCATTCTTGATAAATGAAATAAAATGTATTACATACTAAATACTAACATACGTTTACTTGTGTCAGACAAATAAAGGGGATTAATTTCAATCTTATTATATATATGTATATATATATATACGTATATATACATAAATATATATTTCCTATTGCTGACTTTAGAAGTTTCTTCAGAATGTTTACTATAGTGTGATTATGATTCGGAGTTTATGTGGGATGTAGAGGGTCTAATTGGTTTATGTCACAGAAATTCGAATGAGAGATAATTACTGAATTGCCTCTCAACCTCATTATCTTACTCAGTTTGAGTCAATGCATCTTAGCAGTGTTAACTGAACCTAAACATTTTTAAAATTCTTTGATGGCATCATACATTCTAGTTGACAACATTATGATGATGAACATTAAATGAGTAAGTAACTATAATACTATTTTTTTCTTTCAGGACTATTATTCAATTAAATAATTTATAGTTGGTGATTAACAGTGCTAATTATGTCCACTTTCAGAATTAGTTCAATGATTATTTATTCTCTGCAATTTCTGAGTAATTAATTAGAGTAGACACATCTTATTTTGCATTGCCTGGTCTCATCATAATGAGTTAGCGTAGGATGTGTATTGAATATTTCATAATCCGTTGAGTCGTGATTACTCAGTAGGAAACTTTTATTGTTGTAGTTTCCTTTTCCATTAGACATCTAGGCTTCAACCTAAACTTTCAAATGCGGCTATAATGTCACATGAATATATTCTGAAAACTAAGCAGTTTAAAGTTCCACAAAGTCCAATTGAAGAATGGCTGATCCTGTGACATTATGTTTCTTGAGTCTCTTAAGTATCAATATTAACATGGCAATAATTAGCATAAGGATTTCCTGGCTCAATGTTGTATTGCGGTTCATTTCCACACATTATTATCCATAGTCTTCATGTATCCCAGAATTACAACTGTATTTTGGCACATTTCAACAATCATCTTAATTAATCCATTCTATCAAGTGTATAATTGGTCATGTTATTAGGCAGTGATGTAGCACAAACTACTAGAATCATTTCTATGCCAGTAAACGTTTGTTCTTATAATTATGCAGTGTGTAGATAAATACATTTCATTTGTAGCATCTTAGTACATCAAACATTTCAAAAGTAAAGAATGCCTTATTTCTCTTTAAGGTCAGACATTTTATTAGCACAAGCCTTACATGGAGTTTGTCATTTATGGACCACAAAAGCTCAAAGTTGCTTAAAGTGAACATCTGGGCTGTAATGTTGCTTTATTTCAAGTGAGGAAGTGCTGATTCAGTTACAAGAAATGGAAATCTTGATAGATTAAAGAATCTGTAATAGTAAATAATTTTTCTTATCTAATTATAAACAATATAGCTTATACTTTTTCATATGAATCTCTACCATTTTGCATTTTGCTTTTAATCATGATAAAACATGTCAAATGTTATTATAATGCTAGAGTAGTGAGTGACTTTATTCCTATTTTTTTACTATTATTAAACAATGTGGGAATATATTAAAGTGAGATTTTACATATATTAACATAGTTACTTGAATATACTTTTAGCTGGAATTATTGTACTAAGTGTATAACTTCCTATGCCTCTGGCTTCACTCTGCCTTCTTTCTGGTTGACTGGGAGAGGTGAGTTTATAATATCAAAGACAATGATGTAATGTGCATGCATTTGATTTTATTTATTTAATTTTTAAGGTTGTAGTATAATTACAACACTTCTCTTGTCCATTTCCCTTCTCACAAATCTCCCAGATACCCATCCAAGATTCAACATCAGATTCCTGGCCTCTTTTACTAATGGCTTTTGCATGCATGTATATGCATATGCATATGTATTACTAAATATATCCTGCTTCAACAACATAAAACATACATGTATGTGTTCAGGGCTCACCATTTCACATTGGGCTTCCAATGATTAAGATCCTTCCTGGGAAGACCACTTCTCCAAAACATTTTAAAAGCAGCTCTTTTCTCTTTAGTTTTGTATGTTATAATACTTTACTTATTAGTCGTTGCAAAAGACAATTTTATGGCTCGATATATTTTAAGTGAATGCTATGGTATGTTGGTTAGCATTTATACTTGCTATTTGCTTGGTTTTTGTATTTCTGATTATGTTCACTTTTATTCTCTATTTTCCTTATAAACTCTGGTTGAGCTGATTCACTATTAGTAATGGTACATGCCATTTTTTCCACATGCTTACTAGTCACCAATACTATGTGCCAGTATAAACACAGATCCATAGATGTATGTTTACACAGAGATAGATAAGTCAAAGAGGAAAAGACTAGAGGTTTACTCCATTCCTCTAATGCCGCTTCTCCTTCAAGGTGATTTCTTTTGTTCCATTGGAGCCTTTAACATTTATTCTAAGTGAACTCTACTCTGAGTCCCCAAAGGAGGATAATCAGTATTCAGCCTGCTCAAACTTCTTGCAATCTTTCTCTCTTGGCCAAAGAAACTGTAAGCACTTTCCTCCATGACAGCCTACAGATTCCTTATCTTGCAGTTTTGTAGCTCCTTTACCTTAACAAGTTTGATCTTGAGGTGACAGGACTCGGTTAGCCAGAGCCAGGCTGACTTTATGACAAAATACAAACTGGCAGTTTGGGAGACTAGGTCGAATTTTCTGTTTCCCAACTGGAAAAGTCCAAAGCAATCAATTCCAGGAAAAACCATCCCTGATAGGCAACTAATTTGGAAGCTGCCCCACCACCTAATCTAAGCCAACTTCATGGGCAGCCAATCAGGAGCTGTAGAAGCTGCCCCAGCAAGTAGTTTGAGCCAAACATAGTTAGTTAATCTGCAAAGTCCCCCAAATTCTCCAGAGCCTTAACCAATAACAAAGGTGGACCCATACCTTGGGGATAGAACTAAACAATAAAGGAAAGAAAGCTAAAAGTTATCCACTCCTAACCTAACAGGCTTTAAATTGATTCTATGCAATTCACCCCTCTGTCTTCCATTATGAGGTATGATAGATCCCTGCATACAGGTTCCCTGCAGAATAAACACTCTTTGCTATTGCATACTATTTATCTCTGGGGTACCATTCTTCACAAGTCGTGGACCCTTTACTGAAGTTACAGTAAGGACATAAAGACAGTGTCTTTCTCCTATTTAATTTTAAATATTAAAGTTTCAAAAACACTATTTTAGTAGAATTCAAAATCAATTTTTAAATTTCAATAAAATATTTAACCAAAACTTGTATCTTCTTTTATTAATGTCATAACAAAGGAAAGGGTTTTGCCTTTAAGTTGAAAAAAATAACTTGGTATGAGAATGTTTAACTTCATTTTTAAAAGAAATAAGTTTATTGCTCAAAAATGTAAGCAAAACATGTCAAAGTACTTCAAGTTAGGTGATCATTAATAAACATGAACTGATAGAGGTATGAGGGGATACACATAAATAAACAAGCATCATAAAACATACAAGCCATCACAAACTAAGAACATGAGCAGCCAACCTTCCTAAGATGTTGCACATTGATGACAAGCATTCTCACTCCATGTGCTCTCTGTCCAATATATGCAAATAAACCTATGTCCATTCATTGACTAGCTAGTTCACTACAGTTACTGATGAGGCATATTGCCCTGGATCTTTCTTTGAAGCAAATGCATGATATTGACCTGCTCTGTATCCCTTCCTGTAAGTTTCCTAGCTTAAATTCATAACTCACAAGCCCATGACTGGTGGAAATGATTGAGATAGCAAACACAGGGTAGGATCTATTTGTGCCTCGCACTTTGTGAATTAACCTTTCTCTCTGCTCCATCTTTGTTATTTCAGTTCATATTAAAATGTGACTGGAGACATTTACTATGCTCTATGAATATCTGTATTTTAATATATCTTTGATATCTCAGATGGTAGCAAATTTGGAGTCTACTTGCATCAGAGCAATTTTCTAATGCTGAATCCATTTCTGTTATTGATCACATTTCTACTATTGCCACATAACACACGTTTCAGATATTTTAATGACAAATGAATCATGTTGTTCCTGGGCATAACAGGAATTAGAACCTAACACGAGATGTTCTAATGTTGAAATCTATAAGAAAACATTTAAAGTGGTGCCATTATTTTAAGTGAGAGGAGAATGTGCACATTTTTAAAGACTTAACTTAGATATTTTCCCTATATGTAATTTCTTCTCAGTATCCATTTGAACATATGTAATGATGAAACTGACTAAGTACTAAGAATGTTTGCAATACCATCTGGGTCCTTGTTTCCCATATTTTGATGTTTTATAATGAGAGTGCCAAAATCACTTTTTAAAATAGCTATTTTCTTAGAATAACAAGTGTCTAAGAATGGCCATCATCCTAATTATATAAAGAAAAACTATCACACATCTTGGCTAAATTGTTCTGTGGCGAGGCAATGTTTCTGTTCTGTTTCACATACCATATACTGAAAATATTCTCATAGTCCAAATTATAAGCTTTCCTTAACACAATAAACGTATATGTACTTTATATATTTTTACCCAGAGGAAGAGAAATATGGGTGAAATTATAAATATATAATGTAAGGAAACAAGATAAAGTTCCATTTATATGGAAATGAGCTCAGAATATTTACAGTACTTTTTGGTAAAAATCTGAGAAATCATCTACGAGCTGATCTACTTAGATACAAATAAGAAGCTGAATTTAGGTCCAGTAATTTCTGACAGTAAGTTGATTCTGACTGACACAGTTCTCCTTTGGGGACGTGCTCAGAAGAACCATGCTGTCTGAAGCCACTGTGTAGAACATTCTAACATTTTAATTTAGAGAAATATGTTAATTCCTTGGATATGTTAATTCATCATTTAACTCTAGTCTTTTCAACATGTGGGATCTGGAGAGCAAACCTTGGCCTCTTGCCTATACTTTCTTAGAGCTAATGCAGAGTGAATCACTATGGTTTTGGCAACATATATTGCTGATATCAAACTAAGATGACAAATAGTCTCTGATACAACATGGTTGCTCATGATCAAAAAGGGAAAAGCTACCTGGAGTTCTACCATTCCTTTGCTTAGTTAACACTGGTGTGGTAATTTCAAGTTTGCAAAAGAGAGACAGTGTACTCTGCTCTATATAGTGTACTGAAATTCAAAGAAGAGAGTAGATGACAGGCAGTATCTGAGACAACTCCATTTCCATTCAGAAATGAATCCAGAGGTGAAGATGAATTGTCTCAGGGAGAGAGGAACAATATAGTGTGAGGGTAAGTGAGAGAGTTGGGGATTCTCATACCTGTAACTAATTATATGCAGATGTTGAATAGACTAATCATGACAAGGGATTAGAGAGAAGGTCTCACCTGGGCAGTGGCATGTGACCATACAAACATGTAAAAGAATATGATTATGAAAACCTTTTTATGTTAAAAATGTCCAAATTCAGAAAACAAAATGAAACAAAACAAAACAAAACAAAACAAAACAAAAACAGGGGTTTTCCCTCTTTGATCATGAGCAGCCTAAATTAAAATGTTAGAATGTTAAAATCTCTGGATGGTCTTTCCTTCAGTCACTGCTCCACACTTTGTCTCTGTATCTCCTTCCATAGGATTTTTGATCCCCCTTCTAAGAAGGACCAATGCATCCACACTTTGGTCTTCCCTCTTCTTGAGCTTCATGTGGTTTCTGAATTGTATCCCTTAAGGCAGTGCCCTATCTTTGCAGGCACCAATACATGATATAATGGAAAAAGAGGTCACCTCATCTAACCAGTTTACTACTGCTGATAGTTATTTCCTTATTTGATTTGATTTGATTTGATTTTTTTATTAGATAAATTATTTACAATTCAAATGTTGTCCCTTTTCCTGGTTCCACACCACCTGAAAATCCCCTAACCCATCCCCACTCCCCATGCTCATCAGTCTATCCACTCCTGCTTCCCTGTACTATACTGAGGAAGTACTATACTTATTCTGCTATAATGAGGCATTTAACCTTCTCAGGTCCAAGGGCCTCTCCT
The DNA here is from genome assembly GCA_964023405.1 of Apodemus agrarius. Lineage (NCBI taxonomy): Eukaryota > Metazoa > Chordata > Mammalia > Rodentia > Muridae > Apodemus > Apodemus agrarius. Next base: position 144,620,526 of record OZ030007.1, on the reverse strand, counting down.
CCATTTGATGTCCAACAAGGCCATCCTCTACCACAGATGCATCTGGAGCTATGGGTCCCTCCATGTGTACTCTTTGGTTCATGATTTAGTCCCGGGGAGATCTGGGGGTACTGGGTGGTTCATATTATTGTTCCTCCTATGGGGCTGCAAACCCCTTCAGCTCCTTGGGTTCTTTCTCTAGCTCCTCTATTTGGGGACCCACTGCTCAGTTGAATGGTTGGCTGAGAGTGTCCCCCTCTGTATTTGTTATACACTGGCAGAGCCTCCCAGGTGATAGCTATATCAGGCTCTGATCAGCAAGCCCTTGTTGACATTTGCAATAGTATCTGGGTTTTTTAACTATATGGGATGGATCCCTGGGCACCGGGGAGTCTCTGTATGGTCTTCCCCTCAGTCTCTTCTCCACATTTTGTCACTGTATCTCCTCCTGTGAGTATTTTGTGTCCTTCTAAGAAGGACCAGAGGGTCCATACTTTGTTCTTGATACTTCTTGAGCTTCATTTGGTTTGTGAATTGTATCTTGGGTATTTCAGGCTTCTGGGCTAATATCCATTTACCAGTGAGTGCATACCATGCGTGTTTTGTGCTTGGGTTACCTTACTCAGAATGATATTTTCTAGTTACATCCATTTGCCTAAGAATTTCATAAATTCGTTGTTTTGAAAACTGAGTAGTATTCCTTTGTGTAAATGTACCACATTTTCTGTATCCATTCCTCTGCTGATGGGCATCTGGGTTCTTCCCAGCTTCTGGCTAGTATAAATAAGGCTGCTATGAACATAGTGGAGCATGTATCCTTATTACATGCTAGAGAATCCTCTGGGTATATGCCCAAGAGTGGTATAGCGGGGTCCTCCAGTAGTATTATGCTCAATTTTCTGAGGAACTGCCATACTGATTTCCAGAGTGGTTGTACTAGCTTACAATCCCACCAGCAGCAGAGGAGTGTTCCTCTTTCTCCACATCCTTGCTAGCACTTGCTGTCTCCTGAGATTTTATCTTAGCCATTCTGACTGGTGTGAGGTGGAATCTCATGGTTGTATTGTTTTGCACTTCACTGATGACTAAGGGTGTTGAACATTTCTTTAGGTGCTTCTCAGCCATTTGATAGTTCTCAGTTGAAAATTCTTGATCCCATCTGTCATTTATTTAAATATTGACCAATCTAACTCTTGTACTTGACTAAACTATCATTTCTGAACTATTGATATAACCTTTTTCATTTCCCTATTTGTTATTCCAATATATCTTCAAAATTGCAGCCCAATAACCATTTTGAATTTTTGGTCTTTATAACATTTCAATCACTTCTTATTGCACTATGTTTAAGACTTGAATCCTATGACCTAAGAAGAATGTGCCATTATTTTCTTTCAAACCTTATCATTTTCTCCCTCAAGTTCTCCATACTAAATAAGAGGTATTTCTTTTTTAAAATTACTTATTATTATATAATTTTATAACTGGCTACAATGAATTTGACCACATGTATCTCCCACACAATCCCTCCCAGACTTCCAACATGTTGCCTTTTCCAAATTTCACAACTTTTTAAAATTTTCTACAAAGTACACTTAGTGCTGCACTTATGTGCACAGATAAGGGCCAAATACTACTACCACCAGGGATGCCCAACCTAACATGGGCCACACCCAAGACTATTCTCTCTGAGCAGCCCTTAACTTCCAATAGCTCCTCACCTAGGCACATGGCCTTGCAAACCCATCCTCTCTTCATGCTGGAATTTTGACCAACTTGGTCTTTTGAACATCAAGAATGCTTCCTTAAATACCTCTATTCTTCCTTATACTTAGGTTCATTGGATTGTAATGCATATCTTGTAATTTTCATGTGGGAGCACTGCAAGTTCATGAAGTGAAGATCATGTTTGTTTTGAAGTTTTCCAATTAAAAAGCCAAGTCCTCTGTGCTTTTGCCTGTGCCTAGACCAGAAACATGCACCCTATCTGCCAACTTTACCATGCATTAAAATTCTGCATTTAGTTTTAGAGTGTCTGTGATTATCAATCTTGTCTTCTAGACAAGACTGAATGTTCTAGGTCAGAAAATACAGCACATATGTTTGCTTGCCGTGCTTTCCCCAGCTTTAACAGAATGTCTGGCACATGTACATATTCCTTAAACCTTTTTTTTTTAATAAAAGTTTTTAAGTCAGTATAGCAGAAGACTACAGTGCTGTGAAATTTCTACTGTGGCATTTACTGTCACACAGTTCTCTCCTGGTTCCTGGAGGATGAAAAGTCAGCCATCTGCGGTCTCTAAAGAAAACTGAGGGGATGTTTTTTAATATAGATTCAGGTTTTAAGGAATGTTCTCAATAAAAGTGTATGTGCTCACTTATCAGCAAATGCATACCATGTGTGTTCTTTTGGTGGTTGGGTTACATCACTCAGGATGATATATTTTAGCTCCATCCATTTGCCTAAGAATTTCACGAACTCATTGTTTTTAATAACTGAGTAGTAGTCCATTGTGGAAATGCACCATATTTTCTGTATCTATTCCTCTGTATCCCAGAAGCTTGGAATACCCAAGATACAATTCAGAAACCACATGAAGCTCAAGAAGAGGGAAGACCAAAGTGTGGATGCATTGGTCCTTCTTAGAAGAGGGATCAAAAATCCTATGGAAGGAGATACAGAGACAAAGTGTGGAGCAGTGACTGAAGGAAAGATCATCCAGAGATGCCCTCCCCGGGGATTCATTCCATATAAAGTCACCAAACCCAGACACTATTGTGAATGCCAACAAGTGCTTGCTATCAGGAGCCTGATATAGCTGTCTCCTTAGAGGATCTGCCAGTGCCTGACAAATACAGAGGTGGATACTCTCAGCCAACCATTGGCTTGAGCACAGGTTCTCCAATGGAGGAGCTAGAGAAGGCACTCAGAGAGCTGAAGGGGTTTGCAGTCCCATAGGGGAAACAACAATATGAACCAACCCATAGCCCAGACCTTCCAGGGACTAAACTACAAGCCAAGGAGTACACATGGAGGGACCCAAGTCTTCAGTCCCCTATGTAGCAGAGGATGGCCTTGTCAGTCATCAGTGGGTGGGAAGGCCTTAGGTCCTGTGAAGGCTCGATGCCCCAGTGAAAGGCAATGCCAGGAGAGGGAAGCAGGAGTGGGTGGGTTGGTGAGTAAGGGGCAGTGTGATGAGACAGGGAATTTTCTCAGAGGGGAAATAAAGAAAGGGGATAACATTTGAAATGTAAATAAAGGGGGGGAGAAGAACTATGGGAACTATGGTGGGTGGGAACTGGGAAAGGGGAAAGCCTTTGAAATGTAAACATAGAATTTAGAAAATAAAAATAACTAATAAAAAAATAAAGAAAATATCTAATAAAAAAGGACTCAGGATGGTAAAAATGTGTATGTGCTCATGACAGTTTTTAAAAAAACTATGGAATTATGACAAAGGCAATCTACTCAAAGTTCAGCCTGCTACATCTAACTCTACCTCTCCAAATTCCTTTTTATATATGCCTCTCTTCTAATGTAATAGGAATTTGCTCTTAATGACATGCATTCAATTTAAGGAATCCAAATTGATAATTTGATACATTAGACATGAAAATGTGCAAAAGTCTTCCCTATTTTTTTCTAATCTTAACATACCAGTGCACACACACACACACACATACACAAACATGAGGTTTTTTTTAGATCTTCAATAGATTCTCTATATTTAAAGTATCAGGCTCTTTATTTTAATAAAAATTCAATTTTCTTTTTCTTTTTCATTTTTTCTCTTTTTTTCTTTTATTGGATATATTCTTTATGTTTCAAATATTATCCCCTTTTCAGGTCTCCCCTTCTGAAACCCCTAACCCATCTGCCCTCCCTTGCCTCTATGAGAGTGCTCCTTCCCCACTCCTGACTTGCTGCCTGGGCATTCCCCAACACTGGGGCATGGGACCCCCACATGAAAAAGGGTCACTCCTCCCACTGATGTCCAACAAGGCCATCCTCTGCCACATACTTGGCTGAAGCCATGGGTTCTTCCATGTGTAATCTTTGGTTGGTGTTCCCATCCCTGGGAACTTCTGGGGTCTCTCTGGTTGATACTGTTGCTCCCCCCATGGAAAATTTATATTAGAAAAAATTCTACAATAAGAAAGCTAATGTAATATAGGTCTAAAACTAAATTTATTTTGCATAAAAAGCTTGTAGAATACCAATAAATAAAATGTGAATGAACAAATGTGCTTGCTTTGGTTTGTTTGTTTGATTGGTGATGGTGGTAGGCTTTTGTTATTATCTGTTTTTTGGTTTACAAATCAGACTACTAAGCTTTTATATAAACTTAGCAATATGTTGAACTGGATGTTCCCAATTCTTTTCATCTATTTTACTATCACTTGTTATAGGACATAATTCTTTCTTCATGACATAAATACCTATTTAAAGTACTTGTTTCAAATGATGTTGGAAAGGAAGAAATCATACTTTAAAATATAATAGATAGTAACATTTATTTTTACCTAAATATACAAGCTAACCTCCTTATTTTACCATGAGGTTATCTTAATTATTATTTTAAGTATTACTCAATTTATTATTGAACATCACGTATAGTTTCAATTTCATTAATGTTTAAAATTCTTTCAGAGTGTCTTCCTTGATAATATGAGTCCCTTAATACTTCTAAAGCAAGGGACAAAAAGTAAGTCTGAATAAACACAATGAAAGTGATTATTTTAATATATGACTTTGAGATTCTTCTTATTTAATACCTTTCAAAATTGTTTAATTTGTAAATTATTGTATATATTTACAGATGAAATGTGATTTTTTTTATCCATGATTATAAAAAGCTTAAATCAAATTAACACAGAATTTTCACCAATTTACCTTTTTGCTTTATGGTAAGAATAATAAAAATGTTTATAAATCAAATCTGAATAGATTATATTGTTTTCAACTGTAGCTATTTTGTAGCAAATTTAAAACATTCTCCAAGTCCAGCTGGAATGGTATGTGTGCCAGCATCACTGTTTTGCTAGCCTTGCCCACTTTCTATAGCAATATTCCTAATTCTGTGACACTTTTATCCAGTAGATCATGATGGTTACCCCCAACCATAACTATCTTCTTTGTAACTTTATAACTATTTCACTCCTGTTGTGGATCATAATATAAATATCTGGTATGTAAGATATCTGATATACAATCCCTATGAAAGAATGATTTGATCTCAAAGGGGTCATGAACCAAGTTTTAAGATCCACTGGTCTTTGGCTTCCCCTCTGTATCTCACCACTTTACACTTATGGTGTGATGATTTTATATTTCACTTACAGTTGAGATCAATTGAAAATACTTCTACCTCAAGATTCATCTATACCACTCTGGGGCACGCACCCAAAAAATGTTCTACCCAAAATGATACTGGCTCATTTATGGTCATAGCAGTTTTATTCATAATAACCAGAAACTAAAAACAAACCAGATGTCCCTCAACTTAAGAATGGATAAAGAAAATTTTGTTCATTTAACAATGAAATATTACTCATGTATTAAAAACAATAACATCATGAAAATTGTAGGCAAATAGATGAAACTAGAACATACTATCCTGAGTCAGGTAACATACCCAGAAGGACATAGATGGTACTTACTCACAAGTGAATATTAGACATAGATTACTGGACAGCCATGCTACATAAAACAGACCCTAAGAAGCAAAATAACAAGGAGGACAAAAGGCAGCATTCTTACATCTCACCGAGAAGGGGAAATAGATTAGATATTGGGGTTGAAAAGAGGTAGGAAGTTGGATGGGGGAGGTTTGAGGGCTGATAGGCAGGATTAGATGCTGGGATTATAGAGGAAGTGTGAACTGGCAGGGAGAACTGAAATTGGAGAAAAGGGCATCTCTGAGACAAGCTAGGAATTTAGGACTAAAGAAATTCCTATGACAGATACACTAAGACTTAGCAAAGTGGGATATGGAACCTAAAATGGCTATCTCCTGTTAAAAAAAAAAGTAAGATTTCCAATGGAGGGATAAGGGCACCAACTCACTCACAATAACTTTGACCAAATATTTGTCCTGCCTACAAGATGTATAGGAATGAAAATGGAACAGAAATTGAGGGAATGACCCACCAATGACTGGCTAAAATTGAGGCCCATCCTGTGAAGAGATCTGATCCCTGACACTATTAATGATATTCTTCTATACTTGCAGACAGAAGCCAAGCATAGCTGTCTTCTGAGATAGTTCACCCAGCAGCTGATGGAAATAGGTGCAGTTGATATTTAGGCAGAGCTTAGGGAGTCTTGTGGAATAGAGAAAAAGATTGAGGGAGCCCAAGAAACTAAAGGCACAACAAGAAAACCTACCAGCTTAAATATCCTGGGCCCATAGGGGCTTCACAGACACTTCACCACTAACCAAAGAACATTCATGGCATAGACCCAGACGCCCTACATATATGTAACAGCTTGTCTTCATGTGGGATCCAAAATAACAGGAGCAGGGGCTGCCTGTGACTCTGTTGCTCACCTTTGGATCCTTTTGCCAACTGGGATTCCTTGTATAGTCTCAAAAGTAGATGTGCCCAGTTCAACTGCAACTTGATATGCCAAGGTGGGTTGATCTCATTTCTGGATTTTTTTTCTCTTCGAGACAGGGTTTCTCTGTATAGCCGTGGCTGTCCTGGTACTCACTCTGTAGACCAAGCTGACCTTGAACTCAGAAATCTGCCTGTCTCTGCCTCCCAGAGTGCTGGGATTACAGGCATGCACCACTACCTCCTGCCTGGTTGATCTCATTGCTTTGAGGAAAAATGGAGGGGGGACATGTGGAGAGGGGAGTTGAGAGGGAGGGACTTGGAGGAGAGAATGGAGTGGAAGCTGCAAATGGGATAAAGTAAATTCTAAAAATTAATTAATGAAAAAAATGAAAGAAAAATCAATGCGAAAGCATTTTCTTGCAATAGGATATTATTAATATTTAAACATTCATTTGTTTACTTTTATATTAAGCATCTTTTAAAAGATATGCATTATGATACTAAATAGTGAAATAGGCAAACAATAAATCTATTGTCTCCTCACTGTATTTATTTGCAGAAAGCCTTTTCTGGAGTATAAGTGGATAAGAAGGAAACATCAACAAATAGAATAGAGCCACCTTTAAAAGACATGTAGCAAACCTTGCAACCGTGACAAAGGAGAAGAATGCATTGTTTAAGTGCTTCTTCCGCACACAGGGTATGTATAAATAAAAATGATAATATTTGAAAATATTAGAAAATTCTTCTTTTAAATAAGCTGTGTCAAACTACATGCATAATGCATGCTAAGAATGCAGAAGCCAACTGGGTATTAGCTATTGCCCCCAATATTATATCATCTAAATACAAAGAAGAAAAAATAATAATAATTCAGCAAATTTGTTGGAAGAAAAACTCAGAGAATTCGTTGAAATCTTTTGCAGAATGCAAAACCCCTGGCATTTACATTTAAAAACTAAACAAAAAAGTTTTCATAGAATAACAGCAAAAATACACAACTGTGCAGGAAGTAGACAAAAAAATAGAATGGGAATTTTTCTTTAAAGGGGAGAAACAATTTTATTTAGAGAAATATACAAAGGATTATTTTAAAAAAAAATGAAGTCTCAATGTTTGTGTAATAATCACTGGGGAAGCAGAGAGTTGTTTTACAAAGGGGCATCTGCTGAGGTGCTCATAAATCACAAAACACTAATACTACAAGCCGGAGAAACATAAGCACCAAAGGATCTTACTCAACTCATTTACATTGTATAGTAGAGCCATTTAACCAGTCAAATTGACAGCCTTTTATTGGATGTTTCCCAAACACCTCATTCACCAGTTTTCACTCAGTTAATTGCAGACAATATATTTGTCTAAAAGATTTTACCATCTGAGGGTGGAGGAGAAATGGGATGAGGAACTGTGAGAGGGGTGATGGGATAGGGGGCAATGACTGGATTGTAAAAGAGTAAAGGTAAATTAAAAAATCAAGCTTGCTTCAAATATGGCTCAAAAATTGTGGTCATAGTATCACTACTCATTTCTCTCATTTTACTGTATCATTTAAAATGATCTGTTTCTTTTAGAATAAGTAATCCAAGTTCCATTAAAAAAAACTGGTCTTGTCTGAAAGGGTATCAGAAATCAAACAAGGATACTCTCCCCCAGAAGCCTTGTGGGGAAATTAGTTAAGAATCATTCTTAACTAATGATCCCAAGTTACAAAGCTGAAATTTATGTTCATCAAGTTATCTGCTGCCTGCTCTAACCATGAGTCTTCCCTCTTGTTATTAATATTTTTTTTCTGATTTTTCGAGACAAGGTTTCTCTGTATAGTCCTGGCTGTCCTGGAACTCACTCTGTAGACCAGGCTGGCCTCGAACTCAGAAATCCGCCTGCCTCTGCCTCCCAAGTGCTGGGATTAAAGGCATGCGCCACCACCGCCCAGGGAGTCTTCCCTCTTTCTATGTTTGTATAAATGTTTTTTCTCTGATAATTATTGTCCAATTACTGAAACCCAAGTACCCTCTCCCATCTTTCCTACTTCCGCTGTCTCTAGCTATCACTATCTGATAGCTATGCCTATCTCCTAGTTCTAATGTGGTCCTTGCAGCTGTCCTACTTTCTTACTCCATGTTAACTATTGACAGTTGTTTATCTGCTGTAACTCTAACAGATAAGCTCTACAAAACAGATGCTTGTCTATATCACTCATTACTGAATTCATTCTGAACAGTTTCTGTATACTCAACACTGGGAAACTTACTATAGCCCGACTAGCTTTAGTATCTCCTGGTTTTTAGTAACTTCTAGACATATAAACCAAAGTGAACAGATAATAATTTCATATACATTCTATATTTAAGAAGTGATATTAAAGAACTTTATTCTTATATGCATGTTTATCATCACAAAGAAACTATCGGATATATTATTATAGTACAATTTTGACAAGATTACTTCCAGAAAAATGAGACCAAGCTTACAAGACTATTTTATAGCAGTGGTCTACAATCTTCCTAATGCAGAAACCCTTTAATACACTTCTACATGTTGTGGTTACCCCTAACAATAAAATTATTAGTTACAACTTCACAACTGTAACTTTGCTACTGTGTTAAATAGTAATACAAACATTTGATTTTTCAGAATACGGTATGTAACCACTGTCAAAGGGCCATTTAATCTTCCCAAATGGGTCATGAGCTACAGGTTAAGAACCACTGATCTTCAGAGACCTGAAGTTCTTGTCCTACAGATCTTTCACTTGTTTGGTTAGAGTCACACCAATAGATACTTTGTAATGTTTGTGGCTATTGTGAAGGGTGTCATTGCCCTAATTTCTTTCTCAGCCTGCTTATGCTTTGACTATAGGAAGGCTTCTGATTTACTTGAGTTGATTTTATAACCAGCCACTTTACTGAAGTTGTTTATCAGCTGTAGGAGTTCTCTGGTGGAGTTTTTTGGGTCAGTTAAGTATACTATTATCATCTGTGAATAGTGATAGTTTGACTTCTTCCTTTCTAATTTGTATCCCTTTGACCTCCCTATGTTGTCTAATTGTTCTAGCTAGAACTTCAAGTACTAATTGAAAAGATATGGAGAGAGGGGGCAGCCTTGTCTAGTCCCTGATTTTAGTGCAATTTCTTCAAGTTTCTCTCCATTTAGTTTGATGTTAGCTACCAGTTTGGTGTATATTGTTTTACTATGTTTAGGTATGGGCCTTGAATTCCTGTTATTTCCAAGACTTTTAGCATGAAAGAATGCTGAATTTTGTCACAAGTTTTTCAGCATCTAATGAACTGACCATGTGGTGTTTTTTTTCTTTGAGTTTATGTAGTGGATTGCCTTGATGGATTTTCATATATTGATGAAGCCTACTTGATCATGGTGAATAATCATTTTGATGTGTTCTTGGATTTGATTGGCAAGAATTTCATTGAGTATTTTTGCAACAATATTCATTTGGGAAATTGGTCTGAAGATCTCATTCCTTGTTGGATTTTTGTTTGGTTTTGGTATCAGCATAATTGTGGCTTTATAGAACAAGTTGGGTAGTGATTGCAAGCTGGTACAAGCATCTGGAAATCGGTCTGGCAGTTCCTCAGAAAACTGCGCATGACACTTCTGGAGGACCCAGGAGTAAGGTAACTCCCGGGCATATACCCAGAGGATTCCCAGGCATGCAATAAAGACACATGCTCCACTATGTTCACAGCAGCCTTATTTATAATAGCCAGAAGCTGGAAAGAACCCAGATGCCACTCAATGGAGTAATGGATACAGAAAATGTGGTATGTTTACACAATGGAATACTACTCAGCAATTAAAAACAATGAATTAATGAAATTTTTTTAAAGTTTTTTTTCTTTTTTTTAATTGGATATATTCTATATTTACAATTCATTTCTCTTTTTCTGGTTCCCCACCCCCAAAGGTCCCACAAGTCCTTTTCCCTCCCCCTGCTCTCTCATCCACCCCCTCCCACTTTACTGTTCTTGTACTCTCCCACAATGATGTTTTGGTCCATTCTAGCACCAGTGTCCACTCCTTTCTTCTTGTGAGACATCACTTGATATGTGATTTATGTCTTTGGTGTTCCAAGATTCTAGGCTAATATCCACTTATCAGTGACTGTATACCATGGGTATTCTTTTGAGACTGGGTCACCTCACTTAGTATGACGTTCTCCAGCTCCATCCATTTCTCTAAGAATTTCATGAATTCATTGTTTCTAATGGCTGAATAGTACTCCATTGTGTATATATACCACACTTTTTGTATCCATTCCTCTGTTGAGGGACATCTGGGTAACTGGGGAAGACCCTTGAAGACATCGGCTCAAGGGAAAAATTCCTGAACAGAACACCAATTGCTTATGCTCTAAGAGCAAGAATAGACAAATGGGACCTCATAAAACTACAAAGTTTCAGTAAGGCAAAAGACACTGTCAAGAGGATAAATCGTCAACCAACAAATTGGGAAAAAAAACTTCACCAACCCCACATCCGACAGAGGGCTAATTTCCAATGTATACAAAGAATTCAAGAGGTTAGACCCCAGAAAACCAAATAACCCTATCCAAAAATGGGGTACAGAGCTAAACAGAGACTTTTCACCTGAAGAAATTCAGATGGCTGAGAAACACCTTAAAAAATGTTCAACATCACTAGTCATTAGGGAAATGCAAATTAAAACAACCCTGAGATTTCACCTCACACCAGTGAGAATGGCTAAGATTAAAAACTCAGAAGACATCAGGTGTTAGTGAGGATGTGGAGAAAGAGGAACACTCCTCCACTGCTGGTGGGAATGCAAGCTGGTACAACCACTCTGGAAAACAGTATGGCGGTTCCTCAGAAAACTGGACGTGATACTTCCGGAAGACCCAGCCATACCACTCCTGGGAATATACCCAGAAGATTCACCAGCATGCAATAAGGATACATGCTCCACTATGTTCATAGCAGCCTTATATATAATAGCCAGAAGCTGGAAAGAATTAATGAAATTTTTAGGCCAATGGTTGGAACTGGAAAATATCATCCTAAATGAGTTAACCCAATCACAAAAGAACACACATGGAATCCAATCACTGATAAGAGGATATTAGCTCAGAAGCTCTGAATACCCAAGACACAATTAACATATCAAATGGTTCCCAAGAAGAAGAAGTAATGAGTGGGCACTGGTCCTGGAAAGGCTTGATGTGGCCATGCATGGGATTACCAGAACAGAGAAGTGGTAGGGGTTTGATGGGGAATAGGCACAGGGAAGAGGGTTATGGGACTTATGGGGAGGGGGGGAACTGAGAAAGGGGAAATCACTTGGTTGGAATGTAAACTAAGAATGTAGAAAATAAAATAAAGAAATTAAAATAGAACCACTGATTATTTATAGGGTCTAGAATTTAGAAAAAACACAATAGATGTTACCATCATTATGTTCTCCAGTAAAACAAGTTTGTAAAAGTAGCATATCATTTTAATATATTTAAGATATACTGGAAAGGAAACATTAACATATATTCAAAGAAGTTAGCACTATAAAAGTTCTCTTGGTTTTAAAATAAAATAATATGTAGTACATTTTCATAATTTTAAAACTTGTTATGGTTTGGGATACTCAAGTTTATTTTGCTTATTTACATGTTGTTCTATTTAGCTATATTATAGATAGTTGAAATATAGTGTACAAAATCACATTAATAAAATTGGTGTTAATTCACTAGCTGTTCTGACAAAATTTCTCACTAGAAGTAGCTTCTGAGAGGAAGGTTTGGTTGACGCTCATGATTTGAAAGAGCAGTTTCTTTTGTCTTGATGGGAAAATATGGCAGAGTTCATAGGTTCTTTGGGCTGGGGTCCTTCCCATCTTGATTACATAACATCAAAAAAAGTAAAAAAAAATAATAATCTTTTTATTCTGCACAGGACCTAATCCTGTGGTATATTACTGCCTACATTTGGGATAACCTTCCTCAGTTAATCCTATCTGGAAAAATTCTTCCAAACATATCCAGAGGTATGCCTCCTAGAAGATTTCAAATTTCTTCATATTGACAATCAGGAATAACCATCAACATGTACATGAAATTCTTTTCTGAAATATATTATGTATTTCCCTGAATAACAGCACTTAATTATAACTATCCATTATACTGATTTGTTAAAAGGTTCTTATCAAATAAACTGCCATGGGCTAAAATTATGTATCAGCCACAGCAAAGTGACAAGGAAAGACCACATTATTTTAAGAAGTACTTATAGTTAGATTTTCAGTATTATGGAACGTGACTTTATCCTCCAGATGACAATCTGTTGGATAAACTACAAAGAACCTTTATATGTATGACTGATTGTAAAATTAAGATATGTAGGTTGTTCAAGGATTTATATGAATGTATAGATCATAATAACAACTCATAATTTTATTGAAAATCCATTTCTATTTCAAGTCATTTAATTTGTCAGGTGAAATTATAAAAGAGAAGATAAAATTAAAATGTTATACTGGAAAACATTTCATTCAAATGTAAATTTGAGTGATTAATTGTCATTCTTAGTAAACATGATGTTGCCAGAAATGTGTGTTGTCAAAGCAATTCATCCTGCTACATGGATATTAGAAATGTGCTGGTGGACCTGAATACATGAAAGCACATTTTTCTTGGTTCAGTGGTAAGTTAAATTAGAATTCATTTGCAAGTACAATGTGAGATGTTTCTTAGTAGTTTACAAAAGCAGGGGATACAGTTTTGTACCCTACATTTCTATCAGTTAGGATATCTCCTGCTAGTTTGTTCTGTATTGAAATTATAAACCACTTTGTTTTAGGTTAATCTGCATGTTATAGTACATGTACTGCTAATTATATAGAATTATCAGATTTTATATACTGTCAATCAATATATTTCTTCTTGGTCTCTCTGACTCATTATGCTAATATGATCTTCTTGTTAGAAGTTATAAGGCCCAGGCTGGCCTCCAACTTATAATCCTCCTGCCTTTCTCTCCTTCAACAAATCCTACCAGCACATGCCACCACAACTGACACCTTAAATGAAATAAATACTCTACAGTCTGGAGAGGGAACTTGTAGAATCCACCTCTAGTAGAAAGGCAGAGCATCAAGTGAAGGAGTGGGCTTGCTCTCCCAAGGTAAAAGATAAAAACTCTGACCCAGAATGGTTCTTGTCTGAAAGAACTGAAGAAACTAAAATAGAGAAAAGCCTGAGGAAAAGGAGGTCCAGTGACAGACCCAAATTGGGATTCAGGGAGAGGCCCCAAGGCCTGACACTATTACTGATACTATGGTGTGGTTACAAACAGGGGCCTATCATGACTGTCCAACAAGTAACTGAAAGAGTCAGAGGCAGTTATTTGCACCCAACCAATGGACAGAAGGTGCTGACCCCAGTGACTGAATTATGGAAAAGCTGGAAAATGCTGAGGAGGAGGGCGAGGCTACAGGAAGACTATCAGTCTCAACTAATCAGGTCCCCAAGAACTCTTAGACACTGAGCCACCAACCAGGCAGCATGCACCAGCTGATATGAGGCCCCTGACACATATACAGCAGAGGACTGCCAAGCTTGGAGTCAGTCAGAGAAGATGCATGAATCCTTGAGAGACTTGGGGCCGCAGGCACTGGGGAGGTCTAGTGAGACGGGGGTAGAAAGATGTGACCATATTCTTGGAGATGGAGGAAGTAATTGTGTTATGTGGAAGGGTCAGAGGGTGCACTGAAAGCAGGATAAAGTCCAAACTGTAAAAAAAAAAAAAAAAAAAAAAAAAAAAAAGATTAAAAACCCATGGCTCCAGCTGCATATGTAGCAGAGGATGGCCTTGTTGGACATCAAAGGGAAGTGAGGCCCTTGGCTCTGAGAAACCCTGATGTCCCAGTATAGGAAAATACCAGGAGAGGGGAGTGGGAGTGGGTGGGTTGGGAGGGGGAGGGCAAGGGAGAGATGGAACAGGGTGTTTTGGGAGGGGAAACCAGAAAGGGGAAATGATTTGAAATGTAAATACAATATCTAATAAAAAATCACTATTTTTTTTGAAAAAAGATTAAAAAATAAAAATAATTAAATAAAAATTTTGAAAAGGAGTTACACAGCTTTTCTAGCTAATCTTTGCAAGCTGTGGCTATTAGGTGTTGGGACTACAGAGGATATTAAAATATTAAGTTGTATTTTATGTTATATTATTAAACCATTAGATGAAGTAAGTGAAGAATCATTCTCTAAGGAGAATGGTGGCAGTGACACAATTCTGGTTTACATAGTAAGTTTCTGGAAAGCTAGTTCGAACAAGATCCCAGATTTTATTGCTGTAGATACATTGCCCAATGTTTCTACAACATTCAACAAAGTTCAAATAAGAAGATCAAGAGTGCCTATAATTTGTGAATCTATAAGTTTTTTATACATTGCTATAATCCACAAGCATTTGAATAATTCTGGGTAGAAGATAGACAGCTTATAAATATTTTCTGTGTGAATAAATATATGAATTGTAAAAACATAATGAATTAACAGGATGGTCAACAAAAATGACTCAATTCTAATATTGTGTAAGTCTAAGAAATTTTCATCAGATTCTGTGGTGGGTTGAATATGCTTAGCCCCTTCCAAGTAGCACGGTTGGACTTGTTTTAGTGGGTGTGGCCTTGATGGAAGAAGTACATTATTGTGGAGGTGGGCTTTAAGGTCCTAGGCTCAAGTTCTGCCTAGTTCACATACAAGACCCTGCTGTTGGCTGCCAGTCCCCTTCTGCTTACTTTGGATGAAGGTATAGAACTCTTTAGCTCATTCTCTGTCACCATTCCTGTCTGAAGACTGCTGTGATTTCTACTATGAGGATATTAGACTATATTTCTGAAACTGTCATCCTGTTACAATTAAATGTTTGCATTTATAAGAGTTGCCATAGTCATGATGTCTCATTACAGGAATGGAAACCTAAGCTAAGATGGAAATTGGTACCAGGAGTGGGGTATGGAAGTGATAGGCCTCACTATGTGTTTATGGAAGATTATGAATTTTGGACCTTTGGATTTGAAAAGTGGTGGAATGCCTTAAGTGGGGCTCAAAGGGCCATCTTAGCAGTAATGTGGAAGACATTTGTATTGAGAGTTTTTTGAACTCTGGGGTCCTGGATCAAGAGGTTTCAAATGATAGGAATTAATAGTATGTTTCCTGGAGGTCATTCTTATAATGTTTTGGTGATGAATGTGGCTGCATTTTGCCTTTGTCTAAAGAATCTGCCTGTGGCTCTACTGAAGAAATTAAGATTAATTGCAGTGGCAAAGGAAGTATTAAAAAACAAACAAACAAACAAAAAAAACAACCAAAACCCAGAAGAGACATTTCCTTTGGTTTGTCTATTTACAAGGGATAATTACATCTAGGCATTATTATCACGTTATTTTTTCCCCTTTGGACATAAGGAGTTATGATTGTCAAAATGGAAAGGAATAGATTGTGAGGGCTATTTTTGGTTGTCACCTTGACTATATCTGGAATGAACTACAGCCAGATGCAAACATCTCAGAGTTCAAGATCAGCTTGCTACAGATCAACTTTCAGTTAAAGAAAGTCTTATGTCTAGATGTGGTGGATGATACCTTTACCCCTAGTATTCAGGAGAGATGTGTAGATCTCCTGAGTTCAATATCAGTTTATTGAGAAATTTTCAGGACAGCCAAGTTGAGGCAATGAAGGTGTTGGAAAAGAGAAAGCTAGTGATAATGTAATGCAACAGTGGTATGGGTGGGAGGGTGGTCTAGCCTTGGCAAACAGCACAATTCTTCAAATTTGTCTATATTGCACTAGTTTTAGAGCCAAGAGTTGACGAGGTTACTGGGATAATTAGTCTTAGCTGGAGCTAGGAAATTAGTGATGATTAATAAGAGATCAGCATCATCACTGACATGAAATATTCTGGGAAATATTTTCTGAGAAAGCTCTGTTTTAGAGATAACCAAGGGTATAGCTCATGCTGCCCCTGGACTTGGGAATGTGTAAGAATCATCCAGGTGGTCCTGGGTTGAGTGAAAGCACTAGGGGTTATGAAAATCAGTTGAGGCTTGGCACTCTCAGAAGCCAGAAAAAGTAATTGTTGATGGGGCAGCCATGGTTGCAGTTGATGGCCTGGGACTTAAGGGGTCAAGCAAAGAATCTGAGGTTTGGCACCATGAAGAAAGCCTATTTAAAGGCTATATTGTGAAGGCTCATTTCAGCAGAAGACCACAGAATATTGGAGATGCCATTTCCAAAGGAAGACCACCAAGAAAAGCAATAGCAAAGAACTGGAGTCAACTAGAGGCCACAGTGCTCTAGAAGGCAGAGCTGGAGAAGTGACCCAAGCGCTTTGGAGACTCACAGAACCTCAGAGACTGTAAGTCTGCCTAATTAAATGTTTGCATTTATAATTTATCATAGTCATGATGTCTCTTCACAGCCTCAGAAACCAGAACAAAGACACATTCTATGGAAGACAATTTTTCTTCAGTATATTAATGATGTATCAGAGAATCTTCAAAACTACATTTCTTAAGCATAGATTAAGCTCAATCTATAGCCTCAGAATTTGGAAGACTGATTCTATTGTATTCCTGTGAGGCCACAATGGGTAGCACCTACATAGCAACTTTCAACTACCTTTGGCCATATGGTGTTCTTTTGTGCTTAACTCTACAAAACTTACAGCAAGAAATAAACCCATCTCTTATAAGAAAATAATCTTTTGCTTACTTATTTCAAAATAATGAATATACTTTCTTATTTTTGTTTAACAATTATTTATATTTTTTCATACAAAGACAAATAGTCTCCAGAAATTTAAACAGGCAATACAGGAATACAAACAAAATAAAACAGAAAATATAGACATATTATTGGTCATTTATGCATTACTAATTTAATGAGAATATATGTAGTTTAATACTGAGAATTTTAAAGCTGTTGTTTGACTAGTTTGGGTACAGCTACATGATAAATTATTAAATTACTGTATATAAGACAACACACTATCTTGACCTGATATTATGTTGGGACTAAATGAAAGTATCTATAGGATTTAATAAACATAAATAGGGGCAAACTTCAGGAGACATTTCCTTCTATATATGTATTTACACTTTCAAATGAAAGTCTCTAAAACTGTAAAATGTTTGATAGCATAAGGTGAATAAGGAGTAAGGAGGTTTGAAGTGTAACTGTTAAAGCCAGAGTGAAAACAAAGTAATCAAGAGAGAACAAAGATGTTCCCCTGAAGCAGGTGAGAGCTATACTTCAGTTATTTGCTTTGTTTTTATTTGTTGTTTGGTTTTATCTTCTTTCTGGGATCTAGGGAAGACTCTCCTATACATATCACATACATAGAAACACAAGCCCAAGTGAAAAAGTAAGTCAGCAGCCAGCAGCCGAATGTAAGTTAAGAATGTGAGAGTAGAGTATGAGCTCATTCATTCTTTTTTTAAAATTATTTTATTTATTTACATTCCAAATGTTGCCTTCTTCCAGATGCCCCCCCATGAGTTCTTTACCTCATCTATTCTCCCATTTGCTTCTAAGAGGGTGCTCCCACAATACCCATCCACTTCCAACACACCCCACTACCCTTCTCTCGGACATCAAGTTTCTATAAGATTAAGCACATCCTTTCCCATTGAGGCCAGACAAGGCAATCCTCTATTACATATGTAGCAAGGAACACAGACCAGCCCATGTATTCTCTTCAGATAATAGCTTGGTCTCTGGGACACCGAAGGGATCTGGGTTAGTTGATACTAAACCTAAAGAGTCCACCTCTGTTGATTATTCATTCTTTCACATATTACTTATAAAGAAATACAAATGTAGAGAAACCGTGGGGGGGAATGATTGGGGAATAATTGGGGGGGAGAGGAATTATGGAACATAGGGAGGGGGGAACTGGGAAAGGGGAAAGCCTTTGGAATGTAAACATAGAATATAGAAAATAAAAATTAAAAAAAAGAAATACAAATGTAACTTTTGAGTTTTGCTTAAATTGCTCACCAAGCATTTATAATACAGAGGTCATTCCTGTCTTGAAGGATTGTTTAGGAAAGATGGGTTCATGAGATAGGAAAACAACTTACATGGAGATAACAATATCCTAAAGAACTTCCTAGAATCTGCTCACATCCAATTTTGTGGAATGACATGAGTGCTCCCATAAAACACAACTAACGATGTGAACATGCTGGAAATGTAGTGAAGAGAAAAAGATACTGTCTTTGGAGACCGTAAGCTCTTACTGTAGAGTGGCTGAAATATTATATAGTCATATTTATATAATTGAGATTATCTTATATATGTGAGGTAAGCAGGATTATGATGAAAAGGACACATGCTTATTAACTCATGGTATTATGTTCACTGTGGTGAGTAGTTAGAAGCTATTAAAAAAACAAAAGCACACTAGTTGCAATGATCACACTGAAAGTCCATTAATTCAGTATTAGAGGAAATGAGATCCACAGGTGTAGGTTTCAATTTAGGACTGAATAGCACATCACCTGAGTTCCATTTTCCTTGCTCTAATGCAGAATGACCATACTAACAAGGATCAAGAAGGGTAAAGAGTTGTGGTTCTCTAATACAATGAAGAATCTCAGGTAGAATACACAGGCACTACTGGTCATCATGTAAAATATTCAAAACAACTGTTATAAACTCGAGAAGACAGAAGTCCATTTTTATTTAATGTATTGGATTGCTGAGGCCCTCTTATATTAAAAAGGAAAACAAAACAAACAAACAACACAGCAACAGAACATTAGATGCTTCTCTACTGTATACTAATTTTTCACATAAATGCAAGAAAAAATCTATTTTATAAAGTAATGTTAGTACTTTATCTACCTGATATAGTTCCTATAGGCCCCAGCAGAAATGCATACTTGACAAGAAAAAGGTAATAAAAAATTGTGATATATCTTCACCAATTAAAAAAATCAGAAAACTCATATCAGAATATTTGTGTGGGAGTTTATAACACACTGAATATTAGTTATCAAATTATTTTTTATTATTATTTATCAAATTTATAAAAATTTGACAATATGTAAGATAAATCCACTGTAAAAGTAAGAACTGAGACATTGGTAGACTCATAAATCAAAGTCTGTTAATAATGTCATAAGTTATGACCTGCTATAAAAAACTAATATATCAAACCAATATTTTGAATAAAATTTATTATATTTAATTCAGATATTTATAGCTTCATCACTCAGAACCCCCAAAGCTAATCTCCAACATGAAAGTTTCTCCAAACTCCATATTATGTGGCTTCATTTAGCAGTTTTTATTTTACACTTATTTAGTATGTGTTCTCGAGTGTGTGTGTGTGTTTCTGTGCGTGTGTGTGTGTGTGTGTGTGTGTGTGTGTGCTTGCACTACAGTCCACATTTAGTTGGTTCTCTTTCTACTATAGGGATCTAGGTTGATTCATATTGTTGGCAAGCCACTGTACCCACTGAGTCATCTCTAGCCTTCATTTACCAAATTTTAAGAGGCTTGGAATATTGAAGTTTTTCTTTTTGTTCAGATAATGGTGTTTCTGTAGAGATACTTGCCACATCAATTTATGATTTAGTGTTTCTTAAATGAGGAGGGAGACCTTCAGACTAAGTTCATAATTGACTTAAGTTCATAAGATAAATTTTACAAATATACAAATTTGTACAGTTATCCTACAGTTAACAGGGTAGCTCTGGACAAAAAAAATGAGTGACCATGAGTTAAAGTGTTAAATCAGGTAAATGTCACTGAACTCTGAAAACAATAGCTCAACATCTATCTGAGAATATCTCTGACTATATACAAATGTTATATTCTCTTCATAATAACAAAGTAGTCTCAGTTTCAAAGAGTGGGGCTCATGATATAACTTTTTTGGTAGAATACCTGCGTAGCATTTAAAAAAGCTATGTACACTTCCTAGAACTATATAAATTCGGTGTGATGGCTCATGTCTGTTATCTTAGGTGATTATAATCTGAGGGTCTGGGTTACACAAGACCCTGTCATTTATAAAAAATAAATAAAGTAAAAGAACAATATGAACCCACGAAATCAAGTAAAATAAAGTGTTTGAAAGCACAAATTATAATGTGTGTGTAAAAGCATACAAACCACATCACGACTCTGTATATGATTATAAACAAATAAACAAACCCTGAAATATAATAGCACCTATGTTGCTAGAGTACATTGATCATTCATAAAGTTCTAACTTTCAGGTTAATGGGTTATGTGATTTGTTTCATTTTGCCCCCATGTTTTAGATGAAATTATTATCTTATATAAGCAAAAATATAGAGAGTTCACAGTAATTTATACTTATTAAAACTAAATGGAAGTGGGCACTTCAGTTCCTCTTGATCTTCTTTGATTAGCTTAATTTCTTCCATATTAAACCTTTAACTCACAAAAGAAAATTTCAGCCTCCTAGAAATTCAGAAATGTTGTAAAGCTCTGGAGACTTCTAAGAGAAAACTTGACTCATTCCCTCCTGGTATAAGAGTGTTTCAATTGGGAAATGGTTATTGACAAAATATCTGTCCTTATCTGCTAAAGTAGGGCATTCTGTGAGAATGGAGACACCTTCGGAAATTTAATACAAAGATGAATATGGCACATTCTAAAGTAGTTTTAAAGAGTACAGGTATACTATACAATACTATACACCTCAGAGTATATAAGCTTGTGTCGAAACTGGTTCCTTCTCTTCATATGTTATTCAAAGAACAATTGATGTCAAGATAATATGACAGATCACTCGCTTTTAGTTTTATGTAACAAACCTAAAGCTTGCAAAGAAACTAGATTGCCATTGATCTGTTATAATTACAAAGGAAGCAGAAAGCAAAACTCAAGAGTGATTAACACAAAATCCCTGGTTGGAAACTCAACACAAATCTAACTTTGTGGTGCTATAATCCAAGTTCTTTGAAAGTGGAAGGAGAGACAAAGAGACATTTAAAGGTATTCTTGACTGAGTAAATTTTGGTCAGTCAAGAAAACATTATAACTTGTCAGAAAAGAAGGAAAAAAGAAAGGAAAGAAGGAAGGAAGGAAGGAAGGAAGGAAGGAAGGAAGGAAGGAAGGAAGGAAGGAAGGGAGGGAGGGAGGGAAGGAGGGAGGGAGGGAGGGAGGTAAGGAGGGAGGGAGGGAGGGAGGGAAGGAGGATAGGAAGGAAGAAAGGAAGGAAGAAAGGAAGAAAGGGAAGAAGGAAGGGAGGAAGGGAAGAAGAGAGGAAGGAAGGAATGAAGGAAGAAAGGAAGGAATGAAGGAGGAAGGAAGGAAGAAAGGAAGGAAGGAAGGAAGAAGGGGAAAAGAAAGGCAGGAAGAAATAAGGGAAGGGAGAAGGGAATTCATAGGAATATGTACTATTTTCTCTCTTCCTTGGGAAGAGCAAAGAATATTTTGTCTCCCTGCTGCTTCTTAGAGATCTTCCAAAATAGTTTGAGAAATGATATTCTGGTATTTCTCAATAGATATATAAGGCACATGTGCAGAGCACAAAAATAACTTGCACTTAAACAGTATCAAGATCATAATAAACCAAAAAAGCTTTGGAACAGGCTGACAGTTTCCTTCATGGAAACAAGTATGTTAGGAGAAAAGGATGGACTTAAAGCAACGAAAGACAACTGTCAACAATATGTGTATAAACAGTAGGTAAAACAGAGTATTATATCAACAGTATATTTTCTAATTTTTTATCAAAGTATAACATATTAAAATAATGACTTTATGATTCGTTGTAGTATATGATATATTCTTATTAATTTGGGGTGAAATCTGATGTTAGTAATCTATTTATGAATGTTTGCAGTAATTTACACTCTAATTATTCAGCAGAAATTCTGTGTGTATAGCAGAGACCACAATATGATTGAATAAACTCATTGTATTATGGTATTTCATGAACCGTTGTCATCATTTATGTACTATTATTCTAAATCTAAAGCAAATCAAAAGCCATACTTTGCAAGTTATAAGAAAAGGAAAGTTTTACTCTCAACAGAACAAAAATAATGTTATTAATTAACCATGTGTAGTG
This sequence comes from Apodemus agrarius, assembly GCA_964023405.1. NCBI lineage: Eukaryota > Metazoa > Chordata > Mammalia > Rodentia > Muridae > Apodemus > Apodemus agrarius. The sequence goes on along the minus strand of OZ030007.1, from coordinate 144,597,898 downwards.
ATATACATTTTTGTCCCAGCTCTTGGGAGGCAGAGACAATGAAATCTCTGTGACTTGGAGACCAGCTTTGTCTGCATAATAAATTCTAGGACAGACCCTGTACAGTGAGGCCCTATCTCAAAAATACAAATGAATAAAATGTTATTCTATTGGAAATAATAAAATAACAGTTTACATCTGAATGTTAATATTTTAAGGAAACATTACATATACAAATTGCCTTCATATCAATTTTGGAAAACTGTAAAATCATGGATATTTTCATCTCCATAATAAAGCTAAGGAATTGAAAACACAAGCACTCAGGGATTTCATTTTAAAAGAATTGAGTTGGAGTCTTTCTATATAACTGCCTTCCTCAGGTCAAGAAGGCAAACATATGTTTTGTCTTGTGTTCACTAATGTACTCTCCAGCTTCAAGAATTTAGGTAACTGTGGATTACCAGGTAGCTCTCATCTACAATCCTCTTTCCTCTATCCTCATAGCACATTGTCAGCCTTAATTCCAAAGGTACACTGGCTTTGTCTACTTGATCTACAGCCAAAATGCAATTTTAGGATAGAAAAAGGAAACCCTGTTGATCAGGCACCAACACAGATAGGAGAAGGAAAAAAATGAAATTTTCAGCGTATCTGAGAAAAATCATTGTAGAAATGGACTTTATTTTCATGTTTTCTGGAGTTACATCAAAGAATTTGCATTCTATTACAAAGAAATCATGGGGAATCTTGAACCTATTATTTTACATTTCTTAATTCACATAATGTGATATCTTCTAATTTAGAAGGATTTTTTTAATTTTAAATTTAATTGAAAATCTCTGATTCCTTTTGAGTATTTGAATAATTTTAAACAATTAGCAAATGTTATAGCAACAGCAAGAGTAGTTTGAAACTTACAGGTTTTGTGTCTCTAAATATTGTTCCTGAGCCTCTGGAAGGACCCAGCAAGTAATGGTGCCAAGGCTGTCAAGCTTATGTGTAGTCCTGGGACCCACATGGTAAAATGAAAGCATCAACTCTTATAAGGTATATGGCTTTCAAATGTGCCATTTCACACACGCACACATACATACATAAGTATGCACAAATTATTAACTATTAGTAAATGTTTGATAACATTATTAAACATATATTAAGGGAGAACAGCATAATTTAGATGTCAAGAAAATAAGTTCCAATATTATATATGAACAGGTGATTTATCTTACTATATAGTATTCAAAATCATGGTAAAAGGCAACATGAAATTTAGAACTAGATAACCTGAGCTCAGTCACCAACTTCCACCTTGTAAATTCCTGGACCTCAGCTTCTTCATTTTAAGTGCATAAATTATGACTGAACCTCCCACAGAGGGCTGCTGTGATGATTGTAAATGTAAGTGAAATGCAGAAGTATTTTGATGTATTATTAACCTTCCTCTGACTACAATACTATTTTTTTATGCAAAAAGCAAGAGGATTTTTATTAGAACCAGCATGCTGGGGCAGCTTTGTACATGAAGAGAGAATGACTCTGCAGCCTGAAAGGATGAGAATTGTGGCCTAAAAATCCCCCGTGCCTAACTCTTAAATGACCCCAAAAAGTCAGTTTAGCCCACTCTTTGTTAGAAACTAAGTGAAAGGTCACATTCCTTGAGCCTGCCCAGGAGTACACATACCTACCCTCTCTGAGCCACAGGCCTGGGAAGGTCCCCTGTGCCCTTTCCCATCTCTCCTCATCAGAGCAGCTGGGGTGCAGGCAGGTGGGGCTAGGCCAGTGGGGTCACCACACAGGCTGTGGGGATCGCACCTGATAGGTGCTAAGGTCCCCAAGCACCTACTACTAGTTGGAGGGCCTTGAATACGTAATCCTGGCCCCATATCAGGAAATGCATAACAGGAAATGAGCTAACTAGTTGCTATCTGGCTTCTATAGGAAACTGATTGGTCCTCGGAGTGTGGGCTTGGATAATTTAAACTGGCTTAGAAGCTATGGAGTGGTACAAATCAATTAGCTCTCACTGCGTGAGCTGTCGATGCTAAGGAATGATTGGTTTGTGATGCGTGGGTTTTGTTGTAAACCTATAAAATCTGTTCTGATTCTGCACTCATGGTTCGCAGTTCTCTACCCTTGCGTGGTGTATGGCTGTGAACCCCAGAGCCTCTGGAATAAAAAACCTGTTGCTGTTGAATCAAGACCATTTCTCGCAAGTGATCTGGGTGTTGCCTTCCAAGGCGTGGGGTGCTGAGTGTGCCCTCATTTTTGGGGGGTCTTACACAGCCCTTGCAGCAGGGCCTTTTAAACATTTCTCAGAGTGGTCACCATTAGGCACATGTGATTGGTAGAACAGTGTTACCTTTAAACTGATTGGTTGTTAGGGGATGAGGTCAAAGGTCTCTCTGGGCCTCCCTTGCTGCAAGGACATCCCTGTGGTTTGAGGAATGTAATCTGGCCTCTCCCTTCTAGTAGGGGCAAGAATTTTTTGACTTTTCTAAAGTTCCTGAGTTAACCCTTTCATCCCTCCCTTTTCCTTGTTAATGCTTCAATCCTGAAGCAATTGCTGGCATCCTGATAGCTCATACTCCTATCTTCTCTATCTAGTTCTTTGTATGTCTGCTTTAAGGTCATTAGCTGTACTGTCTAAAATGTAGGGGCCCAAAGTCAACTTTTGTTGGAGAACAATTAGGGGTCCTAAAAGGTTTAACAACCCTGAATGGTCTATATAAGAGTAACACTCCTCAGCTAAGGCAGCACATAGCCCTCTTATCCTGCAGTACTACTTCTGAAAGTCAGTGATTCTTGAAGTTGACTGAAGTTTCTATTTTCTCTGTATCTAAGTCAATGGCTTCCCTCAGACTGTCATAAATTTCCCCTTGTAAGTACAGAATGGAAGTCCTGGTGGCTGCCCTGGCCATCCCCAACCACTACAGAAAGGAGACATTGAGTGCTGTAACAGGTTTGACAAAACAGACACATAGGATGGGAGAAGGAACCAGAATCTAAGAGTACTACCAAGCAGTCATGATCAAGGTCAAGTGATCATGAGCAGATTGTCCATCTTCTGTACCATCCAGCAGGGGTCTCTGGAGAGCAGGGCGCTACAGGTTTTACATGAAAATCTTACACCCAGTCTGCGGTATTGTCAACCCCTAGCCTGTGGAAGTGGCTAGAAACACCAGGAAGAGTCCCTTCCATCAGGGTTCCAGCAACTATTCCCTGAAGCTTTTGGGCCAGAGAGATAGCAGAACAGTGTATGATATACCAGTAAGTGAATGCTTGTGCAGCCAAGAGTAAACAAGGCAAAAAACCTAGGGGAGAACAGCCTAGAGTATATTGAAAGATTTTATAGAAGTTAAGGCAGGAAAATATGGTTACAAATACCTTCTAGTGTTTGTAGATAATTTCGCTGGGTGGGTTGGGACTTTCACCACCAAGCAGAAAACAGCTGCCACGATAGCTAAGGAGTGTTCAAGGTAATTGGATTGGACAATGGTCCTGTTTTTGACTCTTAAGGTAAGTCAGGGATTGACAGAGATATTAGGGACTAATTGAAAGCATTAGTAGGCGTACTGTCCCCAGAGCTCAGGGCAAATAGATAAAATAAACAAAACTTTACTAGAGGCCTTGACTAAATTGACATTTGAAGACTGGCTCAGGCTGGGTGGTACCTCTCCCCTTATCCCTGTTCTGAGCCTAGAACAACCCCTGCTATTTTAACCTGACCCCTCTTGATATCCTCTTTGGTAGCCCAACTCCTTTGCTATCTACTGGGACTTCCCAGGAGGTGTCCTACAACTTGAGATTTGGCCCAAAATATCTGCCTTAAATGCTCCAGGGATGCCAGAAACTCCTCACTGCTTCCAGACTGGTGACTAGACTGCAATACTGTTTATACAATGAAATTAATAGCTTTTGCTATCTAATTTAATCTATCTTGTAGGCTGGATATAGTAATTCTATATAACTCCTTCTGTATCATATTCTTTGAGGAATAAACAGATGGTTTACAAAAGGACACCAAGTTAGCATGTTTTATTTACCTATAAGACAAAACTGTACCCACATCCAAAGTAAGCAAACTAAACAGTAATACCTGATTTATTATATTACCTGAGACTGCACAGTTCAAGATGTAGCTGGTTGATCCTACCTGGAGAATGTTTCTAAAACTATTATCCAGAAAGCAGCTGAGAGTCACATCTCTTCTGAAGGTATGCCATTGGAAATTTCACCTTCACTTTGCTTCACATATTTGGACTCAAGTTCTTGGTTATTCATTGTGTGTTAGCTTGGAGGTCTGTCAGTTTCTTGCAACACATACCCGTCTAAAGAGTATGTCATCTTACAGGATATGTTTTCTCACAGTAAATAAGCATGACATCAAGAGTTCGCAAACAGGAAGGATGCTACAGTATCTGTGTCACTTTCTTATCTTGCATATTCCACTTACTTTTGACATATTCTAATCCTTTAAACTGAGTCACCAGTCTAAATTCCAATAAAGAGGAGGAAAAAATATGAAAGGCATGAACAGTGGTATGCATTCTTAGAGGATTCCTTATATAAGAGAAAATGGAGCTAAATTGTCTCTTGTTTTAAGTGGCTGGAGACAAAAAAGGATATTTCCTGTACAGGGTTTTGCCAATGAGATGTGGTACTCTGAAAGGAAACAACTGTATTCTGCTGGCTTTTCCTATATGATCAAGGATATAACATACTCTAACAAATTTTTTGAATCTGAGAGAGACCATAATTCCCATCTACCAGAAACTACACAAAACCCTGGGAGAAAAGGAGACAAAATTGAGGCATAATGTGACATAAGAGTAACATTTACCTTATATTCTTTTGAGCAATGGAATTTAATTATAAAGGCTCTAGCTATTCCCAGTGAGTATTGGAGAGGCACCGGAATATGCCAGGCCAAATTATATCATTGTAATATGGATTATTTTGTGTCAACTGTTGCTGAAAACCAGTAGACATAGCATATAACCAAAGCCCTGAAGCTTCTCTTACTAGATTTCTCTTTAATTTTTCTTATGGAAAGTTAAAATATTATGCTACAGAATTCTATATTACGTAAATATAAATATAGAATTATTATTCTATAGGAAAACTAATTCTATACATTACTTTCACCTTCTTGAAAACTCTTGGTGTGTAGGAAAATCCATTCTTAATTGCTTTCTTCTCTCAATAGCAGTAGCCTTGCCTATTTCTCCTGTTCAGATTAACATGTTCTATGTGCCTCTGTTATTAGGCTAAATTCTTTAATTTTCATTCTTTTGAGAACTCTTTTTTTCTGTTTTATAAACTCCATTATAAAACGCATGCAAATGAAAAGACTTCACACCAAAGTTAATCAGTTTTAAAGTCCATAAAATTCAGTGAGTTTCTGTATGCTTGGAACAGATATTTAGAACAGAACAGTGAAATTTCAAATCAAATTTTCAGCTATCAATGTTGCATATATTTTATGTACTTATCCCTAACCAGTCAAAACAAAAATCATGACCGAATAATAACTGGAAAAGTGAACTTGGATTTATTTCCACTTTCACGACTGTGCTCATGTCTTGCATTTCTGTCTCCACTATTGTATATTTAGCCTTTCTTCATGATACACTAAACCCATGATTATACATCTGTAGTTACACCTATTTCTTATCAATATGTTTTAAGAATCCATCCAGTGAATGTAGGAAGGTGAAGGAAGGTTACTTAATCTTTCTGTGCTGTACTATGAAATACACCATGGAGGTTAGCCACAGTTGACACAAAATAACACATATTACAATATAATCTGGCCTGGCATATTCCGGTAAGTCTCCAGTACTCACTGGGAAAAGGTAGACTTTATACATAAATTCCATTCCTCAAAAGAGTACAAGATAGATGTTATCTTGTCATATTATACCTCAATGGTGTCTCATGTTACATGAGACATGAATTTTCTCACTCAAGATAATACAAAGTTGATAATGAGTAAATTTTGGAATCCTGTTTTCTTCCTTCCATGCAAATTTGCTCATATTTGGATAGCTGCTTCTTTTCTTGGGACTTTTACAAGTAATCAAATTTTGTCATTAATTTCCTATATATTTGGGAGTAACTAGTTAATACTGATTTTCCTCTTCTTGGCTATCTAGATTGCCTTCAATTTTTTTTATATTTATTTATTTATTTATTTATTTATTTATTTATTTGGTTTTTTTGAGATAGGGTTTCTCTGTATAGTCCTGGCTGTCCTGGAACAATCTTTGTAGATCAGGCTGGCCTCGAACTCAGAAATCCACCTACCTCTGCCTCCTGAGTGCTGGTATTAAAGGCATGCACCAGCACCGACCAGTGCTTTAAATTCTTTTAGAGATTGTCTCAAGTCAAGATTTCCCCAGTGGAGTTGGAGTCACTTCTGTACAACTTCCCTTCCTATCCTTCTCTTCCTTCTCTAGTTACCTCAATTATTTTGAAAAGTTAATGTTTATATTTAAATCCTATTTTTCACCATGTTGTTTATTAATGGCATATACCATTTGTGTTACCTTATTTACTGTAATGGTGATCTATTAATGGTGACATAGATTTTGTATGTGACTGAATGCTACTTGATTGAAATCATGTTGAGACACTTCAGCATAGCTTCAATTAAGGAAGATATTTCCTTAACATTAACTCAGTATAATTTTTTGCCAAGCTACAATAATTTCATCATTATAAATTGTGGTTTCAAGTCTTTAATAAAATTGCATGTATATATCACATGCTCTAAGCTTACTACATCTGATATAAAGATAACATTTTCAGTGTATCTACTGAACTTCAATTAAGGATAATTAATATCTGTATTATTAATACTGATAATTATTTCTGTATCATAGTCTAAAATGCATTCCTTTGTACTATAACTTTTTATTGTTAATAACAAACATGTCTTTCACATAAGCTTGGGAGTGAATATAGAAGGCATTAGGGTTTCTTGAAGTTAAAGAGACATTATATGATTAACAGTTCGTAGGGCCATATTTAGGTTATATTAAACAGACATGGCAAAGAATTTCACGTGTTGTCACATGAAACACCTACATGTTGCCACACTGAGGCAGTGTAAATAAAGTTCTTGAATGATCAGCTTAGTCATTGACACTACTCGTTCCTATTTCAATCACTCTTTCAAAAAGTAAGTTGGCAGAGAACACGGGTGTATGCACACAGAAACTTTAGAGAACATGGAGGCACAGACACCTATCTCAAAGTCAAAGGAATTGCAAGGGCAGCAGGACAAAACCAAAACACAATCTGCCATTATCAAAGGTGGTTCTCAACTTGCATCAGTGTTCCTAAGAATTCAATTTGTGAGCACTTTAACCTTTAAAGACATTGTTTAATAACAGAATCTGTTCTAAAATATAACATTGTTTGAAACTCATTTCAATTTTTCTCTTTTGAGGGAATACAAAATCATATATATCTTTATATATTATAATCTTCTCTGATTTAACCATACAAGATCCAAAGTAATCTGTATTAAAAATGAAAATTGCTGGTAAGTTCTTATTATTTAGATTTTCAATGAATAAGTTTTTTTTAGAACAAACAGCTTTTTTTAAAACATAGTTTTCTCAAAAAGTCGCACACAATTCTCAGTGTAAGCTGGATCACTATAGTAACCTGAGTAAAATAACCTGCAGTCAGTAAGCCAATTTTGGAAACCATACAAAGTAATTATTATCATGTACACATTATGCCCTTAAGTAACTGAATCCAATCAAAACATGCAATTACAGTGACTCTTCAACACACAAAAGAAAATATGGTCGACCCTATTTCACTTCTGGAATAAAAAACAAAAACAAAGCAACAAAAAAAATCAAACATTATTTTCAAAAAAGGCTCAATAAATTAACAGAGATTAGAACAGTAATCTGCAGGTATAGATTACACAGTTTCAAAACTCATCCATCTGTGGATATTCATCTTGAAACACCCTATAAAGCTGAATGACTTTAAAGAAGTGCAAGTTATCATTTCTGCTTTAACTATTCCAGAGTGTAGCTTTAAATAAATACTGTTTATGCTAACAAATGCAAACTTTCAATAATGCATTAACAGCATCAAATATTTTTGCTCCACTATTAATTATGCAGCTTTTGATTGGCAATTCATCATTTGCCTGTTTTATTATACCACCTTCTTCCCCATATTCTCGTTTGACGCTCATTTTAGACAGAATGAGAAGTCCGTTTGTATAGTTTGTGGTTGTGTGGTAATTTTGCTGCCTCCTCAGGGCATCATTAAAAACCTCCACTGAGCTTCTGCCTCTCCTGTCAATCAGGGGTTAAATATAGAATCCCGATTTGACTAGATTCCACATGTTGAGAATGTTTTAGGTATACAACGAGCATCCATCAATGACAACCATGTTTGTTGGCTCCCTCCTTCTCTCCTCAATCTTTCATCAGAGTCACGTGCTACCCATAGCCTTGGTTTAACACTGCATCAGCATATATCATTGTAATCACTTAATTAATTCATTCCTACTCACCACATTAGGTAAACTATGTCTATTTTTGAAAATATAAAACCTTACTGTAGGTTTTTTGGTTTGGCTTTTGTTTTGTTTTGTTTTGTTTTGTTTTGTTTTGTTTTGTTTTGTTTTGTTGGAAATTCCACATCAATGATTATTTGCCTTTATTGACTATCTTCATTTAGTCTGATAAATTTGGTCTCTAGTAACCTTCAAATACAGCAATAAATTTGAATTTCGGGATCGTAATAAATATAGAGATACTTCATTGTTGAATAGGATTTTGGAAAACTCATCAAATATAGTTGCTTAAGATGAAACAAGTCAAGAAAAAGTCTGTGATTTAAAATAAATATAAATAATAAGGAAGACAACAGGGGAAAGTGTACCAAATATTAGTAATGAAAAGTGAATAGAATTTCTAATGTATAGTCTACTAATTGAAATGGATTGGGGCACAACATAATACTTAGTAATAATAGACATTTGTATGTATAATGTTCTTCTTTTATAGATTTCAGGAGATATGGATTGAGATACCACAAAGTATACAAAATTATGTGTAATATAATTTTGAAGAAAATGATTAAAAAGCTTTAGTAAATTGTGCTCTTTACTAAAACACACCCATCTAATTAGAATCACAAAGTTGCAAGTAACCATCACCTATTCTGATGTTGGAGATGAGAGCATCCGAGTGACTTCAAGGATAAATTTTCCCTCTGGAACCCCACAGTGCCCAAGCACACAGAGCCAGAGCTTTTCCTCCACAAAATTTCTACACTGTGCATATGACCTTAAATCAGTTTTAGCAATATGGAGGCTGCCATTGGAACTGCTTCAATGAATTAGCTATTTTAAAAGCTATTCCAGTCTTCTTTTGAATCTAGCTTCCATCATTGTCAGAATAAAGTCATCTTATAACATTTACTATTGGCATAATTCTAAAGATATACTCTTCAAATTTGCAGAAAGTTTTAATACTGAATTCTGAGCACAAACTGCTCTTTTCTTTAAAAAAATATCCTTTAGCCCCGAAGGGTATTTTATTTCATTTCTACTTAATGGTACTTTTTAATCATTGTGTTCATTAGGATAACCATCCTGGAACCATAAACACACTCCATGAATTGCTTCAGGGGACAGATTACCAATGTTCTAATTAAAGATCCTGTTGACCATAAGCTAATTAGATAAGCAACATTTTAAGCATAATACAGACAGTATAAAATCATAAATTGCTAGAATTAAATATGTGGTGTAGTTGGAATTTTCTCAGACTGCATATTTTAACATTAATATCAAAATATTATTGAGTTAAATTTATCCATTTAAATGGATAAAAATTCATTTAAGTGGAATTCATAAGAATTCCATTTAAAAATTCTCTAATTAATGGTAAATATCACACTTGGCAGAGGTATTTGGATTCAAAAAGGGATTAAACCTTGTACTCTGGCCCCATATTTTCATGCTTAATGGCTTTTCTTCCCACTCCTTCTTTCTGTCCTTCTTTTTTCTCCTTATCTTCTCCTTTGCCTTCTCAAGTTTTACATAATAAACAATGAATTACACCCTATCTAATTAATATAAATGAAGGTCAAATTTTCATAAAGAATCTAACTGGACTTCTTTTACAGGTTTGAATTAAACTTTCTTCTGTGGAAGGGGTCATGGATAATTATGAGAATGAGAAGAACCAAAGAAATGAATTATCCTTTATTTGCACAAAGGAATGTATGAGCACTAAATCCATCACATTTATTTTTCTTTGAGGGTGCACTTTTAGCAGGTGTTACCTTAGGCTGAAATGCTAAAGAAATGCACAACTAGGTAGGTTTGGATCCAAGGTAATCCCAAGCAGCTGTCTTTGTTAGTGACATTAAATACTGACCCAAGAGTAGAAAAATTTATCATAAAAACAGCAAAAATGAACAAACTAACAACAGAATCAACAACAAAATCCTTATAATAGCAAAACATGCTTCTTATAATCTTTAGGAGGAAGAGGCTTGAAAGTGAAGCAGACATATGCAACAGAACCTATGTAACAGAAGGAGATACGATTCAGTAATCCTAGGCTACTTAGTAAGTTTGAGGCCAACGTGAAATAATTGCTTGGACTGTGTCTTTCAGTAATGGATAATAAAAGAAAGTAAAGAATACATGCTTGAAGCTCAGATGCAAAGGCCTGACAGCTTTTCTTAGCATACTGAAACATCTATCATGCCACAATAACCTCAGAACTACAGGGTATGCAATCAAAACATCCTACAAATGTCACTAAATAGATAATTTACATCCTTGATAAAATATATTTCTAAATGTCTTATTTCTGTTCTTCCAGCTAACGTAGATAGGATTGCTATCCCTGGTTAATGTTCAGGCATTCATTATTGATATATAACATATTGTATTTTGTATTCTGAATTTATGTCCTGAAAGCTTACAGGACATATAAATTAATTAAATTGTTTCTCTGTAGAATCTGTGGGTGTATAAATAAGCATAGACTTATCTTATCCACAAACAAAGACAATTTAACTTCTACTTCATCTAAATGCCAGTTGTTTCTTCATCTTATTTAATCACTCAGGTGGAGGCTTCAAATACAACACTGAAGAGTATTAAAAATGATCATCCTTCTCTTGTTCTAGACATTACAAGACATGTTTTGAGATTTCCCAGTTAGATACCCCATATACACCTGGAGCCTCATAAGTATTAATTCAAGATATAGGGATATAAGGAAAGTTTCAATATGTAAATTTGCTCTGTACTCGTCACCCAGAGGGACATTGTAAAAACATAGTTTCATGTCCCTGTGATTTACTATATTATGTTTTATTTATAAATGTGAATAAATTATTTTAGATGGAGAGATTTCTTCAAATGGAATCCAGTTCCTTCCTTAGGAAATGATTCCATGGAGAAAAGAGTTACAATAGACACTGAACATAATAGGAAAATAAAAGAATTAAATTTTGAGAAGAAAAATAACTTGAGGAAATTATGATGAAGTTATTATAAGTGTTCAGAAAAGTCACGGATACATATTTGAGTAAGAGGTATGCGGACATATAGCAGAAGGAATATCACAAAACCAAAGCAAGTCCAGGACATGATAAACAGTCTTTGCTTTCTATCTTCCATCTCTTGTTTAATCTTTCCAATTTCCCTCTTTCTCCTTCCTTTTGACACATCCTCCTTCCTGTCCTTCTTGTTTCTTGCTTCTTCTTGTAATAATAATACAGATGATAAACATATTTGAATGATAAATCCATGAAAACTGTAGCAAGAGGGAGAATGATATTAATTTTCCTAAATAGCTCACCTAACCATTGATTAGCTTCACCTGAACATAAACGGAAACAAGGTCAGTGTCATCGAAACAGGCAGACATTTAAATGATTATAACCAAAGAGTCATCTGTAATGAAGAGTAGGTGAGAGGCAGGTAGTGAGGTTTGAAGACACTCTATGGAATACATGAAAAATAGCAAGTGGTATTTTAATTTCCTAAACTTAAGTTGCAGAAAGTCAACTGACTTACTATAGGCAATTAGAAAACAATCCCTCATCTTGATAGTACCTATCACTTTATAAATCGGTGTGGAGGTACTTAGGCCAGACTGAATTGCTGCCTTGTGCTTTGCGCAACTCCTCTTAAACTACTCCTGAAATATAATATTTATCTTTATATTAATGCAAACAGTTATATTTATCCCAGAGAAGAGATTGTTCCCTGGTTGATACAACTGTATAAAAATTAATTTGTTTGACTTGGCAGTATTGATTTACATAGGCAAGGCATATTAAGGAGAGTGTCATGTCTGTTACAAATTACTTTATGAGAATAACTAGGTTTTATTTGGCCAGATTCAGAGAAAGAAAATATGCCAAAACTATGATGGTTAGAAAAATGTGAAATGTTTGACCTAGGTGCAGAACCTGTAAAATTTCATAAATTTACTGCATATACATGTTCGGACATCTTCATCAGTACAGCAAATCACATAACTCAGAAAATTGTCATTGATAATTTGCTATCTGCAAAGTATTCTCTCTCTCTCTCTCTCTCTCTCTCTCTCTCTCTCTCTCTCTCACACACACACACACACACACACTTTGCTTGCACCAATTACATTTGTTTTGAACAATATTTTCAAAGAATGAATATGTGAATATGTTGTTGACAGTCATAGAGGACAGAGATGCAATCGCTGGTTCTTTTGTGAATATGATGTGCTGAGTATGTTGGTAATTTAGCTGCTTGTATTCTAATGTTAATGGGGTCCCCCAAATTAGTTTGCATGAGAGGGTATGATCATAGCTTTTGGAAATTTGTCCACAGATTAGTAAATAAAAATGTCAACAGTCAAGAGCTGGAGAGGAGAGAGAGGAGTGGCTCAGGATTCCCAGACCTGGGATTTGAGGAAGAGGAAGAAGAAGGACAGATGCCATGATTGGATGGAGAAGAGTGCAGGACAGAGAAGCAAAGCCACCATGCAAAGGGGTCTGGGAGAGCACAACCCGGAGGGCTGTTCAATTGCAACAGGAACAAAGATATTAGTTAAGTGGTAACTGGGAATTATGGACAGGACATAGATTCTAGCAGCATGGAGGCTAAGTAGTTGCTCAGCTTTTGGGCTATGTAAGTCATATTAAATATAAATGCTCTGTGTGCATCATTCTTTTGGGAACACATGAGGCAGGAAACAATATTTATTTTGAAAAAAATTAATATTATTAAGTTAATTCTACTAAAATTAAGACATCTTTTTTTTGTCTCCTTAAATATTGGCATATTGGGCATGAAAACCTGGTGTAATAAACCACTTGTATCCCAGCTGTTGTTATAATGGTGGGTAACAAGGCTTGCAAGTCCGTGAAACTGCAATTGCTAGCCAGAAAATAGAGGACAAACTCCACTCTTTGTAACTCTCCACAGTATGTAAAACAGGATCGCTATATTTAAATATATTGCAGTCTTCATGTATTGACTTCTGGTTGAGATAAATCATTTATCATCACATTAATGCAATGTGTGCTCAGCAGAATCGCATTAACGGACTCACACATGACTAAAGCTTGCTTCTAGGTATAGATTCTGTTGAATCACATGAATGAGCTTCTCTGTGCATTGTTTAGTTTAGTTATTTAGTATATACCTAAGATTTTAGTGCCTATGTCCATGAGCAATACTGACTTAAGATTTCCTTTATAATATACCAGGGAATCTTTTGAAATTGTTGATGTACAATTTGAAGAAAGACCCAGTTTTCCTAATGGACTCCATTTTGTCCCTATAATCCATTTCCCATAGTGGTGGTGATGGTTGTTGTTGTTGTTGTTGTTGTTTTCTTCTACCTATCTTATCTCAAACCCCAGGAAAAGTTAGCTATGCAGACAATCATTTCATGAAAGGAAAATAATCTTTCCTTTAAAAAACTTCATGCCAAGAGGATATCTTCAGGACCCACAGCTAGGTCCTAAACTAGGACTAAACTAGGAATAGTCCCGAAGTAGGAGCCTACAATGCACATATACAATGCACTGGCTCCCATGTTACCCCTCCTCTACATGTTACTGAAGCTGTTTCTTAGTAGATTACTATGCCTTCTATACACCTGCTATGACTGAACAAATCTTACATTTTCTATGCTTGCCTTCTTTCCATCTCTTTTGCTCTTTTCCTTCTTTTCCCTCTTTTTTTCTTTTTCTTCCTCTTTCTCTGACACTCCCTGCCTCTCTCTGTCTCTGCTTCTCCTTATCCCTATCTCTTTTACATCCCTATTCTCTTCCTCTTTTTTTCTTCCCTTCTTCAGGCCTTTTCTACCATCCCCTTGCCTTCATCCCTTTTCCTTCCACATTTTTCTCTTTATCCACACTGGACATCAGATATAAGGTTCTAACACCTAGTAAATTAAAAGCCATGGAAATAGCACAGGGGATAACAATATCCCCAGTGTCCTTGTTTAGCTTTGGGCACAGCCTGCTAGTGGCCTCAGAAAATGAATTTTCAAGTAATCTTTCATGGTGGTTAATGGTGATTGTCAAAGTGATGGGGTTTAGAATTGCCTTGGAAATAAACCACAGGCCATATCTGTGATGGATTGTCTAGATTTGCTTAATTGATGTAGAAAGACATGCCCTGGCCATGGCCAGAACCATCACAGGAGTTTGGGGCTTGGAATAAATAAAAAGAAGAACATGAGTTCATCGCCAGCATTCATTGATTTTTGTTTCCTGACTTGAAATAGTGCAACCAGCTGCCTGACTCTCCTGCCACCATAATGGACAACCTCAAATTGTGAGAGATAAAGCCTTTCATTCTTCTATTGTTAAATATTTTGTTATAGCAATAAAAGGTAATTAAAATGCCTCCTCTGAAATCTTAGCATAATTTGGCATTGTATGTTATTTGATTCAAAATATTTATATGTGTTTCTCTCTCTCTCTCTCTCTCTCTCTCTCTCTCTCTCTCTCTCTCTCTCTCTCTGTGTGTGTGTGTGTGTGTGTGTGTGTGTGTGTGTGTGCATATATATGCCACATCATATATGGAGGTCAGAAGACCATACTCAGAATTAACATTCTCTTTCTACCATGTTGATCCCAGCAATTCAGATCATCAGGCTTGGCACGAAACCCCTCTGCACACTGAGAGGGCTACCTCAATAGCCAAGTATTCATTTTAAAAATATTTTGTAAAATCCATACATCAAACAAATCTAGTATGAAGTGGAAATTTCTGGTTTGTCTGGAGACTTGGTTGTGTCATGTGATACACTTCTGGAAACTCTTATGAAAAATATTTTCATAATAATAATATAATAATAATAATAATTTTGCTAAGGTAGACATATGGGAGCTTGTTTGCAAAGAACAGAGACATGATATTTTTCTGGAAGATGGACAGATAAAGGGTGTGTGATATTTTGCTAGAGAAGACACTTGAGAGAGCACATGATGTTTGGAATGGGTACAAATGTAACCCAACAGACAGTGGGGACCACCATGTGTCATTGGTTTCTCTTGGCTTCTTTATTGATCTTCCATTGCCTGAATGTGTAGAGAGAAATATACCAAAGAGCTTCTGGTGGTGTTCAGGCAGGTTTTTGCCACTTCCACAGTGGACTTGGGCCTGATTGGCAGAGCCTCTCTGTTTCTTCTGGATCAACTACCATTGCTGATTTGTGAACAGTGTTTGCAAGTGGATAAAGCTACTGCTGCTATCCTGTCAATAAAGATTGGGATCGCTCCAAAAAATTATTTCTAAACATGCCCACATCCCTTTTTGCCCTACTAACCTTTTCTTTACATTGCCTCTGGTGGGTGGTGGGCTAGAAGGGAGGTTAAATCATTTAAGTACCCTTACTAAACTAGGTTTTGAAAAATATATGTCTATACTAGTATGGGTGGGTCTGCTTTTCCAATAATAAGACCTCACTCCCCCTCTGGTCTGTACTTCCACCTGAACCTATGGCAGATCAGGAAGTCTGCCACTGCATCGCCTCACCTGCCTCTTGACTCCCCACAGCCTACCTATCTACCAAAAGGTCTACCATATCTGGGAATGCAGATTATCATGCCTGCCCCTGTATCCTAAAGCCAGTCTATCTCCTAGGAGGTATGCCCTAACTTGGGACAAAAGGACACAGGGACACAGGAGGCCTGCTTGAACCAGGGACACAGAAGGCATGCCCTAACCAGAGAAAGCACTCCCTGCCTCCCAGGCAGCCTGCTCTAACTGGGGTCACATAGCTTGACTTACCTCCAAGGAACCTTCTGCTCCAATCTGAGACATTCAGGCCAGTTAGCTCCAGAGATAACCAGATGGCAAAAGGCAAGTACAAGAACATAACTAACAAAAGCCAGTATAATTTGGCTTCTGTTACCAGGCCATCAGAACCCAGTTCTCCTAACAACAGCAAGCCCTGGATACCCTACCATATCTGAAGTGCAAGATTCTGACCTAAAATCCCAACTCATGAAGATGAGAGAGGCCTTTAAGGAGGATATAAGTAACTCCCTTAAAGAAATAAAGGAAACCATAGGCAAACAGGCAGAAGCCTTTGAAGAGTAAACAAACCCCTTAAAGAAATACAGAAAAATACAATCAAATGGGTGAAGGAATTAAACAAAACAGTCCAAGATCTAAAGATGCAAATAAAAATGATAAAGAAATTACAAAATGGAGATGGAAAACATAGGAAAGATATCAGGAGCTACAGATACAAGTATCACAAGAGATTTTCATGGTTTTGGATGATCATAATACAGGAGGAAGTGTATCAAAGGGTCACAGTATTAGGAAGCTTGAGAACTACTGCTCTAAAAGTTTAAAGAAGGACCCGATTAAATGCTTCTTTCTAAACATTGCCTTGATCACAACTTCTATACCATAGAAGAGTAACTAAAACATACATTAAATATAAAAGGTACAGAAGGAAAAATAAATTAAAAAAAGTTCATCTCAACAAAGTTGAGATTGGGGGCTAAGGCAATAATGGCTCAGTGAGTAAAGTTCTTGTCTTGAACAAATGAAACCCTAAGCCCAGATCCCCAGCATATACATAATGGAAGAACCACAGTGAACAAAAGCTTGGCAATTTTTTGTAGTTTTATGATACCAGGTGATGCTAGTTATGGGTATTTGAAAGAAAAATTCAAATATGTATACACTGTGATTTCAGATTGCATACATGTTCCAAGAATTTGTATATATAATATCAGAGACTACAAACAACTCAAAGGTTTCTGTGCTTATTATTTCCTTTAATGAAAAGCTGTTGACCTGTCCTTTATATGTAAAATAGATTTTCCTTCTTACAAGGATGGAAATTCCAAGTTCCTCTTCTATACTGTGTTAGGAGCTTCTGAAAGTGATCCTACAGCCTCTGTGATCATCTCTGATGTACATGTTTTACTCAATGGTCCAAATATCATTCATCTCTGAACAACTGAGGATTAGGACAATGGGTGATGACTTTTCTTAAAGTATTTTCATTGTTCAGAACCACTCCTTCATTAAAAAAAAATAGTTCTGACACATGCCAGGAAACAGGGATATAGATACAGACAAAAATAAATGACTATCCTATCAATTATCTCTATTCCCAGAGATAATCTTTATTTGGTAACTGATAAGTGGATATTAGCCCAAAAGTCCAGAATACCCATGATTCAATTCACAGAGCACATGAAGCCTAAGAAGAAGGAAGACCAAAATGTGGATGCTTCAGTGCTTCTTAGAAGGGTGAACAAAACACTCACAGGAAGAAATATGAAGACAAAGTGTGAAGCACAGACTGAGGGAAAGGCCATCCAGAGACTGCCTCATTTGGGGATCCATCCCATATACAGTCACCAAACCTGGACATTTTAGTGCTGCATGGAAGTGCTTGCTGATGGAAGCCAGATATGGCTGTCTCCTGAAAAGCTCTGCCAGAGCCTGACAAATATAGAGGCCAAAGCTCACAGCCAACCATTGGACTGAGCTAGGGGTCCCTGATGGAGGAGTTGGAGAAGGAACTGAAGGAGCTGAGCAGGTTTGCAGCCCCATGGAGGGAGCAACAGTGTTAATAGGCTAGACCCCCTGGAGTTCCCAAGTACTGGACCACCCACCAAAGAATACACATGGAGCTGACCCATGGCACTGACCACATATGTGGCAGAGGATGGCCTTGTTGGACATCAGTGGGAGGAGAGGCCCTTTAACCTGAGAGTATTTGATTCCCCAATGTAGGGGAATGCCAGGACAAGAGGACAGGTGTGGGTGGGTGGGGGAGCACCCTCATAGAGGAAGGGGAGAGGGAGGGTTCAGGGGATTTCCAAAGGGAAGACCTGGAAAGGAGAAAACATTTAAATTTTAAATAAAAAAAAAACCACTTTATTTGGGTAAATGAGTAATGAATGAGGAAAAACTGACTGGAGCCATGTAACATATATGTAAAAAATTACTAGATTTAAAATAAAATTCTAATAGCAAGTGATTCATTTTCACATGCAATTTCTAATAAATAGTTAAGAAAATTATATAATACATGAATAGTAACACTTTTAGTATATTTATTTCATTATGGAATACTTAAAACATCACTCTAACTTTAATTAGCCCAATATAAGATAAGACAAAAAAGATGTAGGTTACTAAAATGAAAGAGATTACCCTGGAGGGAAAAATAAAGAGCTTGAGTAATCATAATTAAATTTATACCTCATTTAAAATAACAAAACATACCAGGAAAGAGTGCATTCTGTGCTTAGCTCTAACATAGTCTAGAAGTGAAATCTCATAAATATCCTATTAAAATTAATGCTAGCAGTCAACAATTTAATGCAATATGAAAACCCTTGTTTAATTCATTGTTCATTACACAAGGATGCCTCCCATCTGAAATGAAGTCAGCACGGACCATCTGTGAACTGCACTTTGTCAAACTTCAAGATTCCTATAATTTTCCAAACTTGGAGCTCTATGTTCAGCTAGATTGGATGGCCACAATGATCCCATGATCCTTCTTTCCATTACCTAATATCAGGCAAGCTCATTACCATGTCTGGCTTTTTACATGATGTTGGGGATAAAATTTCAGTCTTCCTGTTTGCTCTGAAATGACTTGACCAGTGGAGCCACCTTTCTAGCTCCTGCGTGTATCTATAGGAAGAGCCTATCAGCCTCTGACTCTGTGTGTTTTGTGTACAGGTCTTCTTTGTCTTTATATTTTGTTATGCATATCTTGGATGCACTGCACAAATATTCCTTTTAAAGTACACCACTGTCCTATAAAATTTTGAAATGTTTTTATGATAGAAGGGAAAGCTCAAGGCATTTAGGAAAATTAAGTTAAACAAGATATTAAGGTAAATAAGGTTTTCGCTCAATGAATATATTCTTAGGTATTTATTGTCCTTATATTAATTCTCAAGCAGAAGAAAAAAATAATGTTTAATTTTCTACGTAGCTAAAAGTCATTTCTAACACATCTAAATTGTTTTACATACTAATTAGATATCACTGGTCATTTTTAAGATATAGAAGGAAATAGAATTGAATGTGAATCTTTTAAACTGATTTTGTCATCGGAATATAACAATATTTAGCTGAGAGGAGGTAGACCATTTTGTTTTATATATTAATTAGGAAACATTGTTACATCTACTCAACTCAGACATTACATTATAAGAAAAAGTATAGGCCAGACGTAGATGCAGCTGAAGTTAACAGGCCTGTGATTTAGAAACAACGCCTTGTGTTTTTGATCCCCAACACTGCACAAAGTATATAGCCACAAACCCCAGAACATAAGGCCAAAGAAATGAGCCATTCAAGATCATGCTCAGCTACATGTCAAATTCAAGATCATCTTGGGATACGTGTAATCATGTCTTAAACTAAAAGACAAAAACATATACTTTAACAAAACTACAGATATAATGGCATTAAGATAAAGGTCGCTTTCTAAAGAATTTAGATTAACTTTGTGTATGCATATGATTTTGTCAGAGAATGTGGGTAGTGCAGGTGTGGTATTCCTAGGACAACCTTGAGTGTTGGTGCTCTGCTCCAACCTGTTGATACAGCATCTGTTTTACATCTCTTAAATACTACTTCTGCCAACCTGGCCAGTGAGTTTACAGGGATTGGCTTGCGTTTAGCTCCTTTCTTGCCATTGGATCACTAGAAATAGACACATTCTGCCATGTCCAGCCTTACTTATATTCTGGTTATCTGAATCATGAATCCTCATGATTGTTTGGCAAATACTTTACCCAGTTAGCCATATTCAAACCTCAAATAGTTCTTATTTCCAAAAACATGAAGTAGATCTGGATTTCAGGTGTCTGTTTCAGGCAATAAGAATAAGATTGCAATAAAAAAATTAAAAATATATATGTTGAATTCAATATATATGCATATCTAAAATATATCTTGTAAAAACTTATTACAAATTAACTAATAATGATTGTGTATATTTCAATGTTTCAGAAATGATATTGGGAATACAACCTTTCAATTATTGCTCCATTCATATTTTTAACCCAACTAAAATCTGTTAATCTTAGAATTGCTCAGTGAAGCATTTGTCTATAAATAAATGTCAGTTGCTTTACTGGCTTTTATTGTTCTGGGAAATCAGTGAGGAAAACATGTCAAAGCTATATATTAAACATTATTATCTAAATTTGCTAATATAAAAGTTTGAAATTTTCTTTTATTTTCAGAAACCATTATATTTTTATAACACAGATACATAGCTACCTACAAATGTTTACTTGGCAAGAGATTTTCTGCCTCAGACCAACAGCATGGGTTCATCCTTCAAACTCTTCCATTTCTAAGGAAGTATGAAATAGTGCCCTGCTGTCTTATGAACTATTTGAAAAGACTTCTTCATGTCTGACTTCACTTATCTATTTTTAGTTGGGAATCTTTCCTTGAAACATGCTCAGTGCTTCTCCAAACAGCAGGCTTTTATGCTGGAAGGTAATATATATCAGAACTTCAGTTTTTCAAGGTGTTCCCCGCCTTTGGTAGTACTGATCTCCTAAATTAAGACTTTCCTCTTAAGATGACCTTTTCAGACATCAATGAGAGGAGAGGCCATTAGCCCTGTGAACGCTTGAGGCCCCAGGGTAGGGGAATTCCAGGTCAGGAAAGTTGGAGGGGGGGTTGGTAAGCAGAGGGAGAGAGGATAGGCTAGGGGGTTTTCTGAGGGGTAACAAGGAAAGGGGATAACATTTAAAATATAAATAAAGCAAATAACTATTTAAAAAAAGCATTTCCTCTGAAGTGCATAAGATTCTTTATCAAAGATAGGACAAGACACAGCAGTTCATCCAGAAGAGCAGATAAACAGAGTGGTAGTAAGTGGGTTGATCAGAAAGGTAGGGCACAGAAGAGCATCCTTCAAAGACAGCAAGAACATCGAACTGACAGGTGGCACTGAAACTGGCCATCAGCTCAGCGCCACCCCACCTGCAGCTGCCCTCTCATCCCAACCCTGCACTCATATTCAGATCCAGAAACCAGAATTGTGTCTCAGAGAAATTCACACTTTGTTGCTCTCTGAAGCCTATGCAAGCCAAGTTTTACAAATCAATATCATTCTAGGACAAAAGGTAGAAATTATTAAACCTCAGCCATTTAAGCCAGATCACCCATGCTTTTGAAGGTTCTTAGTACACAAAGAATTAAAGTGTTGTTCTCATCAGAGCTCCATATTTCCCTGATACTCAGTAAATATTCTTAATAAGGAATTCAAATGAATTTTCATTATGAACATTTAAATATACTTAATTATGTACTATAAAGGAATAAATTCAATATTAAATGATCAAGAATCTACCCAAATAAATATAAATTTTAGGACAAAACATTTGTGAATACTCATATCCTTGAGAAATAGATATGACAAATACATTTCTAGAAAACAAAAGACATACCTAAATTTGTTAGTAAATTTATTTGTATTGTAAGAAATACATGTGTGGGTGAGCCTACTATTGCGTTTTTTGCATAATGAATTGTGTTTGAAAGTGTTACCTAAATATTTCTGCTTGCACCCATATATTAACGCCATCTGCAGGCCTCTATCAGGGTAGTTTCTGTTTGCAGTGGATAATGGCTTATGTAAAGAGTTGTAACTCGTCACAATACTGAGAATGAATGACAGTTCACTCTTGAACCCTATGAAGAGACATCTATCCCAACCCAACTAAACTTGTGGGGACACTGATGAAGAAGGGATAGAAAGAATGGAAGAACCGAGGATAGGACAGAGTGCTGGGTAAATATGCTGCTTCTCTATTTTTCTTTTCTTTTATTAGATTATATCTTCACTTACATTTCAAATGTTATCACCTTTCCTGGTTTTCCCGCCAGAAACCACCTATTCCATCTTCGTCTATCAGGTGCTCCCCCACCTACCTATCCATTCCTACCTCCCTGCTCTGGCATACCCCTACACTAGGGCACCGAGCCTTCACAGGACCAAGGGCCTCTCCTCCCTACAACCCATCCTTTGCTACATATGCATCTGAAGCCACGGGTCCCTCCATATATGCTCTTTCGTTGGTGGTTTGTTCCCTGGAAGCTCTGGGGATTCTGGTTGGTTGATATTGTTGTTCTTCCTATGGGGTTACAAACCCCTTCAGCTCCTTGTGTCCTTTCTCTAGTTCCTCTAATGGAGACACTGTGCTCAGTCCAATGGTTGGCTGAGAGCTTCAGCCTCTGTATTTGTCAGGCTCTTGGAAAGCCTCTCGGGAGACAGCTAAATCAGGCTCCTGTTAGCAGGCACTTCTTGGGCATCCGCATTAGAGTCTGGGTTTGGTGACTGTATATAGGATGGATCCTTAGATAGAGCAGTCTCTGGATGGCCTTTCCTTCAGTCTCTGCTCCAGACTTTATCTTTCTATTTCCTCCTGTGAGGATTTTGTTCCCTCTTCTAAGGACTGAAGCATCCATACTTCTGTCTTCCCTCTTCTTTAGTTTCATGTGGTCTGTGAATTGTATCTTGGGTATTCAGAGCTTTGGGGATAATATCCACTTATCAGCTGTTTTTTTTTAAATTCACAGCATCTGTGGCTACCTGCAAAAGTCCTTCCTTTTGCTTATCTACTTTGTCAATGGTGGGGAGAGGCACAGAAATCCATGGCGATGCCTGCAGAACCATAAGCAGCACATAGTTGCCTGAGGAAGGAGAGTCCTGTTGCTTAGTAGACAAGACACTACTATATAGACATTCTTGCTACATGCTGGTGCAAGTAACCCTAACCAAATTAATAAGCACAAAAGAGAGACTCAAAAGTAGGAGGAATACATAATGGATAAAAATTGGGGTCTTTTGGGAGGGGAAAGAAAAAAAGGATAATGGGAGATATGTTCAAAATATATTGAATATGTTCATATACCATATATCTATATATAGATAAAAATATAGATATGTATGAATTTGTGAAATAATAGAGAATAAATACATATTTTTCAAAAGCAAGACTATCAAATTCATGTTATAAAATTCCTGGATATAAGAGGAAATATATAAAAAAATTATTATTCCTTTTTAACTAAAGTTTGAATTTTCAAAAAGAATTGAATAATTTTGAATAAAAATACTTATAAACAGTAATGGTTTAAATTATTATCTATGGAAATAACTTTAACTCTGAAATAAATTAAAGAATGTATAAAAATATTCCGCTCCTATGTTTATAAAATAGATAGTAAATTATGTTTTTTATCTGAAGTTTATGAAACACATAATAAGTTATGTTTTTTATCTAAGTAAAGGACAAGAAAACTATAAAATAAAATGGAATAATAATATGTATTTTTAGGTTGCTGATTAAAACTATTAGTATTTTCTGTAATATTAAACCTGAAATATATTTTCAAAGTAATGACTTGAACACACAAAACAGAAGTTAGTATTTTTAAGACATAGTTTTTAAATTGTCTTCAATTAGATTATGCCCTATTCAGTTTTCTGACACAAAGTTTCTATATTCTGTAGATGGAAAATATATCAGGCAAGAATATACTACACTATGACATCATTAGCCTCATAAAGCTTTCAAAGCTTCAAAGCCTACATTGGAAGGACTGACTTACACAACATAGCACAGTCTTCACTCCTGTGAAAAAAATATAAGTTTCTCTCCTCCTTTTTTCCTGGACTCATGTAGCTGGCCGCTTATAAAGAAACAGTATGTATTGAACAATGGTTACAGTAAAACCTTTTTCCCTCATGTGATATCTTAGCTTGTGTGTGTGTGTGTGTGTGTGTGTGTGTGCGCACGCGTGCGCATGGGCATTTGTGTGTGTATGAGTGAACATGTGCATGTGATGTGTGTGTTTTTGCTATATGGGCATGTCTTGGTGTTTGTCCAAACTCATACACATTAAGAGGCAAGAAGTTGAAGTTAGAGAAATTTCCTTCCACATTTTCCAATTTAGTTTTGGCAATAGGGTCCATTACTAAACATGAAACTCCCCCTTTTCAGCTAAGCTGGCTGGGCAGTGAGCTCTGGGTTCACCTATATATGACCCCCTCCCCCAGTGTTGAGATTGCCCACATCAACAGCTATCCTACACTGTTTGTTTGTGTTTTTGTGATGGAGATTAAAACTTAACTCTTCTTGCTTCCCACCAAGCACTCTTTCCCACTGAACCAAATTCCTAGTCCTTCATGTGATATGTAGGCAGCAAAAGGAAAAAATGAAACCTTGGTAATATATCAGCAAAAACATGTTATTTGCATTTTTCTCCTGAAAAATAAATACAGCTGCAGAAAAAAACAAAAAAACAAACAACAACAATAACAACAACAAAACACACCTAACTTGTAGCTGTTAGATTATCCGGAGCAAAGAACATACTGATTAGATTCACAAAGAAAATGATCATGGTAGGGTCTTTTGTAGCACAGACAAGAAGGTAGAGAAGCAAAAGAATATAGGTTTGTTTTTTTAATGGAGAATTTGTTGAATTTGTTAAATGTTAACAATTTTTGTGCTATTAAAACCTGTTTTATTTACCAAATGAAGCCTCCTCGAGCTAGATGCTTTAGTAAATACCTGCTAGCCCAGAGAGCCAGAGAAAACACCCAGCTGACCTTTCTACTCAACTTACATCCCAGAAGGAAAATCCCCATCTCCTTCTCCATGTTGTCTTAAATATCCTTCAACACTAAGACCCTTCTTCCTCTTTCCTGGCTTTTCTTATGTTCACTCTCTGCAGACTGGGTGCTTGCTCTACCTCTTGTCTTATTGTTGACTTTATTTAGGTCTTGTTCACAGAAAGCTCTTGGGTGAAGGGTGTGTGCTAGGGCTGAGAAACCCCTCAACACAGTTTTCCCACTTCACAATCTTGGGGCTCATAATGTGATCTAACACACATAAATTGGACCTTATATCTTGTTTCTGCCTTGACTTTTTCCTCAGCATGCTTAATTAATTTATATTCTTCTTTGTAACATTAACATGTTACTGGCAGTGGCTGATATCCCATTTGAAGCCCTAGCCATCCATTACCAGTCTTCTCTTTTTTTTTACCTGCTGGCATTTTTATTGTTTCCAACCAGAGGCTGTCACTATCAATTAAACTCATCTGAATTGCATATTAATGCCTTTAAAAAATAAAATTTTTATTTGTCTTGACAAATACTTAAACCTTCTAGACTAAAGACTAAATCTCTGGTAATGCAAATGCTCTGGTGGCAATTCATTGAAAGGACAAAGACATAGTAGGATGGCCTGGTATGGCACATATCTTCTGGCTATTTATGCAGTGGATTGCTTGTCAATTCAAAGAAGTATTAGATTTAAAAATGGCTACATTTCTTAAGTATTATTATCTCTCTAAAATGTTGATAAAGTAATTACGGGGCATTCTTTCCCATGTTAGTTTAATTCAAGAGGAAATACTTCAATAGTTTCATCAGGGTATATCTTCTGTTTGAGGCAAAAAGTTATCAAAGAATGTTCTCAGTTTCACCACATTACCTATATTAAAATTGCAGGGACTGTAGCCCACAAGGGGGACTTGCCAGTGTTCCTTTAGACAGCATGTTCTCTCCACATCCCACCATTATATGGCAACTAAGGAAGACATTTTACCTTGGAGAGCCTGTGTTGTTCATCTTCAGAAAGTCAGAACAAATGCTCAGAGCTGCTATGATTGCTTTATCCCTGCAAAGAGGCCATTTAGCCAGCATCTTATCAGAACTCCTAACATTCTTATAGGTTGCAGCAACAGAATCTGTTTGATTGAACATTGATTTTCCTTGATTAAAACAAAAAAGAAGTCTATAAATTATATTGAGTATGGCCATATGGCCAGGTACAAAACGATTCTATGAAGAAACTCCATTTTAGCCAAAAGGAGGTATAAAATAGAGATTGTTGAGGGAAAAGTTAAGGAAAGTCCTTCAAAGATTCATCATAACGCGTGGACATAGGTCTGTTTGTCCCCTTTAAAGAAAAGTGTTAGCTTCAGCCCACACCCACAAAAGTGAGGAAATGTTCATCATTGGATATAACTTTAGGGATACTCAATAAATGGCAAGCCTTTCGCTTCTTTTCAGAAAGGAAAAGTAGCCCCTTGTACAATTTAGGAAGTTTCATGTCTGACTGATTTTTCTTTAAATTCTGAAATTCACACACACACACACACACACACACACACACATCAAACTAATACCGCAATAGCTACTACATATGTGTCAAGAATAAACACGTATATTTACTTTGCCTTCTGAAAGCCCGGATTGAACAAGCTAGGAATTACATATTTGTTTGACCAATACCAATATAGTGCTCAATTTCATGATGTACCCTTCAGAATATGAATAGGCTTGCTATAAATATGGCAACCTCTGAGACTGTGTCAGGTAAGTGGAGCCTGCAGGGCAACATGTCAGCTATGCTAAATGAGATCTGAGTATGAAGCTGGGGGAAGAAATTATGTGAGCAAATTCCTAGGAGTAATTCCTGTATACGCCAAGATACGGTGACTGAACTCATTTTTAATTAACTGTTTTTTCCTATTTTGTGTGATTGGAGGGATTTGCCCTAGGGATACAGAACTATGTATGTTACAACCCTATGGTAATATTTCTTCTAAAAATTATTAGTGAACTAGAGGGAATGATCTTGTGGATGTAGTTTTGCTAAAGGTCACATACAACTTATAGCTATTCCGTATCTTAAAAGATAAATGATAGCCATTTTAAATGGCTATGAAACTGTTTTCAAGAATTTACGTACAGAAAACAAATTGCCTTCTAAATGTTGCCATCTATAATGTTAGCTGATGCTCTCTTTGGAATTCTGAACCCAGAATTCTATGAAGCTTTAAAATTTGTGGATAAAGTAAAATATAGAAAAAGGAAGAGTACACTACCACACATAATTGTACCTATTCTTTTTTTAATTTTTTTTAATTTTTATTTTCTATATTCTATGTTTACATTCCAAAGGCTTTCCCCTTTCCCAGTTCCCACCCACCATACTTCCCATAGTTCCTCTCCCCCCCAACTATTCCCCAATCATTCCCCCTCCCCCCTCGGTTTCTTTACTAAACTGGATGCAATCTTTACAGGCCCAGGGTCCTCTCCTTTCTTCTTCTTGGGAATCATTTGACTTGCTATTTGTGTCTTGAGTATTTAGGGCTTCTGGGCTCATTAATATCCACTTATCAGTGATTGCATTTCATGTGCATTCTTTTGTGATTGGGTTAATTCACTCAGGATGATATTTTCCAGGTCTAACCATTTACCTACAAATTGCATCAAATCATTATTTTTAACTGCTGAGTAGTATTCTTAGTTGGAAGCTTGGTAATGTTTTCTAGCCTAAATTATTACTTTGAAGAAGCTTTACCTATTAAACTTTCCAATGTGGCAAAGATGGACAGTGGTTCTCATTTCCAAAGGGTGGCCTTGTCAGATACTTCTCTCTCTGTGAACACAACAATATTATGGTATCTGGTGCCAAGAATTGGTATAAGGACCAAGAATTGTAGGCTTGTTTTCATTTGAAAGCAATGAGGTCCTCAAAAAACTGTTTGTTTTTTTGTTTGTTTGTTTGTTTGTTTGTTTTGGCTTTGGGTTTTTTTTTTTTTTTTTTTTTTTTACTATTTTAAGTTCTCTGACCCTCTGAAGGTGTCACAGCTTACTATCACTGTCTATTTGATGAAATACTGTGAGAATACCAAATCAGTACTGCAGTATGACCTCACTGCTGCAGTTCTTCATGGTTGACATGTCACTGCAGCATAGAAGTTGGAGTTGGAAGACAGTTTGTATACTATTAAGTACAATACTCCCCGGCTACTTGGGAGGCTCCAGGGGACCGACTATGTCACAATGAGATGAGAACAAGAGGTGGTGACAATCTAGGCCACTTCTCACCTAAGGTTTATGCCTCAAAAATTCAATGTGTAAAAGCAAGTTTCCGCTATTTTCTTGTCTTGTCTTAGGAGTTATTTTATTAATGGTTGTTTAAATGACAAGTAAGAAGGACAGAAGATGCTGTCATGACTTACTCCTTTTCCGAGAAATCAGATGAGTTTCAAAAGACATAGATAATATCACACAAGGTAAAAATTCATTCTTTCCATTTTTGTTCAGTGTTTGGGAATGGGCAATGACTAAGGAACCATGCCTTTATCTTTCATATATAGGCTTACTTTGTCCAGTGACATGTCTAGACAAGTATATCTTAGATAGCATGTAACAATATTCAATATAATCTTAACACAGCACTCTTCAATTTCACACCTGTGATAGGTGGATTAACTCAATTACTTTCTAGAGGTTAAGAAAAACTCTACACCATCTTTCAGACTGGAAGTGGGACATTGCAATCCAAGCAGAGTGTCTTAAAGGTACATGCTCAGATAGTGTTCACGAGGGAGAGCTCTATGTAGCTAATCGTGTCCTCAAGAATTCTCCCCTCAGATTCTCTGATGGTTTGAAGCATGTAGCATATATTTAAAATACTAATCAGGAAATATATTGACAGTGTACAGTACCAATATTGCTAGTATCATGCTTCTAGCCTAAAAATTACGATAAACATTGATATGGATAGACACAAAAAAATGCTCTGCTACATGAATGTTTCTATGGACCACTACTATATATACAGTTGTCCATATATCATATGTATACTTATATGTATTAATGTATATGGGATTATGCATTATATACATATTATTTTGTTTATGATTGCCTGCATATATACCTATTATTATAGTTACATATATACATCTCTTCTCTCTGTACACACATACAAACACACACATACACGCAAACATACAAGCACAAATACACATAGAGTATCTTCTGTAATAACTCACAAATCCACTTTGATGAATTTGTTCTAGGTCAAAAGCCACATGGGTTGGCCCAAGAGTCACTGCATAACTATGAACTGCATGCTTTCGTGCTTGTAATAGTCCAAACTATTGACATGCAATTCAACAAGTCATCCCTCTAATCATCCCAGAGTAAATTGTTGACTTCTGACTGGCACGGATCACACAGACAGAAGTTCTACTTGACACAGTTATTTTTAGGTACTGTGGATAGAGTGTTTCAATGCACAGGATCAAATGCTAAAGCAATGTTTTTTCTCCGTACAACATGGAGGTTTTATATATATAAAATGCCTTTTAAAGCTTGTGTTTTATTGTCTTCTCTACTTTCCTTCTACTTATTTATGATCTGTCCTTTGAGGAGACCCCTGTATTCCTTTCATTTACATTACCCTGATATGAATACTTTGTTTAATGGTAGACTCTATTTGCTCTGTTAGATAAGAAAGAAGATGCCACCAACTTAGAACAGGGAGAAACAGGTAGATGAGCTGAGGAGGTTCAGGCATAGATCTCAGGTGCAACACTCATACAAACCATTTCTTTCACTGTAGGCTATTTGACTCAAGGGTGTGTTTCAGTGTATGAATCATCAGAAAAATAACTTAAAGACAATGGGTATTTTATTGTCACCCCAAGTTTACAAATCATAAAAAAATAAGATACTTAAGACTTTGTATGAATTTCTAGGAACCCCAAATGTGCTACAGACTTTTCACACATTCTCTGTAGCTCCTTTATCTACCCCCACATTCTCTTTGTTTGGCTTTGATATTTACCTTCATTTGCCAGATGTGATTGTAGTTACACTGTGCTTTATCCAAAGTATAAAGACAGATGCTCTAATATTAACAATTCAGAAATGAGGAAGATCCTTGGTTTTTTTTTCCTAAGAAAAGGAAAATACAGCTTGGGGATGGTGTAAGTTTAATTAGTAAAACTAATTAGGGCAGATAAATAAGGCTTCACAGAACTCAAAATACTTACTTCACTGTTGAATTACACCTACAAACAACTGATCACACCTGTAATTGCGCTTATGCACAAGAAGCAAAAGGAAAAGTATGTTTGTGTTAATTCTGAGCAGACTGGAGTCAGAAGTCTTACTAGCTCCTGCAGTAGTAAGGGATACTTCATCACTGTGATACTGATTTCAGTGACAGAGAATCTCAAAATGCATTCTTTTATTTGGCCAGTTGTAGTTTGTGAATATGTATACAGTATTAGAAAACTCAAGGGAATGCCAGAGTTTAAATTCTAGCAATATTCTAGTTAGCAACTGAAAGGGCTGTTAGTTCCATTTAAATGCTCTTATAATGGTTGTATCTTTTTCTTTTAAATGACAAATACATTAATTTCATGAGAAAATGAATTAGATTATCTGCACAAAATAATAACTATAAAGATAATTAAAATGAAAAGATTTCATGTTATTTTTCACACATACTTAGTTGTGTATTATTATTAGAGCATTGGAAAATCATTCTTGAGTCCAAAGAAACCTTTTCTTTGTTTGTTTGTTTGTTTGTTTTTCAAAACTGGGTTTCTCTGTGTAGCCCTTGCTGTCCTGAAATTCCCTCTGTAAACCAGGCTGGCCTCAAGGTCACAGAGATTCACCTGCCACTGCCTTCTAAGTACTGTAATTAAAGGCACGTGCCCCACTACTTGGCTTCTAAGGAATCTTAATAAAAAGGGGAAAACAGATATGAAGAGGTGGGATGAAGGACAGAGGCAAAGGTGGAAAGTCTCCAGTGTCATAATGGGCAAAGCTATACTTGAGAAGAATCCTTTTTCCTACTGTAAGATATTAAGTAATTATGTTTATGATTTTTAATATAAACCTCTAATAGTGTTTGACATAAGAAGAAAAGCCACAATACTAAAACAGAATGGACAAACACACAGCAAAATCCAAAGCATTCCAGGTATGGTCCTGTATTGAGTTAATCTCAGCACTCAAGACACAGAGGCAGGAAGTTCTCTGTGTTTTCTAGGCTAATCAGGCCTACATTGTGAGACTTTGTCTCTAAAAAAATAACCAGACACATAAATGCATTTCTTCAAAAGTAAACAAGGGTCTGGATATATATATATATATATATATATATATATATATATATATATATATACACATGTGTATATATATATATATATATGCGTGTGTGTGTGTGTGTGTGTGTGTGTGTGTGTAGAAAAATTTAACACATATATAAAACAGGAAAAAGTAGCCCTTTATTTAAACCATACATGATGATGCCATTG
Source organism: Apodemus agrarius (assembly GCA_964023405.1). Lineage (NCBI taxonomy): Eukaryota > Metazoa > Chordata > Mammalia > Rodentia > Muridae > Apodemus > Apodemus agrarius. The sequence goes on along the minus strand of OZ030007.1, from coordinate 144,566,241 downwards.
TTTTCTGTGTGTGTGTGTGTGTGTGTGTGTATGTGTGTGTGTTAGAGTTCAAGCAGAACTGTGACTTAAAGAGATAAAAACAACAACTAAATGAAAGGTTTAAATATGAAGACAAAATTGAAAGTGAGTCAAACAAACAAGCAAGTTCATAATGAGGAGGAAAAAGTATCTCTAAGTTGGGACAGATGATCACCTGGATTCCAAAGTGTAAGACAGAAGGAGCTGAGAAACCTGGGGGCAGGGGTAGTTACTTCCTATAAGAAGATGTAATCAAGTTTAGCAGTTTTCTCAAAGAAATGGAAACGAAAAACCCTCTTGAAAATAACCTAAAGCATCCCTAAAAACTCCATAGCAATGTGCATTGCCTTAGGTGGAAAAATATCTTTGTGTTTCTAAGGGAAGAGAGCTGTTAAGTAGTGAGAAAGGAGTCATACACATTCAAAAATTTTCATAGCTGCTCTGAGAAGTCAAAGCACTGGGGAATTCTATACAAAAGTTATATTAACAATGTACACCTAACCAAAGTAGTATCCAGATATATGAGTCAATAACATTTCTAAAACTACAATGCCCCAATTTAATTCTTCTTCTTCTACATATCTTTTCTAAGAATATAATAGAAAAATTTGTTTATTTAAAAATGAAAAAAATGATAAAATCATGGGGTCCAACAAAAGAGTAATAAGAGAGGTGATTTAGGCCCTGTTAGTTGTGATGTTTGTGGTTGTTTACAGATTTGAAAATGGCAAAGACAAAGAGGAAGAGAGCAACAGATCCCCAACAGAACATCCCCGGGAAAAGATAGAGACAGCAATCATCTTATTTGCATGTAATTAGGTGATTCACAGTAAGGATGAAGGGTTGGAATTTGTGGAAAGGATGCTCACAAAAGAGTGAGTGGAATTAGATTGACACTATTGCTAATTTGTGACCAACCAATGCCTATGCAGTGATAAATTAAAAGTTGGGAAACAGGTGATATAATGAGCAACTGAATAGAGTGTGGTTTGTACTGAATGATTACAATGTGATAGATGAACAACATTTCTCCTTTATCATGAGATCTCAATTCAATATTTACAAATTGAAGCATAAAATAGTATTTAGAAATGCAGTTTAGGAGTTGGAGAAGGAATTGAAGGAGCTGAGTTTTCAGCCCTATGGAGGGAGCAACAGTGTCAACAGGCCACATCCCCTAGGAGTTCCTTGGGACTGGACCACCAAAGAGACACATGGAGGGACCCACGGTTCTGACCACATATGTGACAGAGGATGGCCTTGTTGGCATCACTGGGAAGAGAGGCCCTTGAGCCTGAGGGTGGTCGATGACCCAGTGTAAGGGAATGCCAGGGCAGGAAGACAGGAGTGGGTGGGAAGACAGGAGTGGGTGGGTGGTTGGGAGAGCACTCTCATAGAGGCAGTGGGGAGAGGGATTGGATCAGGGTTTCTGAAGGGGAAACCTGAAAAGGGGAAACATTTGAAATGTAAATAAAGAAAATATCCAATAAAAATAAAGTAAAGAAAAGAAATGCAGTTAAGTACAAGATATATGTATAAAATAGTTTTAAATGGTTATACTTAGGATACATATAAGGCACTTCAAAGGCGGCACATAACATGCTTATTGCTGTCCTGCATCCTCTGTCCTGCATCTGGCTTTCCTTCTATGTCCCTATTTCTTCCCCTGCTTTCTTGTGCAAAAACTTCTAGAACTAACTTGTTTCTTATCTATGAAAGACTATTGAATCCAAAAACTGAACATCGAAAAACCTAGTAATACTTAGTGTTGTCTGAATTTTGTGATTCTCTTCTGTAAGAATCACATTTTCTCCTTTCATAAGAATTCTGAAAGTGAAGAGAGTTACTATTCTACAGGCAAAGCATTGTTGAGATTTTTCACAAGGATATTAAAGACACATACTATGCATAAATAAAGTATTTAACACATGAAGTGGATCACACTGGGTCAACACTACTGTTTCTCTCTTTTCAGCAGCTAGGTGATGCATGGAGGGTTGAAAGTGGAGTCTACTTCTTGTTACCCAGTATCCACCCCTGTTGTGCTTCATGCCAAGAAGTAGGAGTGCCTCTTCATCACTGCCATTGTAGCTGATGTTCTAATTACAATGGAAAGTCATGGCATATTTTTCTGAGATGGTCTTGGAAACATATCATTAATTCAAGTGGCTATTTGCCTTTGGCAAAAAAAGAATGAAACACTTCTCCAAGGTCATTAGTTTTCTGGGAGGTCATTGCAGTAAGCTGCATAATTATTAACTAATTACTCTGAAGGATGATTGCATATTGGAAATAATTGAATTTTTAAGAATAATGAGATTAACTGGCAGTTAGAGGTTCCTACTTAAGAGATTATACAAGAATAGTTGGTGTCCACTTACTCCTTGCATGGAGCATTAGCACAGGAAAATTAAATTCGCACTGACAACAGATTAGACATGATGTTAGAAATGCTGGCACAGTTCAGGAGCAACCGCTGAGCCTGCAGTGATGATTCTGTAGCCCTGGATGAGACTCTTTCCTGTGCCCTATGGCAGCAATTTTGACAAAGGTTTACATCCTTGCCTGTTCTTTGGAGCTCATGGGGCTCACTCTCTTCCTGGACAAATTAGCATGAATGGACAGTCTTAAGATGTTTTCATCAACTATGCCAATTTTGGGAGGGTGAAGGTGTGGTGTGTTGTTCCATTCATTATCCTTTTAAGTGAGTAGGTGTAAATTAGTGATGTTTGGCAGCGCAATGGAGGGCTTCTGGATCCATCCTTGACATTAAGGATGGCACAGGAGTGGAAGTCAACAGAGTAGAGGAAAACTGCGTGCCACCATCAAACACCATACATTAAACATGGGTAAGGGGCTGGAAATGGAAGAAAAGGGATGAAGAGGAAGGCCAACTCAAACCTATTGGTGTTGAAAATTCTTAAAGCAGCCTCATATTTTATAAACTAACTACGAAATAAACTTAAAATTTCTAAAACTCTTAAATCTTAATTTGTACTGAAATAAATAATCTCATTTCAGTCACAAGGTCACAACTGAAAGCGGGAATGAATGTGAATTCTGTTTCATGCATCGTGTTTCTGTGTGTGTTTGTGTGTGTGTGTGTGTGTGTGTGTGCATGTGTGCAGGTACTCAAAGAGTACAGAAAGGATGCTAGAGTCCATAGATATGGGGAGACACCAGATCTGGCAGTAAACTCAAGTCCCCTAGAAGGATTCCAGGCATGCTCTTGCATCTTCATGAACATGCATGGAGGCCAGAGGTCAACATCCTTGTCTTGGTGTCTTCCTCAATTGCTTTCTACCTTATTTTTGACACATGGTCTTTGAGCACAAACTTCACTGAAACAGCTATAGATGGCAATGTGCAAGCCTCAGGAATCTTCCTCCCCACATCTCGCCAGCACTGGGATTACAGGTGTGTGACAAAAAACATGGGGATGGCATGGTTACTCAGATGCAAAGCAGACCTCATGGTTGTACAGGAAGTACTTTATTAATTGAAACATATTCCCAGTTCCCAGTGTATGCTTCTGTTAGTTTACCAGAACACATTATGCTATTGTTTTAAAAATAAAATTAGATGGGATGAAACTTCATGCTGATCCAGTTCTCCAACTAGATTCCACAAGGTGGTAATTATTTCTGAAGCCAAAAATAATGAATTAAATAAATATAAGCAAACAAAATTACTTAAGAAAATCTAGAAAGCTATAATAAGAATGCAACAATACATATTCTGAACCAATGTAATAAGGTAGAAAATATAAAGAGGGAAATTACTGCTTGCCACATCTAAGAAAAACTTACATACAATAAAACTGCATGCATATTCATGACAGCAAGTGAGCTAAGAAGTTTGAATCCTATAATAGAAAGTTAAAAAGCTATTCTGCTATTCTTTATGCTGCTTAGTTATAAGAACTTTATTTAAAAAAGAATTCTTTTAGAAAATTAGTTTACTTGGGAATTTTCAAGTGCACTTCAGCTTCAAATATTCTTCATGAGATAGAGTCTCACCCAAGCCCTTCTGCTGGCTTCAAGCCAGCTTGCCTTAGCTGAGAGCTTTGTGGTTCCTGAGTGCAGTCTATGTCATCAGCAATTCTGGTGGTGACAGCTTCCTACTGAGAGGAATTTCTATTTGTCCCCACTGTCTACAGTGCTGGTTCAAATTCCAATTCTGAATTGGGATACCTTTGCATAAAATACTTAGCATCAGCCTTTGGTAAGAATCATATTCTGAACTCTTGTCTTTTTCATAGAATCAGAATTATCAATATTTGCATAAGGAGGACAAATATTCCATTGTTTGCACTGCTTTACATGGACAGAACCTGAAGAATAACTCAAAACTATGAGGCATTAGTCTTCAGACTATGAGCTATAATATGACAGACATTCTAGAAGGAATGATAGCATATTTATAAGATAGCAGCAGACTGTTAACTTTAAATTCACATCAAACCATGAGAATAGGGCAAAGAAGAAAAGCTCAGAGAAAGTATATTCTGTTTAATTATACCTTTTAATACATATCTGACTAGTCCTTATGTTGATGGAAAAAAAGGAAATATTGCTATAAGAATGTTGGCCAAATTGTGTCTGATTTTTGTGTAAAGAAATACTTTTATGTGATGATCTCTTGGGTTTTCATGAAAAATGAAACCGATTTAAGATGACATGAGCCTAAATAATACAGCAGTATAAAATGTCATTCTCCCCCAATTGATCTCTGTGACCTATTCTTTAGTGTAGATTCCATTTCTCATTTCTCAAAGCACAAGCAGAACATGGATTCCAGGTGGACGAACTATGTCTATTAAAGTAAGCCAGGTGGAAGAAAAAATATCACAGAAGGGATATAAAAATGTTTAAAGGGAAATTTTTCACTTTAAAAGAGAAGTTTCCATTACTCACTGAAAGTAAAGAGGAAATGATTGACCAGGAGAAGGGCATGACTTGAAAATAAGTTAAGCTACAGGATTCTAGTGAACATGAGGAATCTGAGCACAGTCTACATGCTTTAGTCTGTGGAAAGAGGAATGGCAACAGTTATAGAAATAGTAGTTGGGGAGGAGGAGGAGGAAGTAAGGAGCAGGAGGAGGGAGGAAGAAGGAGGACGGAGGAGGAGGGAGCAGGAGGGGAGAGTTACTCGAAAGCTTTTTATAGGTGAACAGATCAAGGTCCACTAGAATAAATTTAGTGGCTCTAAATCCACACCTGGGCAATAGCTCACACATCTGTCACACTATTTCATCAGATGGCATACGTAAGTCACTTTTACCATGGTAATTTCAAATCTTCCAGCTAACCCTATGCTCCTCTCATGGTCTTATAATAAGACCAATTATAGCCTGAGAAGAAACACTTTGTGGTTACCTGTTTTCTTTTAATACAAATGAAACCATCTATCTTCTCAGTTTCACACAGAAGACTCATCTCACATAAGTGACATTACTTACAAAACAAATAGCTGATATCCTAAGACATTCTATCATTTAAAATCTTTACACATACACACACACACACACACACACACACACACACACACACAATTTCCTTTTAACACCATTTCTTGCATGCAAGAATTATTGTAGCTGGGTGATATCTGATCACTTCTATTCTTTCTTCATAGTTTTCTCCTATCCACTAGTCATTTCCTGCTTTATATATCATTCATCACCAATGTGTCACAAAGATTTCACATTGCTTCTTTATCTGGGAAGTTTTCTTTTAAAAAGAGCATTTTAGGACTGGGAAGTGAATTAATAGGTAGAGAGTGTGTTTGGTTCACTGCAATCCATTTAATGTTGGGCATTGTAGCCCACCTGTAAGCCCTGTGCTCTTACAGGAAGATGGGAGACAGATACTGTGAGAATACATAAATGCTTTTAGATTAGATATTCTGGCTTATGTAGTATTAAATAAGAGACTGCTTCAAACAAGTGTGAATGCAAAGACCAAAACCTGATGTTTTTCTCTGATCTCCATATGGGTTTAGTGGCACAAACACACTCTCTCTCTCTTTCTCTTTCTCTCTCTCTCTCTCTCTCTCTCTCTCTCTCTCTCTCTCTCCCCTCTCTCTCTCTCTCTCTCTCTCTCTCTCTCTCTCTCTCTCTCATGCACACGCACATGCACACACACACATATACACACATACCCACCACCACCACCACCAAGATACTATATTAGCAAAACAATAAAGATAAAGGCTGAAGTATGAAAATGAGACATAGGACTAGGATGAAATACAGTAATATGAAAGGATATGAGTGACATAGAACTGTGGTTATAATGTTGAAATCATTTAATAAGTATACAAACATATATTCCTTATGTGTGATGTCAACCTTTTAGCTATTATGCATTTCAAAATGGCAGTATTTCCATGTAATTCTTGGTTAATACAGAGACACCTATTTCATAGTTCTATTCTTGATTTGTCTGTTTTATAGACAGAGAAGTTATTTTTATATGCTAACAAGTTTGACAATATCTGTTGAGTGGATAGCTTGCTATATTTGAAAGCTAGATTTGAAGGCATAGAATAGATTCTTCAAAATAAGTGGTTGTGAGATTTTAAATCGTGTCCCTTTCAAGCCAGTCTGCCGTAGATCAATAAAACCTACATTTTCTTGGAAATAGTTTATCTATGACACTCAATAATAGAACAACAAAGGGAAAAGCAAGAAGGCAGCTCTATTACCCAGCAGCCTTTGTCCTTAGTGAAATGCAGGGTAGGTCATGCCTCAATCTTCTAATGGATATCCTTTAAAGCAACAGCAACCTAGATGAAATATACATGGCAAGACTGTATTTTATTATAAGGTTTTCAGAAAAAAATTGAAGAATTTCGTGAACAGGGAACATCCAAACCATGAATTAAGTGCTAATAAATACTAAAATTTTAACTTGAACTTTCTATCATTAATAAAGTTTCCATTAGATTAGTTAGTTGGAAATAAAATGTAGCAGGATTGCCCGGGAAAAATACAACATAACCATGCCCAAGTTGATGCAACACACACACACACACACACACACACACACACACACTCACTCACTCACACAAGAAATGTATGCAAATAGTTCAATAACTTTTTGACCTAAATAAAATACATAAATTCCCTTGAATTTTCCCATTTTTGTCTTTGTTCTTTCCTTTCCTGGTTGTTGCTCCCTTTCCTCTATAACATAAATTTGAACGTTGCTGCTTTGTCAACTGACTTCTTGTTATGACACTGTTTATAGACATTTCTCTAATTTCTCCATCAAGTCTCTCTGACTTTTAGGGGCATATCAGGGAGCTAAAATTTGATACGTGACAACAGGGAACATATGTGAATATATGATAGCTTTCAACTAACAAGATAAGAAATCTGAAGCATTAATTTTCAGCCTACCTTAACTGTGGCTTAATGAGCTCAACTGGAATTTTGGGGTAGCACATCTGACAGATGATGTCTTGGTGCATTTTCGTTAGGGTCCCGTTGTGCAGTCAAGTGTCTGATTCCATCTATTACATTCCACTGATTATAGTCCTAAGTCTCATACCATCTTCTTTATGACCCCACATAGTGACAAGCTGAAAGGCAAGCTCAGTAGCATCCTTTCTATAGAATAAAGTTTGAACTGTAGCAGGAGCCTCATCTCAACTCCATATCCCAGCCAGCAAAAACAAAAACAAAACAAGAAAAAAATCACTTTTCTTTCTGATTCCCTTCTGCCATGTATGATCTGCTTTAAAATACCTCCTTCTCCAAGAACTATTTGTTCTGTGTGTGAGTTGAGTCATACTCATTTTATGGAGGGGCAGAACAGGTAGAAGTAATATACAAGAGGGGAATTTATTAAAAAGATTTGCTTAATCCTTTTTAAATAATTCCACTCTGGTCTCATTTAGACTGGAGATACTGATAACTAGTAGTTTCTCAGTCTACAAGTCTACAAAGTGAGTTTCCTCAGCTGTCCTAACCTACCACTACATTTTGGAAGATTTCTGGAGAGCTGCTTGTCTTCAGTTCAACTGGGGAGCCTAAAGAATTTTGGTTCAGACAACAGTGAAGCAATGTGAGAGCCAGAGCAAAAGCAATGAGGTTGATGAACTTGCCGATAGATTCATACTCACAAGTTAGGTAAGAAGGAAGAGATGCAAGAAAAAAATATTTCTTCTGCACTTCCTTTAATATCGCTGCCTTAGAGTGATGCTGCTAATGTTTAGAGGTGGATATTTCCACTTCAAATAACCAAATCTGAGAAATCTCTCCGAAGTATGCACAAAAGTACACACTTTAGTTCATTCCAGATCAAAATCAAGTTGAAAATCTACCACCTTGTCAACTTGATACCCACTCTATCTCCTTAGATCATACATAATTTCCAAATAAATGCAGAGGCATAATTCCACTTAATATGACACTGCTATCATACATAAAACTGCAAATGTACTAATTTTTGCATAGAAGGGGATTCCTTGGGGAATACTTAAGTCTTTTAGTATTACATAACTTCATGATAATAGTACAGGGTTGCAATATTTTACCACTGATATCTGATATTAATGTATTAATGTATGTGTGTATCATTTTCTTAGCAAAATAGGCCATGCCATGTTGACTGGAATATAACTAACTACTGTCTTGATTTCACTTGTAATTCTTGTACCCTTACCAAGAACTCCAGAACATTCTGAAAGCATCATATAGAGTCTAACCAAATTCTTCCTTCTCTTCATTGTGGAGGAGAGGTCCAAATTCCCCCTCCTAGTACAGATCAATCACCCTTTCTGACACTGGTATTCATTTCTGATCCTGTTGACATTTGGGAATCAGGAGCCTGAAGTAGCTGGAGAAGCCTTAGTTTCTATTCTAGTTCAGTGGAATTTTTATCATGCCTCCTTCAAGAAGCACTCCCACCTCTGAACCTAAAACATCAAGACCAGAAGATCATAAGATCATAAGGCCAGAGTAGTATAAGATCATAGTGACTGGACGTACAACTTTCCTAGTGGATCATTAGCAGTAATGGTGCCATTCCCATCTCCAGCCCTTGATTCCTAGGCCCGTGATTCCTGGTTATCTGGGAAATATTCTGCCCTGCAGCAGCTCTCTAGGCTAATACCACACATTTAGGAACTATAACTATAATGTTAAAAGGCTCTTCCAATGTTCTGTTAACTTAGGTACTTTAAGATGATAACCATAATGAGGCCAGTGAATTCCTAGAACAGGACCTGCACTTCTTAGGCTGTGAAGTGAGTTCCTTTGATGGGTTTCCTCTGACCTTTCTCTTTGAGGAAAAAAGCTCTGCTCCCCACTGTGCCTGTCCTACAACAAAGGACAAGACCATTATGGTAGCATATGATTTAGCATTATTCCTATCTTTGCAGTTTTATTCTTGATATATGTGCTAGTTCCTTTGTTTTGTATTTTACCACATTTTTAATTGAGCATATACAATAACCAGAAAACAGAGTATCAAAATAAAAATGAAGACAGCAAACACATAAGGTAAACTACTAAAGTAAAAGAGAATAGTATTTCTGAGATTATTGCTTTTCTGATTGAAAGTCTGTCTCAAGGATTAGTAGGGTTATCCTTTCTTTTTCAATTTAGTTAAAAATGTGGACTTCAACTTGAAAGTATAAAAAACTAAACTGATATCTTTAGCACCACTTGCAAAGTCTCAGGGATTGATATGCATGTGTTTCTGAAAGAACAAGGATGTTATATATATATATATCTTTCCATTTACCTTTCTATTATGTGAGGCACATTTTGTTAACCACTAAAAACAAAGATACAAAAGCAGGTCATCAGTATCATCAGTTGCCTAAGAAATAGAAACAGGGATTTCTCCATATACTAAAGATAGAACCAGGGACTTCTCCACTAGAGGTCTCATCAGTCTTGATAAATAAACCCTCTTGATTCAAAGAGGAGGAACAGTATGGAAATATTCTGTCACCATTCGTTGCTGACTGCAGAATCACCATTCTGCTGATAGTTTGAACAATAGGGTACATGCTTATCCATCATACAAATAGTGTGAGTTTGGTCATTACTGAACTTCTCACTCCACAAACATATAATAAGTCACTCTTGTCAATGTCTCTACTGTCTCTACTCCTCCTCCTCCTCCTACACACACACACACACACACACACACACACAACACACACACACGTAAAGAAAAAGAAAAACTTTGAAACGAATATTATTTTTGTTGAAAGAAAAGTTTATAAGAGCTACTTTTGCATGAGAGTTCATGCTCCTTTGTAGACCTCACTGTTTCTTACATACAATCAGCACTAACCATCTGAATTCAACAAAGTCCTTTGGCTCCTACCACAGTTTGGACTATGCATTTTTTTTGGCAACATTTGATCAAGAAAGTGTCTGTGTGTATGATGAGGTTTCTCTTCCTTGGAGCAGTGATGGTTTAAATGACAATGACCCCTATAGGTTCATAGAGAGCTACACTATTAGGAGGTGTGGCCTTGTTGGAGTAGGTATGGCTTGCTGAGCAAATTTATGTCCCTGAGGGATGGGCTTGAGGCTCAGGGGTGGGAGCCATGCCCCTTGTAGTTCTCTCTTCCAACTGCCTGCCAGATCCAGATCCAGAACTCTCAATTCCTCCTCCCTGCCTGCCTTGTGCTGCCAGGTTTCCCTCCATGATGAAGGTGGAGAAAATGTTTGAATAAACCTGGGAACCATCCCCAGTATAATGTTTTAAGTCATGCTATTTTTATTCATTTGTTTGTCTACAGCCTAACAATACAACTGATACATAGGACTACTAAGAACAATTGTATAAAGTACTGTACATGTTATATGTGCAGAGAAAACTACATATTTACATCATTGGCAAAATTCAGAGTGGTATTTTATGCATGCACTGGTATTTTAAACAATTTTATAGTCAGCAATTCCATAACTCTCATGAAGTCAATAAAACAGATGATTGATAGAATGAGCTACATAAGTACATGTGAATATGACCATACATAGGAAGAGCCATTTGACATAAGGTTTCCAAAGGACAAGTCCCTATAGACACCTTGACTGAGGAGACATCTAACCTAAGTATAAGAGAATATATTCCTAGTGTTTTAAAATATTAAAATTAAGTTCATTAAAGTCATACATAGGCTTATGATAATCCTCTGTCAAAATCTCAATTTAAAGGAAGAACTTCACTGAGCAAAGAAATGTATTTTTTATTTTGAACTAAGATTGCATGGGATAATGAGATGGCTCAGCGGGTACAAATATTCGCTGCCACAACTTAGAACCTGATCTCAATCCCTTAAAGTTACCTGGTGAAAGAGAAAGAACTACTGAATGCTGTCCTTTAATAAGCCACGGAATTCATTGTGTCTGAGTACATTCACACACACATACACACACACACACACATATACACACAAACACACACACAGACACACAAAGCATACAACACATTTCAGAACCTCAGCTGATCTCTTGGTATACCATAAGACTAGTTGTTTCCTTTCCTGAGTGTTTTCTAAACCAATTTCATTTCTTTATTACAGTTTTGATATGAAGTCCTGATCAAGCAAGCACGGAGATCCAAAGTGCAACACATGTGCTCCATCTTGCCATCCTTGTTATGACGAAGAGAGCAGTGTTTCCTATGTAGCCATTAGATATAGCTTTGTTTTCTACCAATGGAGCTTATCAGGGTATAACTGACTATCAATTCCTCCAGAACAAACCTCTCTCTCCTTGCTCTGAGTATAACATAGAATCACAAGGGGTTGACCCAGTACATTTACTTTTAAATGTCTCCTTTAAATTCGTAATCAATACCCAATTAATACCATATCTGATCTTTGTATAAAACACCAAACATTTTTTTTTGCCAGTTCTAGATATTGGCCTAGCTACCTAGAAGGATATTTGCCATCTGTGACCTCTTTGGTTAACTAATCTCTAGACCATAGGGAGAGCTGTCAGCACAGTCTTTTGAGAACTACAAAATCATGCTCAGATAACTTTGCTAGCTCTGAGAGTCTTGTCTCTGGGTGTCAGAGCTGATACTTGGAATGTAAGCCCAATGTGCAAGGTACAGCTCAGCCTTTTCAGTAAGAGGCTACTTGGCACGAGGAAGCAATTTGTCTCATGCAGCTCTCTTTTTTATTTCCTAAAACTGTTGAATGTGATACTGCCCTTAGTGGACAGGTTATGCAGAAGCCAGGATGGCTTCTGGCATTTAGCAACTGCTAAGGGTAGTATTTTGAATGGTAAAACAGTTGTTCTTGTCATAAATATTATTAAGTTTCATGTATGGACTTAAAAGAGAGTAAACACACATTGCCCATCCAACAATCTGTTTAAAAGTTTAGCTTGCCTATTGAGACCAAGCAAGTCATGGGAACCTCTCATTTGTAGTTGCTTTATGTGTGAAATGAGAAGATTCCACTAGGGTTTCCAGAGCCCTAACATTATGTGACTTCAATCATGGTGGGAAAATTGAAAGTTCTCATTTGTCTTTCTGTCATTTGTCTCAGAGCCATCGAGCCATTTTGACTGATGGTTTTAAACCCCTCATGTATGTATTGGATGTGAGCTCTGCTCTCTGTTTATATCACTTTTTGTGATGCAGGTTTATACTGCTGTACCAAGAAACTAAAACAAAAGGGAAATCCTGTATTTATGGTAAGTTGAACTTGGGCTGTAAAATGTCAATAAATAAAAAGCAAAGCCTACCACATGTTTCTGTCTAAAGAAACAGAAACATTTGTGAAAGCAACTCAGTACATAATAAGTGGTTAACCAGACCTTGCTTTTCAGAAATCAGTACCAGCTAAAGTCACAAGTTTTTGTCCTGACCGTTTTTAATATCCTTTTCTCTGCTCCAGTTCCCAATGAGACACTAGCCCCCTCTGATTTTCCAGTATTTCCAGATAATCAGGGAAGAAACTGATGTGGTCACACTCCATAATTCTTGGAGAAACAATACAAATGAAATACAAATGTATACACTCCATCTACTTTAAAGTCATAACTGTTAAACAAGAGGAATAGGTGGAAAGCCCTTGGGCAGAACGCATGGCCATTGTCCAACTCCTGGGCCATTCTATTTAAATGTAGCATCATAGCAGCCCAAATGATGTAACATTTACATGCCCAGTTTTAAAGTTTGCAGTAGTTATCTCTGACAAGAGAAAAATATTTGGGCTTTTCTTCCTCATTCTACAGCCAATTAGGTGGCAATGTATGTTTCTGAATACTATCAAAAAGTTCATGTTTTTATTGAAAAAGAAATTAAAATGATCAGAAGATTGACTGTAAGTATAAATATCATATGTCACACACTTGAAACCTCCAGAAAGCTAATAATAATTGCCAACACAACTTAATTCTATACTTTAAAAAAATTTTCACATGCACTGGTGTCTTGTCTGTATGTCTGTACGAAGATATGATTTATGGATCATCATGGGTGCTGGGAATTGAACCCGGCTCATCTGGAAGAACAGCCAGTTCTCTTACCCAGTGAGCCATTTCTCCAGCCTCTTAATTTTAGAATTTTAAACAGTCTAGTTAAGGCCCTCTTCATTTCAGAAAATGAGACGATTATTGGTAGAAGAGGCATCTGATACTCATTTTTTCATATGTTTATTTAGTAATTTGGAATCTTGCTTTCACCTCAAGAAAAATTAACTGAAAAAAGATTTACATGTGTATCGAGATAATTTACAGGACTTTCCCAAAAGACATTTATTTTTGGTCAGATGATCAGTGACTTCTCTGACATTTTATAGGTGATTTTCTAAATCTGTATTTTAAGTCTAGTTCTCTGAAAAAAGATGCATTTCCCAAGGCAATTGAAGCCCTTGGTAATAGCCATCATTCTCTACCATATTTAGTTACAGTATATTAATCTTTTTTTCCTTAGGGCTCAGGTAGCTCCCTCTTATCTTACATACACTATGTAACTAGGAATGACTGTGAATTCCTGATTCTCAAGTATCTTCTTCCCATCTGCTGGGATTACAAGTATCCTGTTCAGAGGATTCAACCCAGCCTCATGAGTGCCACAAGAGGGCATTTTTACGAACTGAGCTGTACCCACAGAGCTCATTACAGTCACTTTTGCTCAGGACTAGTGTGTCTCAGTACCAAGCTAGATGATGTATGGAATTAATGTGGGGCATTGTCCACGGGTATTTAATTATGCCAGTCACCTTCTTTTCCATTATTCGCTGTTTACACAGAAGCAACCAAAGCCATGCTTGCCCGCATTCTTTCCAAAGTGGAGAATCCAGACCTGCTTCATTATTTCAATGCAGCAGTGGGATTTAAAACAGAAAACCTCAGGAACTTTGCACTTTTCCACGGAGCCTTAGGGAGCTGACACAGCTGGATGACATTGGAAACTGATCACTGCCACCACCTGCCCTCCTGGCTACCTGTCTTTTGATCAGTGAATTTACTCTGTGTGCCTACAATGCTCCTCATTATTAGCTCTGCTTCCTGGAAGACCTAACTGCAGCTTGCCTGGAGTGTGCTGAAGAATGCCTTAGAGCTGTCTGCCAGCACGCAGCCTCAGGAGCTGCTGTTCCCACTCCTCAGGGCTTTGCTGTACCGCCTGAGGCTGGCCTGGAGGCCCTGCTTCAGAGCCTCTTTCAAGCCTGCGCTGCTTCTAATTATCACACTTGAGCTCTAGGTAACCCCAGAGTGGTTACTATGCCACCATCCATGGTTCCAAGCAGTAGTTTGTGGAGTCTCTGTGTGAGGACTCACTTCCTTGACACTACTGTATTTGACAGGCACCTTAAACAGGGATGGGAGGATGGGGGGTGATGGGAGGACTGTGGGGGGAGGTGATATTTAAGGGGAATGCAAGGAAGTTGAGTTTTGTAGTTTGCCTTTTTTAAGGTGGAATGAACTCTTCACAGTAGTTCTGGGAGCCAGCCTCTGTCTGTATGTCTCCCTTCTGTGTTTCTTGCAATCTCCTGAGCAGAGCCAAAGCACTGTGCTAAGGAAAAGCCATGCTTAAGCTGGCCCAGCTCATACCTCCTTATTGGTTGAGAAGAACTCTTTCTGAAACCAGCTTTTTATAGCCTTAAAAGAGGGGTCTGTAGGCCATCTTTGAGCTGAATCCCATCCCCATTGTCTCCATAAGATAGCATACACTTGCAATCCTAGTGTGGAGACTTGGAGATAGTGAAAGGGTCAACTCGGAGACTTTGGAAAATTCTACCAGATCCCTTTGGAAGGGAGGGGATAAATTGTATTCCTCAGACCACAGGGGAGGCTAGGGGAGGCCCAGAGTTATTCTGAGAGTTATTGGTCACCAACCTCATTCCCTAATAATCAGCTTAAAGGTAACACTATTCTGTCAATCCCATTGTACCTAAGGCCACTTCCCGAGGACTGTGTAAAGGTCATGGACCACACGTGGTCTTTCTCTTTATGTGCAGTGTGACCCCCAATGCATTGGAACAATAAATTCCTCTTGCTTTTTTGCACTGATTCCTGACTCCTCATTATTCACTCAGGAGGACCCAGTAAGCTAAGGCTCACTGGAGTCTTAAAATAGCAAGATTACTGGGGCTGCAGGACTGGAAGATTACCCTACCTGGCAACTTTAGGCCACTGATAAACTATCTCAAAGAATGATACACATGTGTCTGAAGGAAAACACCCAAGATTACTCTCTGGCCCACAGGCTCATATAAATGTGTATAATCACAAACTAACATATTTCCACACATAGACATACACATAAGGGTTTGGACATGCATAAACACATAACCATTTAAAAGTATGAACCATTACCACACTTCAGCATATCAGATTTTCTCATCAATGAGTGCCTGAAGCCACATACTTCTTTCCTTGAAATGTCACTGTCCGTATAGTTTTCCTTGTCTAAAAACTCAACTGCCATGCTGCACTGCTATAGAAGTTTTGAAAGCCAAGCTCTTCTCTGGAATTCTCACACTATAGTCCACATAGTCAAATCAGTTTTTGTGCAGGATGTCTTTCTTCTAAAGCCTCACTCCCTGGCTTATGTCAGCCTGTGTGTTCCTCCTTGTTTTTGCAAGAGCCTTTTTTGGAGTTTGTCTGTGTCCTCTGGAAAGGCTCAATGCATTAGTGTAGGGGAATACCAGAACAAGGAAGTGGGAAGAGGTGGATGGGGGAACAGGGAAAGGGAAAAAGGCATGTGAGACCTTTGGGGGACGGGGAACCAGGAAAAGGGAAATGAAATATAAATATAGAATATATCCAATAAAAATAGTTTTTGTTTCTTTATCTTAGAAGCATGGTCTCATATGTATACCTGTACTATCCTTGAAATTACTCTATTGCTGACTTTGGACATGGACCTTTGGTTCTCCTGTCTGTACCTTGAGAATGCTAATCATCAGTTATCAGGAGAAAATTGGTGATGGATGGGATCATGCACTAAGGCTTCCCTGTAATTTCCTCATTTCTGTGTCCAAAGATAGGGAATTATAATCTCAAATCATTAAAAGAATAAAAGCTCTGTTATACTGGAGTTGCATACCACAACACACAAATTTTAGAGAAATACATTACTGACCAGGACATGTATATCCTCAATATCGCCTAGCCTATGATCCACAGACAAACATAGTGAAAAATCTTTGCTTGAATCTAAACAGAGTCATCATGGTACCCTGTAAATGAATAATCTATTAAAAGGATAAAGGCTGCAGGCTGGAAAGGTCCCTAGCATCCTTTCCCGCCTCCCCTCCTGCGAAGAAGCTGAGGCAAGGGTGGACACCGCTGCGTCTGCCCCATAAGTATGTATGTATGTATATGACGCTGTGCACCCACGGAATATGCATGTGACCCTCTGTGTAACCCTGGCGCGACCCTGTGCATGGCGGCCACATAGGTGGAAATGACATAGGTCCCATCCGGCCTCTGTGGGAGGCTGATTGGTTCTCAGAGAGCACGGGCTCGGATGGTTTGAACTGATTGGCTTAGAAGCTATGGAGTGGCTTATATAGGTGGGCTTTGCTGTAAATCTATAAAAGCAGTAATGTTCCTGCACCCAGGTTTGACTGTTGTCTACCCCACATGGGAGATGGCCGTGGGCCCAGAGCTCTGTAATTAAAACCTCTTGCTTTTTGCATCAAGACTGTTTCTTGTGAGTGATTGGGGTGACCGTTTCCGAGGCGTGGGGTGCTGGGGTGCCCCCGTTTTTCTTTCGGGTCTTACAGTATCAGTTAGTTATTCATGTAAAATGCTTTTACTTTAACTAATATTCCTGGTTTATGTGTATATTATTTAGTTATTCTATATCTAATAAAATTCCTTGTCTGGTTCCAGTATCCTGTAGTCTGCCAAATCCCTCCCTGAAATGGCACTATTCCTCTGAGTGAGAGAATGGAGTATGAATCTGGATTATACTTCTGCAGGTAAGCTCTGCTACCGAATCCAAAGTCTGCTTGGAGTACTGATGTGACTGAGAATTTCAGAGGAATACCATGGCAACAACTTAAACGTGTTTATATAACACATGAAAACTTTACAAGAGATAGTTAGGAAATAATTGTGTAAAGTATATTTTTGGGTTTGGCCTTAAAATTATGACTTCAACATTCTTTTTCCAGAATATAATTGAGCTTTCAATTCCCTCACTGAAATGGGGGATGAGTCACCTAAGGGAATGGTTGGAGAAGGCTAACAGTTTGGTTTTAATTTGTATTGGGGGAAAATACACATGTTTTTGCACATGGTTGGCAGTAGGTTGGAACGGGTCATGCTGAGTGAAGGATTAGTTGAAATACTGAGATTTTCCAGACATTAGACTGCACCAAAAATTCAATTATAAATCTAATTACAGCTTTAATTGTTAAACAATCAACCAGATTACTTTCTAGTGTGAAGTGTTTTGCTTCCTGCTGACTCATGAACAGGTGCAGTGTGCAGGTGAGAGCTCTCCTGTAACCACATCAATGTCACCAGCTCACCCTTTTCCTAAATCCTGCACTGCTTTTTAAACCACAGCCTAGAACCACAAGATATGAAAAGCCTGCAGGGTAAACTCTGCATTTCTATGCACTTAGAGAAGGTCTTGTAGCAAGAACAGACTGTGCTTAATAGCCTACCTAGTAGTGTCTTGTTTAAAATTAGAAGATCTTTCTGACTATTTTGCTTCTGAAGATGAGAAAAGGCATCATAGTGCAACAAGGCCAAAAAAATTTTATGGTGAAGCTGTTTGTGTAGGTTTGTTTGGGTTTCAGTTTCTTAAACAATGTATAATAAATAAATGTTTTTGTCAATGTTATCATGTCACCAGCCACAATTAATGCTAAGAGTCAGAGAGGCAAAAAAGAAGAGAGGTTTGAAGGAGCCCTTACCCAATAGACACCAAGGTATGTAGGTATCATCAGATGGGCTGTGCAGATACGTGTAAACCATAAAAGTTGCAAATAAGCAAGTGGCATCAATTCCCTTAGAAAGAAAGTTTCTTGTCTGCAAAGCTAATTTCACATGAGAACAACTATCAAAATCTACCTTTTGATTTATTGGAGAAACCAAAGGTCCAAGTTCAAACTTCCAAGCAGTCTGAAGATTGATCATTTTTTTCTCGTTCAAAAACAAAGCATGTAAAATTCCAAAGATGATTTAATCTTTCATTTCTCAGGGAAAAATTTAAACTGAGAGATGGTTGGTAGGCAAAACAAATGTGGAAGCCACTTTTCACGCAGCCTAAACTGTCAGAACGAATTGAATGGGGCTGAAACTTACAAAGCTAGCAGTTTGAGGCAAATGCAATAACACTTTAAAATAACATTACAAGATTTATTTTAACATACTTAAGATGCAAAAACTCTTCTGAGAATTCTGGAAATGGAAAATGTTTACTTTAGAAGCACTCGGCTATGTTTTGGCTCCACACTAAGCCATAAAAGGATTCATGAAGCCTGCCTAACATGTGGTTCGTAATGTCTGCTTTGTAAATTCAGCATTCAAATAACGCCAGTGGTAAAAAATAAAATAAAATTACAAAGATAAACAACCCTGGGTTATCATAACTGTGGAGAGACAAACTCTTGGGCAATGTGAAGCAGACAGCTATCAACTTCCATATAAAGTAGTAATATAGACAGACATAGTGTAGCACCCATGTAGAAGTACTTCCCACTTCCTTTGCCACAGCATAATGGCTCCCAACTGTTTGAAATGTGGCTAGGATGACTTCATCTTAAATTTCATTTTCTTTTAATTGATTTAAATGTAAAAACTAAGAAGACTAGCATAGCTTATGGCTACCAAACTGGACAATATAGGTCTTCCCTTTCTATTGCCAAGGATAAAGTGGCTCAGGTCTCTGTGGTACACACAATGATGTTCACACTGTCAGACTTTTCCTTAGGTAGATAAAAGCCTGCTGCTAAGACAGACTTATCTCCAATGACTGCCACATGGATAATAATGTTTACTTAGTCAAAGGACCCTGTGGTGGACTTGCTCTAATGGCTACACTGACCAACCAACTGAAAACTAAAAGCCACAAGTGTCTGTGGTTAAAAAACAAAACTCAAGTTTTGAAAATACTTAATGCAAGACACCAAGAGGACCTTCTAAATCAATTGAGCAAAACTCATGTGAACTCAGAGACTGAAGCAGCAAGCGGAGAGTTGCACTGGGTCCCCTGAGTTTAACTTGTAGCTTTCAGTTTAGTGTTTTCATAGAGTGTCTCACAGTCTACCAGGGTGCAGTCAGCATGCTGTAGGGAGAGTAAGTCAGGAACAGTCCTGGTCTACCTTACTTGTCAGGGTGTCTATGCACCAGAAATGAGGGGGAAGGCACAGCCCTGGCCCAACAGGATCCAGCCTTGTTAGAAGCTAGTTTTGAGAATAGCAGAGGAACTGGAGGAGAGACAGCCTTCTTTGAGAGCCCCTGGTAGCACTCTTTCTTGGGACAGTCATTGATGAAAAGGTGCTTTGAGATGGCCCTCGCTTGTTCATATTGCTTTATTTGGTATTGGATAACAATGCACACACTTTATTAGGGGCAGATCAGATATTATATACATCTTCAAGGAAGAAATATCCAGGAAGGGAAGCTTCTTGGCGGAAGTCTCAAGCCTATATATGATTGAGTACCTATGGTCCTCTCAGTGGGGTGTCATCATTTTGCATTCTAGAACAGGTACAGAGATAGGTAGAAAGAAGCTCACTCTTGCTGCTCTCAAATCTCTGAGATTCCTGGGTCCGAGCTCACTCAATCATACCAGCTCTTATTCTAGTCTGGTAGCAAAGTCCTACATGCCTAACAGTGGGGGTCCTGGTAGATTGGGTCTCTCTGATTCTTCTGACTTCTTTGGCTCTTTCCCTTTGATTGGTTTCCTTGTCCGAATTTGATGTGATTTTTTTGTTTTATCTTATTATATTTTATTTTGTTGCGTTTTGTTATCTCTTAGGAGCCTGTTTTTTTTTCTATCAAGAGACAGAAAGGGAATGGATGAGCGTGCGGAGGTGAGGGTCAAAATGAGATATGGGGAGGAACTTGGAAGAGTAGAGGAAGGGAAGGTAGTAATAAGGATCTATTGCCTGAGAAAATAATCTATTTCATTTAAATTGTAATGTTTAAGAAAATAGAAAGAAAAGGGAAAGAAAGAACGAAAGAAAGAGAGAAAAGAGAGAAAAAGAAAGAAAGAAAGAAAGAAAGAAAGAAAGAAAGAAAGAAAGAAAGAAAGATATTATCCTTATATGGTACAGAAAAAAAAGTATAAATTTTTTATACTATAGCTTTCCCATAGGCTCTTATTGTTTCAGACTTTTAAATTGGAAACAAAAATTATGCTGAAGTATAACATTTTATGGGAACTGCTAATGAAAGTCTGTTTTTTTGGTTGATATTTCAATGTCAGGGAGGGAATAATTTAATCTGAAAACCATAAAATACTTGATTCAAAAGTAAGTTTGGGCCTTCTGTAGCTTTTACCGTGGATTCCTAATTTCTGACTACTTGGGGGTAACTCCAGTGTTACTGGAATTCTCATTGGCAGAATATCTTACTTTCATCTCTTTGTAAAATTGTGTTATGAAACAAAAGGCCATGCCAAACTACCTCACACAATACTCCTTCCCAGGAGTGATTTGGTCAGTTAAAAGGGTTCCCTCTTTTGTATGGAAAAGCTACTTTAAAGGTAAGTCCTGTCAGAGTGATGGGACAATGTTAAGTGATGTTGAAAAGAAAGCTAAACATGCAGTGAGGAGAAAGGTTTGTTTGTTTGTTTGTTTAATTTTAGAAAATGATAGCTAATGAAGTTTAATAATGCTTTTTTAAAACTTTCAGAAATAAGATAAATGCTTACATACAGTTCAAATCTGATAAGTAGAAAGTTCATAAAATTGGGGAAATGACAGATTTTGAATATATTCCTCTAAAAAATGAAATAAAACCAAATACCAAAATAAAAAAGGTAACCAAATGTCTGTGGTTAAAACTAAAAACACCCATTTAAAAATATTTATTTTTATTTTTGTAGTGTATGAATGATTTCCCTACAAGTAGTTATGGTCTGATACCAATAAAGATCAGTAGAGGGCACCAGACTCCCTAGAACTTGAGTAATAGATGGTTGTAAGCTAATGTGTTGGGACTGGGACCAAAATCTTGGTCCTCTGCAAGAGCAAGAGAAGAGCTCTTAACTACTGAGGTATCTATTAAGCTTCTAACTTCCCATTTTTGGCTTGCATTTTTCTCTTTCACTCTTTGGTTGACTGACACCTGTTTTTTATTTCTTATTTAATAATTCAATTATAATTTCTGCAGTGGAAATATTAATAGAAATATCTATGTGACAGAGGTGGGTGGTGGCTCTGTTTGAATTTGGGTGTCACATATTGACATATCTGGATATCTATTAAGATGTGAATCCTCTCCCAGGCTTGTGATGCCTAGGAGGGGTACTCTGGCTAGACATGGCCTTCGAAGGTATGGAACACACTCAGGGGAGGAGCCTTGCCACAAGCTCCTGCCACCTCTGATGAGCAGCTCACTCATGCCTCTCCAGCTATGACAGGCAGAAACCTCTGGAACCCTTGTGTCAAAAATGAGTCCTTGCTTTCCATTCCCTGCCAGGTGTTTTGCATAGCACTGCAAAACCTCTCTGACACAGAGCATGAGCCTCAGCACAGCTTTCCAAAGTCCCAGTGTGCTTTGCAGTTCACCTTTAAATTAGCCTCAAATGGGTTCAGTGTTAAGCTAAATCCCCAAATTTTTCTGTATTAAATTTAATGGTTTTTGCTGTTTGTTTGTTAACAGCTCAAACTCGTACACATAAGCTATGTAATGGATACAACATATTATTAGGGAAGCAGTCTTAGCTTAGAAATTAGACAATTTGTAACCCGATGTTATTATTGTGCTAATTAGGTTACTTTTTGATCTAGGTCAGTTTAGTTATTTGGAATGTGGAGCTAGTAAAAGCTATTCTGTTTATGAGGCTATTAAAGGGAGTGAAGAAATTCTCAGCTGTTAGGATGCCTTGCTTCTCTTCCAGAAGTCTTGATTTGGGTTTCCAAGACCTACATCAGGATCTCAAAGCTCACTGAAGCTTCAAGTTCAGGAGATAAAGCACCTCTGATCTCTAAGGGTGTCTGTGCTGAGCATATACCCTGCCACATTTACAAATAAATTAAAATAAACTCATATATTTACATTAAAAACAATAGGTTAAAGAAAAATTCAGTTTTAAGAATTATTACTTAAATATCATAATATTATTTGCATAAAAATGTATTTGAACATCTATTTTTTAAAGATTTATTTATTATATATAAGTACACTGTCGCTGTCTTCAGACACTCCAGAAGAGGGAGTCAGATCACATTACAGATAGTTGTGTGTCACCATGTGGGTGCTGCTGGGATTTGAATTCAGTACCTTCAGAAGAAGCAGTTAGTGCTCTTAAGTGCTGAGCCAACTCTCCAGCCCCCTGAACATCTATTTTTAAACAGACATTTGAAATATATCATTTTATTTTTATTCGTGTGTGTGTGTGTGTGTGTGTGTGTGTGTGTAGGTACACAAGGAGGCCAGAGGAGGGTGCTAGAGTCCATAGAGATGGGGAGACACCAGATGTGGCAGCAAACTCAAGTCCTCTAGAAGGATTCCTGGTACTCTTAATTGTTGATCTGTCACTCAGTAGAATTTTTATCACCATAAGAACTCACCATAGATTTCTATGGAGACTTTGGTTCTTAAGCAAAACAAATGACTCTATTGATCTGGTACTTGTTCAAAGTAAAACGCTCCCAGTACAGTAATGGAGAACAGTCTGAGTGACAGATACACCAAGCACCAGCACACAGATTTCTTAAGAACAATAACCACTCAAAAGCATTCTTTGTAGGCAACACACTTTAGTACTTCAGCACTCAATAAAAACTTTCCTGCATAGAGTCACAAATTATTTTCAAAACAAAATGTTGTTTTTAAAATGATGCTTGAATTGCAATAATATGTATTTTTAATATTTGATGAAAAGAACTTCCAGGAAAGTGTGGATGTTTAGCAATAGTTTTCCTTTGAGTAACTCTAAGAGTAGAGTTTAATAATATTTCACATACTTAGAAATATCCAGCTTAAGTAGAGACCCATTCATGGGCTAGCAGCAATTTCTGATACTGTTAATGGTCCTCTCTTATGCTTGCAGACCGGAGCCTAGCATGACTCATTTCTGAGATGTTCCACTCAGAACCTGACTGAAACAAATGCAGAGACCAGACCGACAAATATTGGGTGGAGCTTGGGGACCTTTATGGAAGGGTTGGAAGAAGGATTGAGGACCCCAACAATGATAAAACTCCAAAGGAAGACCAATAGAGTCAACTAACCTGGATCCTTGGGACTCCCAGAGCCTGATCTACCATCCAAAGAGCATAAACAGGCAGGACCAGGCCCCCACACATATGTGGCAGATGTTCCGCCTGGTCTTCATGTGGGTGTCAAACACCTATCCTAAACAACTATTTGTGTGATTTCCAGAAAGCTGTTGCCTTTACATGGGATATGTTTGTCTAGTTGGGCTGCCTGGTCTGGTCTCAGTGAGACAGGATGTCCCTAGCCCCACAAGGACTTTATGTGCTAGGGTAGAAGAATACCAAAGGAGGTTCTCCACCCTCTGAGAGGAGAAAGGAATTGGGAAATGGGCAGGGATTATGGGAGAGGGGACTGGGAGGGGAATCTTGTTCCAGATATAATAAGAGTAAATAAGTTTTAAAAAGTGAGGAATGAAATACACCAGAACATAAGCCACCATTCATTACAGCAAATTCGTATGAATACAGACAATTTCCGTATTCCCCAACCAAGCAACAATGCATTCATTCTATGCCCTAAATATCTAACACTTTGCTTTGACAGCAAGGCTTATATTTATGTTTTCTGGTATTCTAGTCAGGGAATAGTTCAACATTGTCTCAGGTAATTTAGTGCCAAGTCAAGTCTGTCTTTAGACATTTGTCCAAGTAACTGGACCAAGGACACCTGCTGAAGCCTTGTCACAAGTCTCAGTGATCATCTGATTCTGCTGGTAGCGCTGGCTGGCAGGGTTGATGCTGAGCAGACAGTAAGTACATAAACAGCACACAGGCCCACTGAATTGTAACAGTGGGAATATTAAATAAACTATGCCTTCTGACACACTCCAATAGAGTAAAACCACTGAAAATAACTTCCTCTCAAGCATTTTAAGAAAGGATAAAGTGGAGAAAAAAATGGTTCCGAGCACAGAGAGGGACACAGATAAAAGTTTTAAATAAGATAGAGTCTCAGAAGTACAGTATGTAGATACTCAAGAATAAATCAAGATGAAAGTAATAGCTTGGATTTCAATGAAGTACTAGGTGAAAATTTTGATATATGGCTATTTGAAAGCAACAGTAAAATTAAATATAAAAAATATAAAATGCAGAAAACAAGTCATTACAATATAGACAACAAGAAACAATTTCTGGTCCAGGAAATATATTGGATTTGATTTTCAAGCAGGCTTAATACTTTGGATTTTGTCAGTATGATTCAATAAAGAACAAAGGACTTCTAGAACTTCCTACTTTTCTGGCATATATTTATCCAATAAATTTCTAGTTCTTTCTGCTTGGACTTACATAGCTAAAAAGTGATATTAGACCAACCATAACTTCAGATACAACAGATCATTGTTAGCATAATAATGTTTAGTTACTGTAGTTATCAGCTAAAAAGCATCAGAGTCCAAGACATATCATGGGCTTATTTCATTCCTACAAAATTATAAGAAATAATAACTATCCTTTGATATGTTAATTCTTGAAATTTGATAAATTCCATTTTCTGGTGTTAGCATTGGTTATGTTAATATTGTTGTTTATTTCATTTTAATACAAGGTCAGTGCAGCACAGGAAGGCCTCAAATTCCACATTTAGCTAAGGATGGCTGATTTTTTGATCATCTGCTTTAGTCTTCCAACTGCCTGCAATGCAAACACAATGCAAAGGAAATGACATGATAGATTACATCACTAATTAGTTATTATTGTAATTTAAAATTTTAACTTTTGGTATCCATAGAATTGTGTTTTGAATGATAGAAGATATAATATATGAGATGTCTTTCAATGCTCTCAAGAAGAAGATATATAATCTGTGAAAAGCATATTAGGGATAACTGCTTTCATATTTTTTTTTTTGCGGGAACAGTCATTAGATTATAGTTAGAGATTAACTAGAGGATGACCACTGTCCAGGGCATCCATCACTCATGGTACCAGAAGAGACTGTTTACTCAGCCACACTGGCTTTGTATCAAGAGACTGCTGAGAGCAAGAACTGGCCTGAAATCCAGCATGCCACGTCAGAATCCTGATTGATGTTGAGAGAGCAAACATGAAAGGTCCCGATGCTGAGAGAGCAAGAGCACTAGGTCACGGAGTTCAGAGCACTGGCCCCACTGGTCCAATTTGGACATGGCATGTGAAGTACAATAAAGCTCCTCCGGCTCAGTGCTTCTCAAAGTTGAGTTGCTTCAGCATCACCAGCAGAGTGAGTTTGAATACAGATGGATGGCTCCCTCCTTCAAAGTGCCCATTTAATTCCGACTTGGAACTCAAGGCTTTCTATTTCCTTAAAACCAACCTAGGAGAGACACAGTGGTGCAGCATAATCTTCTTTTTACTGTCAAGAAAATAAAGCTCAGAGCCCTTGGCTTGCTGGAAGTATCCAAAAGATTGCTTTTGTTAAAGTGATGACCCCAAGACATTCTTCTCTGAACCACATGGGAACATGCTGTTTGGAAACTCTTTCTTCCCTGATCTGATTCAATAGTATTCAGGAACTGCTTGGCTGGTCAATGAGGCTCAGTAAGTAGCAATTCCTTATATAGAATCCGTGTGTCTCATTCCAGAAATTCATTTGAAATGTTTGGAGGAATATTTCCATAATCTTGACTTACACTCACCCACTTGAAGTGATGTAAAAATCACATTAGAAAAATCACACTCACTAAGTGTGATTTATTTGGTACGCATTTGGGGGGCATGCTGTAGAGGCGGAGGTCACAGGACAATCCGTGGTATTCAACTCTCCCTTCTGCCAAGAGGGTTTTGGAAATTAGAGTCAGATGACTGAATTTGGTTGTAAGCTTCTTTGGTCTCTATATCATCTTACTGGATCTGAAGCTGATGAAACAGTTCTTAGCTACATGGCCATTGGATTACATAAATGGCTCTATTTAGTTTATTCAAATTTTCTGGAAAATACTAAATTGTGATATTAGATATTAGGGCTGATGTAAACCAAACAAGGACAGAATAGCAGCCATTGACACAGTCACACAGATGAAACTTGGTGGTTACTGGACTGCTCAATTTGATTTGCATACATTATAAATAAAACTGAAAGAAAGAAAATACCTTCTGGAATTTTTGTTTGTCCTACTTCTTTGGAACTTTATCGCCTTTAAAATAGGACAGAGTTCCTATTCAATGATAAATTGTTTTAAATTAGTTCTGATAGTGATTTACCTTGACAGTGATGAAGTGTTTCAAATCAGGTACTTGGGGTTTTTGTTTTGTTTTGTTTTTTGTTTTTTTCCATATGAACAATTATTTGTATATTTACAAGTCTACCAACAGAAGTCTACTCTACACACCACCAAAATTAAAATACTTATAGAGAATTATCCTAAACAAACAGACAAACAACAAAGTAATGAAACCTGAAACTGTGAGACAAAGATAGTGAGCAAATTTAGGGAAGAAGAAAATAGACACATTGGAGCCACTGGTAGAATTTACTACAGTCACCACTTTTCCGATTCCTGTCTACAGTACTTAGTTTTATATGGACAAAAGGAAGCATCTTCTCTTTTGGTATTATGCTTGCAAAAGAAAATTTTATTTATCACCTATTTAAATGGCATGGAAAATGTAGTCGATAATGTTGTTCATCTTTAGATCTAAAAAGTCCCATATTATCAATGATGGTACCCTCAATAGTTATTCAGTATTTTACCTGGTGAAAATATAGGTAGCACTTTTTTTCACCATTAAAAATATATTCTATGCTGAGTGGTGGTTCATACTAGCAATCCAAATGTTTAACAGGCAGAGGCAAGGCGATTATCAAAATATGAGGCTAGCCTGAGCAACAAAGAAAGTTCAAGGAAAGTCTGTCTAAAGGAATTCTAGAAATGTCTAATCATTTGGTACATAGCCCTGTCATTATTATAGCAGATGAGACTCACTGAACATTGTTCAAACTGGGCCGGGGCAGGGGGGGTTAAAAGAAAAGAAGGTGCTCAGTGTCTCCTATCATTGCAACACAGGATGATCACAACAGGCACTAACAGAGAAAACTGATAAATACAAAACTGAGGGACCTGGGGTGACATCATGGGAACTAAAACACATCAAAAATAGGTTCCTTTTGATGGGCACTTTAAAGGGGATGGAATCCCTTCTGCAGTACTTCAACAGAAGGTATGGCCACAATTACTTGACAAACTGACACAGTGGAATCAGTGCCAAGAGTACAAAAAATGTACTTTGAGAATATTACTGAATAGAGAACATTTAAGAACATGCAACTAAATGCAGACTTGATTTCAAGATTGAAGGCAGCACCATATATAAGTAAGAAAAAACAAAACTAATGAAAGACTTGGAGATAGTTTGTAAAGTCGGTAATCGTGAAATTGTATAAATGTTATTTAAATTGTCTTGATAATTGTAGAATGACCACAAAGATGTATGCTTAGACAATGGTGAGTGAAAAGAATACAGATTCTGTACATACCTTGGTCACTCTGATTATTGTTGTCAATGAGTTGACATTTCCCTAAGAAGGGGTTAAAGGCCTGCCCCCCCTCAGCCTAACTCTGTGGACACAATATATCCCAATGATACAGCAGGCACAAATGTAAGAGTTCTGCAGGCATCTCCTGGAACTGCAGTTGTCCTGCCCATGTCTCATGTTCCCCATTGTGTTGAACACAACTTTCCAAAATACAGAAGGATGCTTAAGGCCATATCTGTCATCTCATAGAAATGAGCTAATCTAAAGAAACTTCATCATATGAATTCATACTTTCAAGTATCTTCCTCCACTGCTATTCAACTTGACATAATATAGTCTTAAACACTGGACTCACAGTTATCACAACAGGTCCAGTGCAGCAGTGAGAAACAAGAATTCCCATTATTTGCTTTTTCATGTGTGTGTGTGTGTGTGTGTGTGTGTGTGTGTGTATGTGTGTGTACAAATTAATTGGTACTAACATATGATTGCTGTATGTCCATAGCATAGTTCACTGATATGAAAACCTACTATAGATTTCTAAAAAATGGTTTATCCCATCAGATTATTAATATATACTTTTGAAAAGATATTTACTTTAAAGTGAATTTATAAAGGACTTAGAATTATTCTTTGTGGTATCCATTGAATAAATTAGATAATATACACTTACTATAACTATATAATATAATTAAATATGGCTTACAAGAACAAGCTTACCATGACTGGGGTATCCGGGTGTAGAGGGGTCTCCTCCTGGATTCAGTGTCACCATCAAAGGTTCAGAGCTAAGGACTGCAGAATCTCGTGCATCACAGGGATCAATGTATAGGAGAGCACCTCCGAACCCAGCCTTTTCCAATAAGGAAATCTACAGAGCAAAGCAACAGTTGAAAGTGTTATATACATTAGATGGTCCTACATTTCTGTGTTCTTATTGTCAGCAGACAGAATTATTCTTTCAAACATTTAAAAGAACATTGCTTTGATTTTCTGTTTTACAAAATTTCAGATGTGCACTATTTTCCTACTTTCCTTTTCATCAATGTGTTGAACATCATGACCAAAAGGCAACTTGTGGATAGAAGGTTTATTTCTCTAACAGTTCCACATCACCAAGGGATTTCAGAACAGGAACATAAAGTAGGAACATAGAAGGAAGAATTGAAGGAGAGACCTTTGGAGAATACTGCTTGCTGACTCTCTTCCACTGGCTTGCTCATTTACAATTTTTTTTTTTTGGTTTTGTGAGACTGTTTCTCTGTATAGCCCTGGCTGTCCTGGAACTTACTCTGTAGACCAAGCTGGCCTCGAACTTAGAAATCCACCTGCCTCTGCCTCCCAAGTGCTGGGATTAAAGGCGTGTTCCACCACTGTCCAGCTACTCATTTACAATTCTTATACAGCTCAGATCTACCTGCTCAAGGATGGCAATGCCAACCTAATGGGCATGGACCTCCTTTATTGTTTAACAACCAAGAAAATACATCACAGAGGTGCCCAAAGACAAATCTTATGGAGACAATTCTTCAGCTGATATTCAAGTAAGTCTAGGTTTGTGTCAAATCAACAAAAACTTAGTATACTAGTGACCATTAGGATATAAAACAATCTGGAGTGTACATGAATGAATTTTCTTATTTTATTTTTATTTTAAGTATAGCATGTGGTGCTTATCCTTTGAAAACATCATACATGCATATAATGTATTTGTATTATATCTCCTCAATCCTTCCAGCTCATTCTTGGTTCTCAGTCAAGTACCTTGCCAAATTTATATCCTCGTTTTTTGTTTTGTTTTGATTTGATTTTAAATCACCTGCCCAGTCCAAGTGGTGCAGCCCATATATACACGAGTTTAATTTCAGGTCAGCTTCTGTACTGCTGGGCAAACACGCTGTCAGGAGATCACAATGCAGCAGATCTAACACATCTAGAAGATAATCTTTCACCCCAAGCCTCTTTGACCTCTGGCTATTCTAATGATTTTATAGTGTTTTCTGATCCTTAGGGAAAGAGTCTGTGATATGAATGTCCTGTTCTTACTTAGAGGTCATGACTACTCCCTTCTACCTCCTAGGCAACATTTCCATATTGTTTATACATTATTTCTTTCTCTGCTAAACACTTTCACACTCTCTTTTTAAAAGTTGTCTAAGGATTTTCTTCTGCTGTAAAGCTATCAGAGTCTCCATCTTGTCTAGAGTTCTGCTTTTATAGGAATGCTGTTCTGCTTGTTCATCTGTTTCTCCAGAACCCAAGCTAGTCCAGTATGATGATGGACTTCCTTCAGAGGTAATGCTCTCTTACCACCAACAATTAGAAAACCTCTTCTCTTGCTCTTTGGATAGTAGCTACTTGTTAAATCTTTCCAGATCCTCCACAGCATCACCCAGTTTATAACCTTAGCCTCACCTGGGAGACAGGAAATCAAAGCATTTCCAAACAACCTCATCAAAGGTTTGTTTTTGAACAATTCT
Source organism: Apodemus agrarius (assembly GCA_964023405.1). NCBI lineage: Eukaryota > Metazoa > Chordata > Mammalia > Rodentia > Muridae > Apodemus > Apodemus agrarius. The sequence goes on along the minus strand of OZ030007.1, from coordinate 144,535,443 downwards.
TTCCTGTCTGATCCTGCTAGGAAACATTTGAAAGCAGTCCCATGGTGCCTTCTTCAATATGCTTGGGATAAAGATTTATTTGTTATTCAAAAGTACACAATATATTGTTTAATGGGAAAGATGAGCTTGACAATTTCCCATGTTCAGTTATCATGCTTAACTGATTTATTTTTGTTACATACCCTACTGTGACTTAATCTAATACGAATAACAATGATCATGATTTGCTACTTCTATTTGTTTTCCATCAGAGAGTAAAAGTAATTAGAGGTCATTTAAGTAATAAAACAGGGTAAGATTAATACCCTTATTGAGTGTAGTTGTTACTACTGATCCAGGGACCTGACTTAATACTTATATTTTACTTCCCAATTAACTTCACACGCAGTTGTTTATTGAACTATGCACTAGGCTAAGGACAGTCACTGTGACCTTGAGTTGGCCCCGTGTTGAGGGCAAGGATCAAGCTTATTCTCCAGACCGCAGGTTAATGATGCATATCATGGAATGCCTAGTAGGCAAGCAACAGTTTTGCTACATAAACATTTCTGTGGGAAGATTAATGTTGACATAGCATCTATTCCTAAATAAAATGAAGCCCAGAGAAAACATTTGGTATAGTCAAAGTATTCACTTATTATGGAATAAAAACAAACCATGTAATCATACACACACACACACACACACACACACACACACACTCATGCATGCACATATCCTAGTTTGGTTTCTGTTGCTGCGATAGAGAGGATGGCCAAAAGCAGCTTAAGGAGGAAAAGAATTTAATAGATCTGCAGGTTATGGTTCATAATTTATGGAAACCCAGGCAGCAATTAAAGGCAGGAACTTGAATCTGTAAACATTGAGGAACTCTGCTTACAGACATTAAGACATGTATTCAGCTGTCTTTCTCATATACTCTACAGCCATTGGTCCAACAGCAGTGGCATCTTTACATTGCTTGTACCTCCTAAGTAGATCAACAACTAAAATGAACTTTTTTTTTAGCAGACATAAGGCTAATCTGAGGAAAGCATTTCTGCAAGGAAGAGCCAGTTTTCTACGTGTGCAAAGTCAACAAACATTATTTGGCATCACACAAAGAAAGTAACTTGTGAAAATATACTTAAAACACTGACATTTAATATGTTTGGCATTTCAGTGTGATTTTGTTGAAATGTTTTATACTTTATAATTTTGATATAATTAACAATGGTTCATACTCTTTATTTTTTATTTTCTATATTCTTTGTTTACATTCCAAAGGTTTTCCCCTTTCCCAGTTCCTCCTTCACCATATGTCCCATAAGTCCTCTTCCCCCCACACACCTATTCCCCAATCATCCCCCCACCACCACCACCATTTCTCTGTTCTGGTACTCTCCTACAAAACTGGATCCAGTCTTTTCAGGACTAGGGTCCTCTCCTTCCTTCTTCTTGGGAATCTTTTGACTTGCTAATTGTGCCTTGAGTATTCAGAGCTTCTGGGCTCATTAATATCCATTTATCATACTTTTTAATTAGAATATAGGTGGCACTGAGAACCCAGAGGGAAACCAATTGCCTTCTACAGCAATCCCCTCAAGCCAGACGACCTCTCTATTTCACATTCTGAGCTTCTGCAGAAAGAAGGAAGAAACTTATTGGATGGGGAAGATTAAAGGGGAAAAGAATTCATGATTGAGAGGTACATACTTACTGTTGACTATCTCAAATTCTCACCACTGAAATACTGTTGAAGGGCTTCTAATTATTGAGAATATATTGTGGAATATAATCCTCTCTCATTAAACAATTATTTTCTATGTTAAAATACTGTTTTATTCATAAAACAATTTTAGTTAAGATTAAAACTTTTCATTACATATGTTCAGATCTTTGACACTGCAACATGATATGATCATTTGCAAAGTAAACTGCACATCATAGCTATAAAATTTGAGACAAAATTTCATAATGTTTTAAGATTATATTATTGTGTTTTATTGGCCTATAATTATAAGTATCACAGGTCCCATGTGAATGACAGACTAGTATCATTACACAGTTTCTTGTTTCTTAATAAATAATAAGCAGTTTTCTATGTTGATGAGTTCTACATGTTTTCTATATATCTTGTTACATTACATAAATAATACTATACCAAGATGGTATCAAATGTTATTTAACCAACCCATTACACTTAATACTTAATTTTGTATTGAAATAAATGGCTTTTTGGATTCAATTCTGCAAAATATCTATTTTGTAAAATATTGCAATATTTTGCAACTACATTGGAAATCCACCAAGAAGACCTTCATGAAATTAAAAGTTACTACATTAAGCTACTGAATGCAAGATAAAGATGACGCTAGAGAGCAAATATAACAGCATAGAAGTGCTTGACACAAGGCCAAGATCTGCAAAGGAATATGGAAACAGAAGTCAGGTCACATCAGGGTTATCCTTTAAAGACTCAGGGAAGCAATGTATCTCAAGAAATGTATTCAGTTTTCCTCACTGTTTCATTATAGTTGATTGGCTGCAGAAAATATCATGGGGTCACATTGGCACCAATAAGAGAAGCCCAGGAAGGGTGAACCTTAACTGAGAAATTGTCTCAACCAGATTGCAATGTGAGTATATTTCTGTTGGACATTTTCTTGAAAATGAATGATGGGAAATTTCCTAGCACATTGTTATTGGGACACACCTTGGACAGACAGGTCTGAGCTGTATAAAAAAAGCAAGATGAGCAAGCCATGGTGGGTAAGCCAGTAAGCACTGTTTCTCCTTGGCCTCTGCTTCACTTCCTGCACCCAGGTTTCTGCTTGAACAGCTACTCCATTCTCTCAGTGATGGGATGTTACCAGCAAGTATAAAATTCCTTTATTTTTTATTTCCATTCATTTTATTGGCAAATATTTTCCTTCTCCATGTTAGCTGTGATTAGTGTTTTACAAAAGAATCACATACTAAGCAGAATATTGTGAAAGACCTATTTTAATAGACAAATATGTTAGTAGGTAAAAAGTTAATTTCAATACAATGTGAATGGATGAAAGCAGATAAGCATGTGGCATATCTATTTGGTGTAGGAGGCCTGTGCATTGTTATGGGTGAGTATATTTTGCACTGCCCAACACTTATTATAACTCGGATAACCTTAGTAGTTGGATAATAACTATATTAGCAGTATATTCTTGAAAACAGGAGGCAAATGTTAGGCTACAACTTTCTGTTTGGTTCTCCTTAAGCTGTTAACTATACTGAAGTGGTGTGTAGATGGGAAAACCAGGAAGACACAATATGGACCATTCACGACACTAGTGACAAACAAGAATCAGGTGAGAGGAAGAGAAGGGATGCTCTTCAGGCTTCAGTCAGCCTCCTTCCTTTCAGTTTTACAAGCTCATATTTTTCTTTTTCTTTTAAAGGGCTTCAATTATTTCCACATAAACCTAATAAATGCAAAAGTGTCTTGATGGAAGAAATCTGTGCTCTGGTACCCATTTTGACATTATGAATACAGGACAACCTACATGACCTCTCCCCTCCTTGGTTTCAACATCTACAAAATGTAAAAATTGAAGTCAACATTTCAACAAACATCTTTTTTTGATCCAAATGAAAAACCAACTACCCAGTCACCTTGAAACATCAGTGAAGGCTTAATTATTGTGTTTTAGACAGTGTCTGTTATTTACCAACAAAGACATTTCTCAGGAACTGTTCTTAGGAAAATTCTCTACTGTACAAACATTAGAGCCTCTATGTGAATACAAACTGGGATGGTTTATACAGTCCAAATATATGTGCTTTACAGTAGACAAAAGTAACAATGTCTATCTATCTATCTATCTATCTATCTATCTATCTATCTATCTATCATATTGCCTATATATTATCATACTTGAAATTTTCTTTAAAACCATGTATAAGGGCACTTCTTGTAATGCCAGCACATGGAGATAGCACAGAACAATTAAGATCAGGATCTATTACAGTTACATATATTTTTCAACACTATCCTCTGATACATGAATCCCATCTCAACAACTCAATCACCAAATATAATTTCTTTAAAACCATTGGTCAGGAATTTATTCTGCAAATAGTAATTTCTCTGATTAAAAATACACTTAAGTACTTTTATGATTGAGTATCACAATATAATATGTTGGTATTTGTTTATGGGTTTATATCCATTTAGGCATATTAACATTATCAAAATAATGCATTAAAATATTTGTGAGCATCCAAGGGTATCCTTTTTTCCCATTCAGATATAATTTGATATTATACTGTGAAATACTATTTTTTAAAACTTACATTTTTATACTCTAAACCTTGATGTTTATTGCTTCGAATAAGGCTATTATGTAATCATAAGATTAAATAAACATTGTTTTCATGAAACTATCAGCATTGTATTTATCCTGAGAATGTTTGTACTTTAAATGATTCCATCAGTAGTTTATTTCAAGAAGTTAACTGTTATATTCAGTTATTGAACGTTTATTCAAAATGTCCAATATGTTTATTCAAAATTATATATATGCTTGAAATTAGGCTTTCCATAAAAATAGGAATAATAAAAACTTCACAAGAGCCCATTGGACTAGACAATGCTAAATACTTTGTCCAGTGACAAAGGGGACTCTTCCTGAATTCAAAAGAGACAAGGCAGTTTGAAAGTTCTTGCTGGACTTTCTGATTACGTCAGTATGACTAATGTTCCTGACTGAGCAGCTAGACAAGTCACTAAGGAGTTCTTTAGTTTTCCTGAGACACAGTCAAGTTTGTATACCAGATGTCATAGTTACTTTTTATATTGTTGTGATTAAATATCCTAGTAAAAGATAATTAGTGGAGGAGTACTTTTATTCAATTCAATTTGGCTCCCAAAGGCTGAGGTTTCCTTCCTCGGCTGGATTTGATTGGCAATAAAAAATTTCTGTGATATCACTATCTCCTGAGAGGCTCCGCCAGAGCCTGACATATACAGAGGTGGATGCTCCCAGCCAACCATTGTACTGAGCACAGGCTCCCCAATGGAGTAGTTAGAGGAAGGACTGATGGAGATGAAGGGGTTTGTAACCCCATAAGAACAACAACAATATCAACCAACCTGAGGACCCAGGGATTAAACCACAAACCAAGGAGTATACATTGAGGACACATGACTCCAGTTGTATATGTAACATAGAATGGCATTTTTGGGCATCTATGGGCAAAGAGGTCCTTGGTATTGTGAAGGCTTGATGCCTCAGTGTAGGGGAATACAAAGAACTGAAGGTGGGAGTAGTTAGGTGGGTGGGACACACCCTCATAGAAGCAGGAGGGGGATATCTGGAAAAGGGATAACATTTGAAACGTAAATAAATAAAATATCCAATAAAAACATTCAAGAAAAATAAATAATTGCTGTACAGCCAATGGCTGGGCAATTAGACTGAAGCTGGACCTGGAGGATTAAGGGACTAGGATCTTGGGAGATGGATCAGGTATTTGCCATGATTAGACCTACAGAAAGAAAATCATCAGAAATGTAGGTAAGAAGGAATGTGATCCCAGAAGGGATGCCCAGAAGCATCCTAGGCAGCAAAGACTAGGGAGCTGCACAGAAGGAGCCAGAGCAACAAAGATAAAATACAGATTTAGAGGGTTTTAAATAAGGATAACAGGAAGGAAATGTGTGCTAGAGGTGGGGAGGATGAGAACAGCCCAGCCTTTGAGCTAGTCAAGGCACATTATAATTGAATGCTCTCTCTCTCTCTCTCTCTCTCTCTCTCTCTCTCTCTCTCTCTCTCTCTCTGTGTGTGTGTGTGTGTGTGTGTGTGTGTGTGTGTGTGTGTGTGTTTCATTTGCAAATCCAAAAAGCTACTGGTTCGTTGCACACGTGTACAACTTGCTGGTGCAACTTGTGGGAACCAAAGGGGTGTAGCTAAACTTGCAATAACACAGCAGAAACCTGAGGCACCTGATCACATTACATCCATAATCAAGAAGCAGTCAATGAAGAATCCATGTGCTCAGCTGATTCTCTCTTTGTGTCATAGTAGAGATCATAGCCCAGGAAATGGTTCCACCTAGAGTGGGCTGATCTTTCCAGCTCAATTATCTGAATCTGAATACTATTCTAAGGCATGCTCAGAGACTTGTCTGCCAGATAATTTTAACTTTTATCAATATTTTACACTTGAGAGGAACCAGCCACACAGAGATTCAACCTTGTTAAATCTTTATCATATCTTCTCCACTGCACTCCTCTGCAAGACAGAATGACACATCACCAAAAATCAAGTGATATTTCATTTTTATTTCTGACAGTTACAATATGTTTGGAGAAAACTTTTAACAATAGCAAATTCTGACCAACTTGAAAAGAGATCCATATAACTTCAAATTACTTAGTAGCCAGTGCAGTAAGTGGCAAAAAATGATTTTTCTACTTTTGCAGGACAGCTGAATATTTTACTATACTTTTCAACCATTAAATGACTGACTAAATCAATGTTTCATATGGATCCGTCATGTACATACTGCACAGGGGCATTACTCTGTCCTGTTTTTCAAACACTGAGACTGAGGAACTCATGCAACATATTTTGTTGTGGCATTTACAGACATTGTTACAGTATGACTGTAAGTATTAAGGCAGATTTTTTAAAATTTATAAATCAAAACAGTTAATTAAATGTGTTACATTCTCTCCATATCATTCTTTAAAATACAAGTTAAAATAATTTTATTTTGTTTATATTGCTGTCTTGTTATTGAAGAGTGGAGACAGATGTGAGAATTTCCCTAGAAGGCTTAGATGTGACCATTTTTGTCTTGCTGTCAAGTTCTTTTACATGGATATATTGGGCCATTTCAAGGTTGCATATCCCATACATCATATCATGAACCACACTTATACATTTCTTGTTGTTTATAATAAAAGATAAATTGCCAAAAAAGTCAAATGCCAAAAAATGGCAGTTTAATGGTCATGGTCAGATAATAGGTGGTAGTTGCAATGACCAGACCCAGGTGTTACATTTTTGAGATTAGTATATATAGCTGATACCTGAGAATGCTCTGACATAGGTCACCATTCATGGCTTTAAACAAGTCAAATCTGGACACTGAGTCAGTATATACTTTTTATATACCAAGGGAAAATTCAGACAAAGAAATCCAAATCCAAAGATACAAGAAGCTTTTCTGTTTTATACTTCTGTTTCTTCTTTCATCCTTATCTTTCATTGTCCCATTGCTAATTTTTTTAACATAACTCATTTCTTCAGTGTCTAGTAAGAAAGTGTCAGTTGAATTCAGCAGCTGACGTACTACTTATCAACTACTGGGAACTCAGCTACTGTGTTCTAATCATCTCAGTCATCAGCTGCCAACTTACCCTTTTGGACTGATGCATGCTCCCCTTGATCTTTTGATTTTCCTTGCACAAAATTCCTGGCACTTCTAGAATGCCATAGTCATTTCGAGCATTCAAAGAGAGGTGGTTCTGTTTCCCATCCTTCAGCACCCTCACAACATTGGTACAGCACAGGAATGACATTTGGACATTTGTAGTTACTACAGCTTTTTCAGCTCTCACATGAAAAAAATAGTAGTATAACAGAAAAACTATAGTTTAACAGAGAGACTTGCTGTTGCCAGTTGAGTAGTGTTCCCTCAAAACCCCCACATAGATGTCCTCAGCACACATTAAAATACAATTACTATTGGAGGTATCACCTTGATCAAGGAGGATGACATTGATAAATGTCAAATGTGTGGACACTAATCCTGAAGGATTGGCTACCTCATAAGGTAGAAGGACCTGGAGAGATTGTATAGTTCTCACAGTGTATGTTGCACATGTCTGAGGACCCAAGTGTGTTCCCTGCAACACAACAAAAGTGTACTGGCTTATGCTCATAATCCTAGTTTTAGGGAAGTGAATACAGTTTGATTCCTAAGGCTTACTAACCAGCCACCATAGTGTCATGGTAAGCTTTAGAACATGTGGAGACATTATTCACAATATATATGGAAGAATACTCCAGGAATAACATCTTTTTGTCCCCTTGCGTCGACAGGTATACACACCTTCCTGGGTACCTGCCACACACATACACAAACACACATATACAGGAAACTGAATACATCTATATTCAATACACACACACACACACACACACACACACACACACAGAGAGAGAGAGAGAGAGAGAGAGAGACAGACAGACAGACAGACAGACAGACACACACACACCATCACTATCATCATCATCATCATCATCATCATCATCATCATCATCACTTAGGGATAGTGCAAAGGCTTTTATAGGGACACAGAAATGAGAGCCAAATGAAAGCTAAGAGGAGAAATCTCTGGAAAAATATAACACCGAGTTGACACATTGGATGTGAAATCTTCTGAGAAGACTTATTTTAACTCTTTAAATAACCCAGTCTGTTTCATTTTGTTATAATCATCCCTTGATCCCCTAAAAAAGAAACATGCCCACATAAGAAAGTATCAGATAAACTCTGACAAGGACTCGGGACACAGGTGAGGATATCATCCTCTGTGTCAGTCTGATAAAACCTGATGTGTTTATTACACATCTGCTGTGAGCCAGGTGTTGATTTTAATTGATTAATTGATTTATTTTCAGATGATTAGAATTCTCATTACATAGCTGCTAAAACTGAGTACTGAAGGCTTGGCCAACATCCAAAGTTAGTATGTCGTCATGTTGTGCATTAAACTGGAGTTTCTCTGATTCAAATCTGGGCATTTTTCTATTGTAGCACATCTATGTTTGCTAGGGGTTTTTGGTGTTTTGTTTTGATGTTTTTGATTATTGCTTTATTTTTTTAAGCTTGACATTTGCTAGAGTGATTTTGAAAGAAGGAATCCGAACTTAGAAAATCCATGTATCTGACTGGCCTGTGAGAAAGCCAAGCCTCTAGAATGTTTTCTTTTTTTTCTTTTTCTTTTTCTTTTTTCCTTTTCTTTTTTTCTTTTTTCTTTTTCTTTTTCTTTGTTTCCTATTTCTCTTTTTATTGAATATAATCTTCATTACATTTCTGTAGTGGCTATTCCTGGTTGTCAACTTGACTATATGTGGAATGAACTACAATCTAGAATTGGAAGGCTCACCTATGATCCTAATTTGGAGGCTCAGAGACATAAGTTTCTGACCTGAACTTAGCATGGAGATCTTGAAGCATGGATTCCAGTCAAGGTCATCTGGGATTAAAGGTGTGGAGACATACACCTTTAATCCCAGACTTCAAGTTCATCTGGGATTAAAGGTGTACACCTTTAATCTGGGCTACACCTTCTACTGGAGACATATATAAGGACATTGAAAGAAGGAAGACTGATTCTTCCTTGCCGGCTTGCTTCGTCTAACTACATAGAGACTGCCCATACGATCTGTGACTCTAGAGAACCCAGACTAATACAGAAGTGGTACCGGGAGTGGTTCTAGAGGAGCAGAAGTATAAGGATGAATGTTTCAAAATTTTGGAGTTGGTTGGTTGACCCACCAGCACTCTCAATTACTGAAACCTCTCCAAATTCTCTCCCTCCTGGGAGCTCGGGGGATATTGAAAACCCATGGATGAAACTATATTCCAAGCTTAAAGAAGCCAAAGCCTTTGATTATCTTGATGAATTAGGTGATTCGGTGGTATACAATACGTTCTACAAGTTGGGGAAAAAACCGGAAAATGATTTTGCTGGCTTGTTACTCTTAGCATCTCGGGAGAAAGCAATGAAGGAAAGGAAGGAGTTGTGTGATAAAATCGAACAGCTCCAGACTCAAGTAAACAATCCAAAAGTTTCCAAGTGTGCCCTTGAAGAGAGTCTTCTTTCCAGCAGCCATAGAGCTCAAGTGAGCAGGAAGTAGCAACCACTTTGAATTCATTGGTAACACATATGCGTATCAGAGGATGGGAAATAAATCCAACCAAAATTCAAGGACCATCTACCTCAGTGAAATTCTTAGGAGTACAATGGTGTGGGGCATGCAGAGATATTCCTTCTAAGGTGAAAGATAAGTTATTGCACCTGGCCCCTCCCACCACCAAGAAAGAAGCACAACGTTTAGTGGGTCTATTTGGATTTTGGAGACAGCACATTCCTCATTTGGGTGTGTTACTCAGGCCTATTTACCAAGTGACAAGGAAAGCTGCTAGCTTTGTGTGGGGCCCAGAACAGGAGAAGGCTCTTCAACAGGTTGGAGCCTCTGGCAGGCCCCTGTAGGTGAATCACAGAAGAGACCTTTGGGATTTTGGAGCAAAGCTTTACCGTCATCCGCAGACAACTACTCTCCCTTTGAAAAACAACTCTTGGCCTGCTATTGGGCCTTAGTGGAAACTGAACGTTTGACAATAGGACACCAAGTTACTATGCGACCTGAACTCCCCATCATGAGTTGGGTGTTATCAGACCCTCCAAATCATAAAGTAATGCCATCTGCTGCCAAGCATGCACCTATAGCCTCATGGGGTGTTCCCTATGACCAGCTGACTGAAGAAGAGAAGACTAGGGCCTGGTTTACTGATGGCTCTGCACATTATGCAGGCGCCACCCAGAAGTGGACAGCTGCAGCATTACAACCCCTTTCTGGGACAACCCTGAAAGATACAGGTGAAGGAAAATCTTCACAGTGGGCAGAACTTCGGGCAGTGCACATGGTATTACAGTTTGTTTGGAAGAAGAAATGGCCAGATGTACGATTGTTCACTGACTCATGGGCTGTAGCCAATGGATTGGCTGGATGGTCAGGGACGTGGAAAGATCACGATTGGAAAATTGGTGAGAAAGACATTTGGGGAAGAAGTATGTGGATAGATCTTTCCAAGTGGGCAAAGGATGTGAAGATATTTGTGTCCCATGTAAATGCTCACCAAAAGGTGACTTCAGCTGAGGAGGAGTTCAACAATCAAGTGGATAAAATGACGCGTTCTGTGGACAGTCAGCCTCTTTCCCCAGCCACCCCAGTTATTGCCCAGTGGGCACATGAGCAAAGTGGCCATGGTGGCCGAGACGGAGGTTATGCTTGGGCTCAGCAACATGGACTTCCACTCACCAAGGCTGACCTGGCTACAGCTGCTGCTGAATGCCAGATCTGCCAACAGCAGAAACCAACACTGAGCCCCAGATATGGCACCATTCCTCGAGGTGACCAGCCTGCAACCTGGTGGCAGGTTGATTACATTAGACCACTTCCCCCATGGAAAGGACAACGTTTTGTTCTTACTGGAGTAGATACTTATTCCGGTTATGGATTTGCCTTTCCTGCGCGTAATGCTTCTGCCAAAACCACCATCCGTGGACTCACAGAATGCCTCATCTATCGTCATGGTATTCCACACAGTATTGCTTCTGACCAAGGAACTCATTTCACAGCCAGAGAAGTGCGGCAGTGGGCCCATGATTATGGAATTTACTGGTCTTACCATGTTCCCCATCATCCTGAAGCAGCTGGTCTGATAGAAAGATGGAATGGCCTTTTCAAGCAGGATGAGGAAGGATGACCCATCAGGAATGAAGGTATGGGTCAATCCTCCAGGAAAAGAGCCAAGACCTGCTGAGGTGCTTGCTGAAGGTGAAGGAAATACAGAATGGGTAGCAGAGGATGGTAGTTATAAATACCAGCTAAGGCCACGTAACCAGTTGCAGAAACGAGGATTATAAGTAATATGAATGCTTCTATCTTATTTTGTTAAGGATACATTTGTCTTCCAATTCCTTTAACATCAATTGGTATTGAGACACTAAAAGAATGTTCCCAAGGGACATTGCCCCATTGTAAATTTACAAATGCGTTTGTGATTGTACGAGGAATAGTTATATCATGTTAGGCGTATTCACGACCTTGTTATTGTTTCATGTGGACATGAGATATTATCTGTGTCAAGTTGACAAGGGGTGGATTGTAGTGGCTATTCCTGGTTGTCAACTTGACTATATGTGGGATGAACTACAATCTAGAATTGGAAGGCTCACCTATGATCCTAATTTGGAGGCTCAGAGACATAAGTTTCTGACCTGGACTTAGCATGGAGATCTTGAAGCATGGATTCCAGTCAAGGTCATCTGGGATTAAAGGTGTGGAGACATACACCTTTAATCCCAGACTTCAAGTTCATCTGGGATTAAAGGTGTACACCTTTAATCTGGGCTACACCTTCTACTGGAGACATATATAAGGACATTGAAAGAAGGAAGACTGATTCTTCCTTGCCGGCTTGCTTCGTGGGACTGAGCAACTGCAAGATCCTTGGACTTCCATCCACAGCTGCTGCTGACTACTGTTGGGGAGTTGGACTACAGACTGTAAGTCATCGACAAATTCCCTAACTACATAGAGACTGCCCATACGATCTGTGACTCTAGAGAACCCAGACTAATACAATTTCAAATGGCAAAACCTTTCCTGGTTTCCCCCCTCCCCAAAAATCCCCAACCCCTTCTCCCACCGCCTGCCTCCAAGTATATGCCCCTACACCTGACCCACTCCCACCTCCCATCCTCCTCGATTTCCCTTTGTTGGGGCATCTACTGAGCCTTCACCTGAACATGGACCTTTCCTCCCACTGATGCCCAACAAGGCCTTCCTCTGCCACACTTTTGGCTAGAACTATATGTACCCCTTCGTTGATGGTTTAGTCCCTGGGAGTTCTGAGGCATCTGGTTGGCCTACATCGTTGTTATTCCTATGGGGCTGTAGACTACTTCAGCTCCTCTGAGCCACCCTCCAACTCCTCCATTGGGGACCTCATTCCAGACCAGTGGTTGGCTGCTAACACCTGCTTCTGCATGTATAAGGCTCTGGCAGGGCCCCTCCAGAGACAACCATGGAACACTCCTTTTGGTATGCACTTCTTTTCATCCATAATAATGTCAGGCGGTTGGTGACTGTGTATAGGATGAATCCCCAGGTAGGGTAGTCTCTGGGTGACCATTACTTCAGTCTCTGCTCCACACTTTGTCTCCTTCATTGCTCCTGTGAGTATTTTGTTCCCTTTCTCAGAGGAACAAAAGCACTCTCACTTAAGTCCTCTTTCTTCTTGAGCTTCCTCTGCTTGGTGAATTGTAACTTGTTTATTTTGAGCTTTTGGGCTAACATCCACTTACCAGTGAGTGCATACCATGTGCTTTCTTTTGTGATTGACTTATCTTGTTCAGGATGACACTTTGTAGTTTCATCCATTTGCTTAAGTATTTCATGATCATTGTTTTTAATAGCTGAAAAGCACTCTATTTTGTGTGTGTGTGTATGTGATATATATATATATATATATATATATATATATATATATATCTTACAGTTTATATATCCATTTCTCTATTGAAGGACATATGTGTTCTTTCCAGCTTCTGGCTATTATAAATAATGTAGCTATGAACATAGTGGGGCATGTGTCCTTATTGCACTTAGAAGCATCTTCTGGGTATATGCCCAGGAGTGGTATGGCTTGGTCTTCAGGTAGTACTATGTCTAATTTTCTGAGGAATTGCCAAATTGATATCCAAAGTAGTTTTACCAGCTTATAATCTCTCCAACAATGGAGAAGTATTCCTCTTTTCCCATATCCTCTCTAGCATCTGCTGTCCCCTGAGTTTTTCATTTTAGACATTCTGACTGGTATGGAATCTCATGATAGTTTTGATTTGCATTTCCCTGGTAACTGAGGATGCTAAACATTTCTTTAGGTACTTTAGAGCCATTCAAGTTTCCTCAGTTGAGAATTCCCTGTTTAGATCTGTACCCCCTTTTTTAATAGTGTTATTTGTCTCTCTGGGAACTAACTTCTTGAGTTCCTTGTATACATTGGATATTAGCCCTCTATAGGATGTAGGATTGGTAAAGATCTAGCCTGGAAAGGCTTGATGCAGCGATGTAGGGGATTACCAAGGCAGAGAAGAGGGAGGGAGTTGATTGGGGAATGGGTGGAGGGAAGAGGGCTTATGGAACTTATGGGGAGGGGAGAACCAGGAAAGGAGAAATCATTTGGAATGTAAACAAAGAATGTAGAAAATTTAAAAAAAAAAGAAAAATAGGTTATTTGTATTTTTCTGCATGCTGACCTCTAGTTGATCCAGCATCTTTTGTTAAAAGTGCTGTCAATTTTCCGCTGGATGTTTTTAGCTCCTTTGTCAAATGTCAAGTGACTGTACCTGTGTGGGTTCTTTTCTGGGTCTTCAGTTCTATTCCAGTGATCTTCCTGCCTGTCTCCATACCAATATCACCAAGATCCCTCAGACACTGAACCACCATCCAGGCAGCATACATCAGCTGATATGAGGCTCCCAACACATATACAGCAGATGATCGCCAGGTCTGACCTCAGTGAGAGAAGATACACCTAACCCTGGAAAGACTTGAGACCCCAGGCAGTGGGGAGGTATGGTGGGACAAGGGTGCTGGTAGGGATGGAGACATCCTCTTGGAGATGAGGGAGAATGTATGGGATGAGGAACAGCCAGAGAGGAAACCAGGATGGGGATAACGACTGGACTGTTAAAAATGATTTAAAAAAAAAAGGAATGCATACTAACAATACAAAAAAAATAACATAACATAAATCTTATATTACATAATAATTTTCATACGTGTAAATTAAATAGTTTGTGGTAGGTAAAAATCCCAAAATAATATAAATAACATGCAGTTACTTGTAAGCAGTTATTTTTTACCACAAGAAGTCACAGCTCAGATTTTATTACAGATACTCTGATGATTGTTATTCCCACTGGCAGACAAGCATTTGTCCTTTACTTGTGTATTGTATTGAAGAGATGACACGAAATCGGTCTGCAGTCTTACATGCTTTGTTATGTTTCAGAATAAACTCAATTTTTTGTTATCTAGAAAATGACGATTAAGGCAAGACAATTTACTGCAATCAGACAAAGTGTGCCCAAGGATGATCACGCCATTCCCTCTCTCTTTTTTCACTCCGCACCTTAACTTGTGATTTCGAATTGCCATATGTGATACATACAGAGTTCTCGAAATAATTCCAGTGACTTTCATAAGAAGTGATGGCTGCTCTTGTAAGGGAGAGAGTGTGGAGCCATTGGATATTGAATTGTATTGCAGAGGTCTGAAACTAACACAAGCTTTTAATTTGTAACTTTACAAATTTGAGAAAAGAAGAGGGGGGAGGAAGAAATAATGTCAGGGAGGAAATTAAGAGGATTAGAAAGCATTCCTAAGTATTTATGCTTTATTCCATGTTAACCTTATTGTAGCTTCAGATTCACCTGGTGTACTCTTAACTCAAAAGTGTAGCAGAGGAGACCTAAAGATCAACAACAGGTCAGGACCACTCTGTTATTATTAGCAGATCTCAGAGTGAAGAAAGTGTCCTTAAGAGTTGTTCTTCTTACCTTTCCCTTCCCATACCCACATTGTTGCTAGACAATAAGAAAGTAATAACAGGCTCTCAAATCTCATTATTTAAAATAATATATTTTGACATTTTTGCAACATTTGTTGTGTGGAAATTTTCCCTTCCTTTAAAAATATGTTATTTTTCACCCTTCATTATTAAAGGGCCCAACAAAGTAGTAAAGTTAAAGGGCACTTGCCTGTCACCATTTCCTGGTGTGATTTTATTCCTCAGACCCAGTACAGGGGAGAAGGCTCATGTTACCAGATACATGTGTCTTTTTTCTATCTCTAGACATGGCAAGGTTTTAAATAATGCAAAGAATGTTCAAAGGAAACATAAAGAAGTATTAATCATATACATAGAGAGGGACCAGCATTTGTATTGTTTTTGTACAGGGAGAGAGGATGGAATAGGAGGTGGGAGACTGGAGTCATATCTCATAGACTGACATACTTATGAGCATTTGAGATGATATTCTGGGTTGGCAAAGAAAATAAAGGAAAGTTTACATACTTCCTCATTTAGTGCTTTAATTTTACATTTAGCTGTTCAAGGTATATTTTAAGAATATTTTAAATTAAATGTGTACTTTAACCAAAGCCTTGGTGAATAGGGGAAAACTAAGGGGTTGTCACTATCTCCTTCCTTCTCTATTTACCCTCTTCCCACTCTTTAAAGGCTTCTCTTTCCCATGTCCTTGGCCAGTTCACTTGTATCCTGCTATTTCTCTCTAGTGTTCCCACCCCAGCTAACTTGGGAATGGTCACCTTTTACTTTTCTAGTTTCTGCAGGTATGCAGTCACATTTGAATATTTGAAGCACTGGGCTCCCTAGAGGTGCCACAAAGTTAGCTACTGCTTATGTTTACTGACATAAATAATCTTCTGATGTTTGGATATATATGAAAATGAACATTAAGTGATTATATTTACTTTGCTTATAACTCTCTTCTATAACTGAAATACTAAATAGAGCTCTTCATATGTAAAAAAATATGTCTTAGGTTGTTATCTGCATATACATGATGAACAATACATTCATCATCTTGGTTTTTTTAACATTATGGATTTTATGAAGATAAAAGGCATGGTGCTTGCTTGCCAGTTACAGGAAATAACCAACAAGGTCAAAGGTCAAAGTAAATAATGTGGCTGAAGGATTTTACACACTAAACATGTTATCTGAATGTGTGTGTATGTGTTTGTGTGTGTGTGTGTGTATGTGTGTGTGCGTGTGTGTGCGTGCGTGCGTGTGTGTGTGTGTGTGTGTGTGTGTGTGTGTGTAAAAAGCATGCATGCTTGTGTATTCTTTATATTTATTTTAGTAGTGAAAATAAGTAAGGAAAAAAAAGACGTTGGTAGTTGATGGGAATGATGTTTTTTAAATTATCTGATGAGGAGCCTGTGGTAGAAAAGGAAAAAATGATTTGGGAAAAAGTATGTCTCAAGAGTCTATGTGCTGATATTTCCAATAGGAAATGTTCATTTGGAGTTGCTCAACCACCATCACCAGCAAACAGCAGGCCCTGATTGCTTCTCCTTCCATGCACAACTGGGAGAACCACAGTTCTCTGGGTCTTCCAAACCATATTAAATACGAATGATAAAAATATTTTGCTTACAACATCAATTTTTATCTTTTAAACCCAGTGTAATGACTTCTCATATTTTTCTTGCCAATTAGAGAAATACTATTTTACTTGCAATATTTTCTTATTTTCCTCCACTTTTAAAACAGTGCATTACCAAAAAAACTCATTTTACCTTCTCTCAAAATTACTTCCTTCCATTACCTAGGATTAGGGAGATGATGTGAACAGGTAAAGAACATTATTGCTTGTGGACATCTCAAGTGATCTTTGTGGAAGTGAATTAGAATACGAAGGTTCTCCACATTATCTTTTCTGTTCCTACTAATCAGAATGATCATTGAGTACCAAGGAAGTGTGTGAGTCTGTGTGTCTTGTATACTTATTGCATTTGCCACTGCTTCTGACAGAATTCACAGCAAGATGAGCTTTCTGAACATTAATGGTAGAGTTTTCATTTTCCTACTCCCCAAAAAAGCTTTTGATTTTTGGCAGCATGATGATTCTTTAGGGAAAAGAAATCAGTTATCTCCATGAAACTTTTTTCCATTCAAATAGTAAAAGTTATTTTAAAACCTAAAAGAGTAAAAGTCTACTTGCTTCTGATTTTCTTTGATGTAAGATTACCTGTTAAATCAACCTGGTGGATTGTCCATCACAAGTGTCTAGGGACACACTCCAAATGATTAGTTCCATAGACTGCCCTAGGTAGTGAACCATCCATCACAAGTCTGCAGCCTCTACCATATCTCTGGTTCCAGTTCTGTATTAAGGTAGGAGTCTAGATAGAGATCACACTCAGTTTAATGTCTAAGTGCATAGAAATAAGAAGGTATTACGCCACATACACAGCCTCAAGAGTGTTTTCTAAAGAAAATGTGAACCAAGAAATAGCCAAGAAATGTTGACAAGGTCTGGAACATCATGTGCTTTACTCCTTTCTTCATGAGAATATCACAGAGGAAACTATTCCATTTGGGATCCTGTGCTCAGTCCATTGGTTGGCTGTGAGCATCCACTTCTGTATTTGTCAGGCAGCAGCAGAGCCTCTCAGGAGACAGCTATATCAGGCTCCTGTCAGCAAGCACTTGTTGGTATCCACAATAGTGTCTGAGTTTGGTAACTGTATATGGGAATGATCCCCAGGTGGGATAGTCTCTGGATGGCCTTTTCTTTAGTCTCTGCTCCACATCCTTCAGTCTCTGCTCCACACATTGTCTCTCTATATCCTCACATGGGTATTTTTGATTCTGATTCTAAGAAGGACTAAAGTATCCACACTTTGGTGTTCCTTCTTCTTGAGGTTCATGTGGTCTGTGAATTGTATCATGGGTATTCCGAGCTTCTGGGCTCACTTATCAGTGAGTTCATACCATGTGTGTTCTTTTGTGACTGGATTATCCCACTCATGATGACATTTTCTAGTCCCATCCATTTGCCTAAGTATTTCAAGAATTCTTTTTAATAGCTGAGTAATATTCCATTGTGCAAATATATCACATTTTCTGTATCCATTCCTCTGTTGAAGGAGATCTGGGTTCTTTCCAGCTTCTGGCTATTATAAATAAGGCTGTTAGCACAGGGTCCCCAATGGAGGAGCTAGAGATAGGGCCCAAGGAGCTGAATGGGTTTGTAGTCCTATAGAAGGAACAACAATATGAGCCAACCAGTACCCCTAGAGATCCCATGGACTAAACCACCAACCAAAGAGAGCACATGGAGGGAACCATGTCTCCAGCAGCATATGTAGCAGAGGATGGCCTTGTTGGACCAATGAGAGGAGAAGTCCTTAGTCTGGTGAAGGCTCAAAGCCCTAGTGTAGGGGAATGCCAGGACAGGGAAGTAGGATTGAATGGGTTGGTGAACAGTGGGAAGAGGGATGGGACAGGGGTTTTTTGGAGGGGAAATGAGGAAAAGGGATAACATTTGAAATGTAAATAAAGAAAATATCTAATAAAAAATAATTTAAATAAACCTATAAAAATAGAGCCCAGAAGCACTAAATACTCAAGACACAAATAGCAAGTCAAATGATTCCCAAGAAGAAGAAAGGAGAGGACCCTGGGCATGTAAAGATTGCATCCAGTTTAGTAAAGAAACCGAGGGGGGAGGGGGAATGATTGGGGAATAGTTGGGGGGGAGAAGAACTATGGGAACTATGGTGGGTGGGAACTGGGAAAGGGGAAAGCCTTTGAAATGTAAACATAGAATATAGAAAATAAAAATAACTAAAAAAAATTTGGAATTATAAAAAACAAATGAAAATATTAATAATTTGGTTAAAATGTTATTCCACTTCCCATTTTCCCCTCCACAAGCCTTCATCTCTTCCTCCCTCCCCTGCCTCTATTAGGGTGCTCCCCCACCCACCCTCCCACCCACTCCTGCCTCAGTGTCCTAGCATTCCCCTATCTGTGTTGATCAAGACTTCACCAATTGGCTCCCCTCCCAGTGATGCCAGATAAGGCAATACTCTGCTATATATTCAACTGGAGCCATGTGTCCACCCATGTGTACTCTTTGGTTGGTTGTTTAGTCCCTGGGAGTTTTAGGGGTACTGGTTGGTTAATGTTGCTGTTCTTCCTCTGAGGTTGCAACATAATATTTTTAAAGTAGAGAGTAGGGATGTGTACTTCATAGAAATACATATAAACTGCATTAAAGTGTGAATATTTAAGTAAAGCAATGCCTTTGCCAACATATCTTCAGTTCCTTTGCATTTATAGGCACACTAGATACTAACATGTATATCAAATGGGAATAAGAATCATATAATTTTTGTTTTAATTGAGTAAGTTTAGCTCAGATTGTGATAGCTTTATTTGAAAGAGAATGTAATTTGTTATAGAGATGCAGCACTTATAAATGGAAACCTCAGAAACAGAAAATTGTGAGATGTTTATATATTAGCTATACTGATCTTTCTCTGCAGTAAGTTCCAGAATCATAATACAAATTAAATGGCTACATTTTTGCTAGATGTTGCTTAGTGGGGATAAGAAATTCACAATGTTAAGCTCTAATTAAAAAATGAAATTGAATTGTAGTTCCCTGGAAACATGGGCTGGTCAGACTCAATAAGTTTTACTTAATTTATCAAAAAATAATTGAATTGCTTACAGACAAAGACAAAATGCATACATCATTAAAGAAAGGCATGCTTCCTAGCCTTTTCTAATATGTATGCTTTCAATTATTGACCATCAGTTATAAATTCTTTGTATTTAACCCTATAGGAATACATATATGTATTCTATGTATATTTGAAGGCTAACAAATAATGTCCTTTAGAATAATGGGACTAATAGACTCACAAAAACTGTGACAGCACACATAGGGACTGAACCTGTGGAAACAGGGTCCCATGCTTAAACAAAAGGCTATCTGCAATTGATATCCACTTAGAAAGAGACAAATAGACTCCAATAGAATCTCATTGGGTATATTAACCAAAATTTTTTTATTTATTGGATATATTCTATATTTACAATTTATTTCCCTTTTTCTGGTTCCCCACTCCCAAAGGTCCCACATGCCCTTTATCCTCCCCCTGCTCCCTCATCCACCCCCTCCCACCTCACTATTCTTGTACTCCCCCACAATGATGTTTTGGTCCATTCTAGCACCAGTGTCCACTCCTTTCTTCTTGTGAGACATCACTTGATATGTCATTTATGTCTTTGGTGTTCCAAGCTTCTAGGCTAATATCCACTTATCAGTGACTGTATACCATGGGTATTCTGGACGTGATACTTCCGGAGGACCCAGCCATACCACTCCTGGGAATATACCCAGAAGATTCCCCAGCATGCAATAAGGATACATGCTCCACTATGTTCATAGCAGCCTTATATATAATAGCCACAAGCTGGAAAGAACCCAGATGTCCCTCAACAGAGGAATGGATACAAAAAATGTGGTATATATACACAATGAAGTACTATTCAGCCATTAGAAACAATGAATTCATGAAATTCTTAGAGAAATGGATGGAGCTGGAGAATGTCATACTAAGTGAGGTGACCCAGTCTCAAAAGAATATTAACCAAATTTAAGAGTCGGCTGCATGCCCAGTGGTAGAAGGCCAAAACAAAACAAGCACAATAATATTTTTGTACATCTTTTATCTCATACTTCTTTACCTTGGCATTGTTTATATTGCTTATCTTTTACATGTTTATTATTGTTTTCAATGCTGTGGTTTTTATGGGTTTAATGTGTGTTTCTTGGTGCTTTTCTATATTTTTAAAATATAGATTGCTGGATTGCTTAGGTGTTTGGGTTTTTGCTTTTGTTTGTTTTAATTTGTCTGTTTATTTGAGAGAGAAGGGGTGGGGGAATGTGTAGAATTAGATGTGTGGGTCTGTGGCAAGTATCTGAGAATGGTTGGGGAAGGAGAAGCCATGATCAGAAAAACCAGTACAACTTTTTTTCCAATGAAGATATGTTAAAACAGTTGAAAAATATATCACAGATACATTTCTCATCAACAATATTCATGTGTATTATACCTAGGGCTGTATCATACAAACTTAATCACTCTTTATATTTTAATCAAACATATGGATGTGAAAGAACACATGGAGCAGGATATAGCAGTGAGTAAAGGGAGGAGACAGAAAGGGGGAAATAATGTAATTATAGTCTAATTTCAAAAATAAAAAAATAAGTTTGAAAGGCAATTATTCTTTGTGATAGTTTACTTTTTAATTGACCTTTTAGTTTAAATGGCTGACTGGAATCATTTCATTATCCATGATATTTTGAAACTACCCATTTTTATTTGTTTGTTTCTTTGTGGTTAAACATTATTTTGATTCATTAATATTAGAAAAATTTCAAACAGTAAAGTACTATATTTTTCCAAGATTATACATCTCTCTTTTTTTTAGTTATTTTTATTTTCTATATTCTATGTTTACATTTCAAAGGCTTTCCCCTTTCCCAGTTCCCACCCACCATAGTTCCCATAGTTCTTCTCCCCCCCAACTATTCCCCAATCATTCCCCCTCCCCCCTCGGTTTCTTTACTAAACTGGATGCAGTCTTTACATGCCCAGGGTCCTCTCCTTTCTTCTTCTTGGGAATCATTTGACTTGCTATTTGTGTCTTGAGTATTTAGTGCTTCTGGGCTCATTAATATTCACTTATCAGTGATTGCATTTCATGTGCATTCTTTTGTGATTGGGTTAGCTCACTCAGGATGATATTTTCCAGGTCTAACCATTTACCTACAAATTGCATGAATTCATTATTTTTAATTGCTGAGTAGTATTCCATTATATAAATATACCACATTTTCTGTATCCATTCCTCCTTTGAGGGATATTTGGGCTCCTTCCAATTTCTGGCTATTATAAACAAGGCTGCTATAAACATAGTGGAGCATGTGTCTTTATTGCATGCAGGGGAATATTCTGGGTATATGCCTAGGAGTGGTATGCCAGGGTCCTCTGGGAGTGGCATGCCCAATTTTCTGAGGAACCGCCAAACTGATTTCCAGAGTGGTTTTACCATTTTGCAATCCCACCAACAGTGGAGGAGTGTTCCTCTTTCTCCACATCCTCGCCAGCACTTGTTGTCTCTTGAGTTTTTAATCTTAGCCATTCTGACTGGTGTGAGGTGGAATCTCAGGGTTGTTTTGATTTGCATTTCCCTGATGACTAATGATGTTGAGCATCTCTTAAGGTGTTTCTCGGCCATCCGAATTTCTTCTGGTGAAAATTCTTTGTTTAGCTCTGTGCCCCATTTTTTGATAGGGTTATTTGGTTCTTTGCAGTCTAAATTCTTGAGTTCTTTGTATATATTGGATATTAGCCCTCTGTCGGATGTGGGGTTGGTGAAGATCTTTTCCCACTTTGTTGGTTGCCGTTTTGTCCTTCTGACAGTGTCCTTTGCTTTGCAGAAACTTTGTAATTTTATAAGGTCCCATTTGTCGATTCTTGATCTTAGTGCATACGCTATTGGTGTTCTGTTCAGGAACTTTTCCCCTGTGCCCAAGTCCTCCAGGGTCTTCCCAAGTTTCTTTTCTAATATTTCAGTGTGTCTGGTTTTATGTGGAGGTCCTTGATCCACTTGGAGTTGATCTTAGAGCAAAGAGATAAGAGTGGGTCAATTCGCATTCTTCTGCATGTTGACCTCCAGTTGAAACAGCACCATTTGTTGAAAAGGCTATCTTTATTCCATCGGATGGTTGTGGCTCCTTTATCAAAGATCAAGTGACCATAAGTCTGTGGGTTAATTTCTGGGTCTTCAATCCTGTTCCATTGATCTGTTTGCCTGTTGCTATACCAATACCATGCAGTTTTTAAGACAATTGCTCTTTAGTACTGCTTGAGGTCAGGGATATTGATTCCCCCAGAAGTCCTTTTATTGTTGAGGATAGTTTTAGCTATCCTGGGTTTTTTGTTGCTCCAGATGAATTTGAGAATTGCTCTTTCTAGATCTATGAAGAATTGAGTTGGGATTTTGATGGGGATTGCATTGAATCTGTATATTGCTTTTGGCAAGATGGCCATTTTTACTATATTGATCCTGCCAATCCAGGAGCAAGAAATATTTTTCCATCTTCTGAGGTCTTCTTTGATTTCTTTCTTCAAGGACTTGAAGTTCCTGTTGTACAGATCTTTGGCTTGTTTGGTTAGAGTTACTCCAAGATACTTTATGTTGTTTGTGGCTATTGTGAAGGGTGTTATTTCCCTAATTTCTTTCTCAGCCTGCTTGTCCTTTGAGTACAAGAAGGCCACTGACTTGCTTGAGTTAATTTTATAACCTGCCACTTTGCTGAAGTTGTTTATCAGCTGTAGAAGTTCTCTGGTGGAGTTTTTTGGGTCGCTTAGGTAAACTATCATATCGTCTGCAAATAATGATAGTTTCACTTCTTCCTTTCCAATTTGTATCCCTTTGACTTCCTTATGTTGTCTAATTGCTCTTGCTAGAACTTCAAGTACTATATTGAAAAGATATGGAGAGAGAGGGCAGCCTTGTCTAGTCCCTGATTTTAGTGGGAATGCTTCAAGTTTCTCTCCATTTATTTTGATGTTGGCTACTGGTTTGCTGTAGATTGCTTTTACTATGTTTAGGTATGGGCCTTGAATTCCTGCTCTTTCCAAGACTTTTAGCATGAAAGGATGCTGAATTTTGTCGAATGCTTTTTCAGCATCTAATGAGATGACCATGTGGTTTTTTTCTTTCAGTTTGTTTATGTAGTGGATTACATTGATGGATTTCCGTATATTGAACCATCCCTGCATCCCTGGGATGAAGCCTACTTGATCATGGTGGATGATCGTTTTGATGTGCTCTTGGATTCGGTTAGCAAGAATTTTATTTAGTATTTTTGCATCTATATTCATCAGGGAAATTGGCCTGAAGTTCTCTTTCTTTGTTGGATCTTTTTGTGGTTTAGGTATTAGCGTAATTGTGGCTTCGAAGAATGAGTTGGGCAGTGTCCCTTCTGTCTCTATTTTGTGGAATAGTTTAAAGAGTATTGGTGTTAAGTCTTCTTTGAAGGTGTGGTAGAATTCTGCACTAAAGCCATCTGGTCCCGTACTTTTTTTGGTTGGGAGGCTTTCTATAACCCCTTCTATTTCTTTAGGGGTTATGGGACTATTTAGCTGGTCTACTTGATGCTGATTTAATTTTGGTATTTGATATCTGTCTAGGAAATCGTCCATTTCCTCCAGATTCTCCAGTTGAGTATAGACCTTTGTAGTAGGATCTGATGATCTTTTGAATTTCCTCATTTTCTGTTGTTATGTCTCCCTTTTCATTTCTAATTTTGTTAATTTGTATACTGTCTCTGTGTCCTTTGGTTAGTCTGGCTAAGGGTTTATCTATCTTGTTGATTTTCTCAAAGAACCAACTCCTGGTCTTGTTGATTCTTTGTATGGTTCTCTTTGTTTCTATTTGATTGATTTCAGCCCTGAGTTTGATGATTTCTTCTCTTCTACTCCTCCTGGGTGAATTAACTTGTTTTTCTTCCAGGGCTTTAAGGTGTGCCGTTAAGCTGCTAGTGTATGCTCTCTCCAGTTTCTTTTTGGATGCACTTAGAGCTATGAGTTTTCCTCTTAGCACTGCTTTCATTGTGTCCCATAGATTTGGGTAGGTTGTACCTTCATTTTCATTGAATTCTAAAAAGTCTTTGATTTCTTTTTTTATTTCTTCCTTGACCAAGGTGTCATTGAGTAGAGTATTGTTCAGTTTCCATGTGTATGTGGGCTTTCTGTTGTTTTTGTTGCTATTGAAGACCACTCTTACTCCATGGTGATCTGATAGGAGGCATGGGATTAGCTCGATCTTCTTGTATTTGTTGACATCTGTCTTGTGACCGATTATATGGTCTATTTTGGAGAAGGTACCATGCGGTGCTGAGAAAAAGGTATATTCTTTAGCTTTAGGATGAAATGTTCTATATATATATGTTAAATCCAATTGGTCCAGAGTTTCAATTAGTTTCACTGTTTCCCTGTTTAGTTTCTGCTTTCCTGATCGGTCCATTGAGGAGAGTGGGGTGTTGAAGTCACCCACAATTATTGTGTTAGGTGTAATGTGTGCTTTAAGCTTTAGTAAGGTTTCTTTTATAAAGGAGGGTGCCCTTGCATTTAGAGCATAGATGTTCAGTATTGAGAGCTCTTCCTGGTGGATTTTCCCTTTGGCCAGCAAGAAGTGACCTTCTGAGTCTCTTTGGATGATTTTAGGTTGAAAGTCAATTTTATCTGATATTAGAATGGCTACTCCAGCTTGTTTCCTGAGACCATTTGCTTGTAAAATTGTCCTCCAGCCTTTTACTCTAAGGCAGTATTTGTCTTTAACACTGAGATGTGTTTCCTGTATGCAGCAAAATGTAGGGTCCTGTTTCCGTATCCAGTCTGTTAATCTATGTCTTTTTATTGGGGAATTGAGTCCATTGACGTTAAGAGATATTAAGGAATAGTAATTATTACCTCCAGACATTTTTGAAATTATATTTATTTATCTTATTTATTTTTTATATTCGAGAAGTTATCCTCTTTTGGGTTTGATGAGAGGAGTTTTCTATCTTGCTTTTTCCCGGGTGTAGTTTCCGTCCTTGTCTTGGTGTTTTCCCCCTATTATCCTTTGTAGGGCTGGATTTGTGGAGAGATATCTTGCAAATTTGGTTTTGTCATGGAATACCTTGATGTCTCCATCAATGGCAATTGAGAGTTTTGCTGGGTAAAGTAGTTTTGGCTGAAGTTTGTGTTCTCTTAGAGTTTGCATGATATCTGCCCAGGATCTTCTAGCTTTCATGGTCTCAGTTGAGAAGTCTGGTGTTATTCTGATAGGTTTTCCTTTATATGTTACTTGGCCTTTTTCTCTTGCTGCCTGTAGTATTCTTTCTTTGTTTATTACATTTGGAGTTTTGATTATTATGTGACAGGATGTATTTCTGTTCTGGTCCAGTCTGTTTGGGGTTCTATAGGCTTCTTGTATATTCATGGGCATCTCTCTCCTTAGGTTGGGGAAGTTTTCTTCCATAATTTTATAGAAGATATTAGCTGGCCCTTTAACTTGTAAATCTTCACTCTCGTCTATACCTATAATCCTTAGGTTTGGTCTTCTCATAGTGTCTTGGATTTCCTGGATGTTTTGGGTTACAGCCTTTTTGCATTTAGTATTTTCTTTGACTGTTGAATCAATGGTTCCTATGGTATCTTCGGCTTCTGAGATTCTGTCTTCTATCTCTTGTATTCTATTGTTGATACTTGCGTCTATGGCCCCTAATTTCTTCCCCAGGTTTTCTATCTCCAATGTTGTCTCCCTCTGTGATTTCTTAGTTGTTTCTACTTCTGTTTTTAGTATCTGGATGGATGTGCTCAGATCTTTCGCTTGCTTGATTGTGTTTTCATGTATTTCTTTAATAGATTTTTGTGCTTCCTCTTTCATAGCTTCTACTTGTTGGCCCACATTCTTCTGTAGTTCTTTAAGTGACTTTTGTCTTTCTTCCTTATTGTCTTCTTCTCTTTGATCCATCTTCTCCTGCATTTCTTGAAGTGATTTTTGTATTTGCCTCGTAAAGGCTTCTAACTTTTGATCCATTTTCTCCTCTATTTCTTTACGAGATTTTTCTATGTGTTCAGCTACCAGCATCCTGACCAGTGATTTTATATCCAAGTCTTGTTTTTCTGGTGTTTTAGGGTATCCAGGGATTCCTGGGCCTTTCCAGCTGTGTCCTGGTTGCAATATGCAGGCCCGCCGCTATACCGCTGGTCTAGGGGCTGGCGAGCTGGTTGCAGAACGCAGCCTAGGTGCTCACCAGAGGGCGGGGATGTCCCACAGAGCCTCTATACATCTCTTTAGAGTAAAATTACAAACATGTACTTACAAATAATAGAAAAAATATGGGGAAATGAACAGAATTTGAATGAAGGCAGAGTAGTAGAGAACGTTGTTAGGGAGGAGCAAAGCCCATGGTTGACTGCTCTTTTCCCACCATCTCCACTTCTCTCAGTCTGAGTCAGAGTAGATCTATTGCCCACTCTCATAAAAAATAATTAATAATTCCTACAAGTTAGGCAAATAGACACCATGGCAATTGAGAGACAAAAACAGGACAAAAGTGAGAGAAGAGAGAAATTCTATAAAAACAACTCATTCAAATAAAACCAATAAAAACTGCAGATATATAGTAACCATATGGAAAAATGGCATGCCATAAAATAAATTATACTTGCAAACACTAAAACAAAAATGTATGAGATTAGTGCATACGTTCATACTATTCCATTACACGGGAGAAAACTTGCTGAGCAGCTGCATTCAAATCTCTCTGCTATTTGACTGTGGGTGCATGGTGGCCAGCTGCCCTAAGCCCTTGCCTCTGTGTGCAGTGGGGAGAGCTGCCACAAAGCCCCTGGCTGTGGGTGCAATGTCACCAGCTGCCAGAGATCTTGACTGTGGATGCTACGTGAGCAGCAGCTCCCAGCTCTTAACTGTGAAGCAATCTGACTACTTGCTGGAAGCTGCAGACACTTTCAATTCCACCCCTACACGCAATGGAAAGCAATATATTGCAATAAGACACTTGGACCCAGAGCAGCCTCGACTTAGATAAAATGCATAGCTTACGTAATTCATGTGTAGTTTCCATAGGAAATAAGTTGATTTAAAAAATTAGGGGAAAACATACAAAACTAAGTAGAAAGAGGGAATTTCTTTCCCACAGGAAAGGAAAAAAATGAAAAAGAAAAAATCATGGGTGCAAAGCATATTATTTTAATGTCTGCACATCTGAAGGAAATGGCCTCTCTGTAAACATAAAGAATGGGACAAGTTTATCAACAGTGTTGGTGACAAAGTTGAAGACTTTACCATGTCAAGAAATGAAATACTTCCATAGTTAGACCCTGTTCCTACACACAAATCAGACAAAATGCCCAGCAGGGCAGCATCGGGCCTGGCAGCTGTTTCTGTAAGCTGATAAGCTCTCACTTCACTTGGAAGCTAAAGAGGAGATTGCCAAGGGAAAGGACCTTTTATTAAGCCATCAAGAGGCAGGGGAAATGCCATACCAATGTAGAGACATTAGAATCAATTTTAAAGTGAAACCTGCCAGGAGGGGTCACAGAGAGGATTTTAAAAGCCATCTGCAAATGAAGCATATTTAGATCCTAAACACTGAGACATTTGTAATTTTTCTAGATAGGTAAAAAGAACAAACACAGAGAAGTTTCTTTTGTACTTGAACATGTGAAGATAAGAAGGTTGCCCACTAACATATTCATCTGTAAGAACTCAGAAGTTCTTGACTTTTGATCCCATGGTGGAGATGGTCTCTCATGTGTAAAGACCTGGCCAGATGCTAACAACTCCTGAGCAATGATTTACCTCAAACTCTTTATTTCTTTTGCTTTTTTGTATACACAGAAGTATATATTTATGTGTTTTCATATTTGTATAAATGTCTAGAGAGATTTATGGGTATATAATGCTATTTTGTAACTAGAATAACAATTCATATTTGGTATTAATTTGTACAAAGTAAAATTATATGTACATCTCTCTCTCTCTCTCTATATATATATATATATATATATATATATATATATACATCTCTCTCTACACCTCTCTACATCTCTCTCTACATCTCTCTACATCTCTCTCTACACCTCTCTCTACATCTCTCTCTACATCTCTCTACATCTCTACCTCTCTATATCTCTCTACATCTCTATCTATATCTCTCTCTATATATCTATATCTATCTCTCTATCTATCTCTCTCTCTCTCTCTCTCTATATATCTCTCTATATATATATATATATATATATATATATATAGAGAGAGAGAGAGAGAGATAGATAGATAGATAGATAGATAGATAGATAGATAGATAGATGTAGAGATGTTCTTATTATGTATTTGTGAGGGCAGTTGAAAAAAATCCCACAAATACATATTCTACTAATAATTTTGTTAATTTATGGACTAAAACTGATAAACATTAATCAAAACTTTTCTAGAGATCCAAATGCTATGGGCCTGATATTTAAAATGGAAACATCATTGATTGTGTGTGTTTCAAAAACCATTGACAGCAATACAGAGTATGTGCCAATCCAGGAAAACCAGGTGCAGAGAGAGTTGTACTTGAGAAGAAGTAATAGCATAGAAGATTAAAGACACGTTAAAAGTTGCAAGCTTTGGCAATATTCTAAATGAGGGCATCGAGAGGGAATCAAGGGTAGTGTATTGATTTGTAACTTGTGTAAAGAGGTGTGTTGCTCTGCTGCTCACAGAGACAAATGAACACAGAAGGGAAAGGGAGCTGGAATAGCAATGAATTCGGGTTAGCAATTCTGAGTTAGCATGCATCTGTAATGGCTCAGTGGATCTGTTCAGCACTCATTGGCTAAACTGTGATGGGGGAAAACATCACTTGGCTGATTTTGCTATAAAGTCAATACAAGTGTCTTATTTGAAAGAGCAGTTGAATCTTGCTTTAAACATTTATGGACTCCATGTGATCTATTATTTTCTCCAAAGGCTCTTATCTCAATCTTTAATTCTGAAAATGTCAATGACTGATACACTTGATTTGGTGTTAGATAGTCTCACATGACGTGTGTATTGGTTTATGTGCTCCTTGTAGAAATACTATGACAAAAGTTCTGCTATTATATATTCCAATAGCAAAAGGACTTCAAAAAGTAAAATTAGCCCATGACTTCCCAGGCAAGTGTAAGATCAGAGAACCAGGTTCAAATTATTAAAGTTATAATAAACTTGATGACCTAATGAAAGTCAGCATTAAACAAGCAGGCCACCGTGCCCCTTCATCTCACACACAGTGGGGCTCTATGTACCTGCTGCTCTATGGCTATGTCCCTGTTCTTGAGAAAACACCATAGTATGCTATTGCCACATGCTTGGCCAATATTCTGTCTAGATTTTCATGACCCCGAATTTTTCTTCTTGCCTATTATTGGTTATAACCCCCTTGTCCATGCCTTTAGACTCAACTGTGACAGGTACTCTGTTTGTCATAGACTGCTTTTTTATTAGAATGTCTTTATGACCTGATGACCACCTTTCATTACATGGTAGAGAGCAAATGTCAATAAACCTCAAGTCTCAGATTAAACTTTCATATATAAGATGATATTTTAGATAATTATAACTTAGTGGAACAACTATGACAAAATGACTCAAATAGGGTTACCTATGGAAACAGAAATGTAGTTAGTACTCATTCGAGTATGGGAAGGCCAAGACAAAGCACTAGTACCTAGTGTCTTGGTAGACATCTATTTTTGATATGCAGGTGGCATCTTATGTTCCTGTTTAACATCACCTTGAGGGTCAGAATATCAACATATGAGGATATGTTTTATATGACTTATTTTGTGTGTATGGAAGGTGATTCAAATATTCTCAGTTCCATAAATATTTATTTTATGCCTTTCTTTCCCTCTTTGCCCCATCTCTCCTTTCCCTCCCCACTTCCTTTTCTTAGTTTATGCAGTCCTAGCTGTACCAGAACTCATTATGTAAACCAGGCTGGCCTAGATCTTACAGATATCTGCCTGATTCTGCCTCCGGAATACTGGAATTAAAAGCAGGTGTTACCAAGGCCAATTATAACAAGGATTTATGAAAAACACACTCAGTTTTGGAAATTTTATATGGATTCAAAGAAGGAAAATAGAAGACAACCATTTTCTATATATTAGCTACAATATAATTTGTGAGAAATAATTAGTTTCTTTTTAAAAGTTTATTTTGATTTTTGGTTTAAAAATATTACATGATTTCTCTCTCTGTTTTTTTTCTTCACACCCTCCAAAATCATCCTATTGTTACCTTTCAAATACATGGTTTCTTTTTTGAATACTCTTTTGCACATATACATACCACACATACACACAGACAGAGACAGTTACAGACAGAGACAGAGAGAACCTGTTCAGTCTATTTAAGTCTATTTATCATTTCTATGTCATATTCAGTGAATATTTTATTTAAATTTAAATGCATTGTTTAAATCTCAATACAGCCATCTATATTATACCATTAAGAATCATTATAATGAAACTCAGAGCTATAATAGTCCAAAAATAAGCAATGACTCCTCACTAAAGACTCAATTTAGGTCCAAGGTGGCTCAGTGGGTAAAGACACTTTGACAAGTCTCACTACCTGAGTTTAATCTCTGGAACCCCTACAGTGAAAGAATGAATTATTTCTCACATATTGTCCTCTGACCTTAGCACACCTCCATTTCTATGTATCGGAAGACACCAAAAGTACCATACACATGCACAAATACATATATAGATCAATAGAGAGATAATAAATAAATGATGATAGATAGATAGATAATAGATAGATAATAGATACAATGAAAATACTAATTTGATTCCATGTCTATCCAATGTTCATTACTAAGTACTTCCTCTGCAATCCTAACTATGGATAGAGAATTATTGTGAAGAATAGGTGAGAATCCTAAAAATGCTGCTTCTTTTCTCACTAAAAATGGCTACAATTAAGATATTGGGACATTTTTCCCTCTAGTTCTTACTCAGCTTGCCTCTCATTGATCAATGAACTGTTGTTGAATGGATGACTAAATTACCAGATCCTCCACAATGAATCTGGTAGGCCTCCTATTTTCTTGAGTGTCAAAAATGAATAGCTCAGCCTGAATTCACAATAATTTTAATTAATTAATTAATTAATAATTTTTTACACTCCATATTTTTCCCACCCCCAAGACTCCCACCCTCTGGCCACCCTTTGACTGTTCCATATCCCATACCTCCTCACACCTATGCATACTTGATCTTAGACAAAGAAGTCAAAAACATAGAATGGAAAAAGAAAAAATCTTCAATAAATGGTACTGGTCTAACTTGCTGTCTGTATATAGAAACATAACAATACACACGTATTTGTCACCTTGCACTTAGCTCAAGTCAAATTGGATCAAGGACCTCAACATAAAACCAGATGCTCTGAATCTAGTAGAAGAGAAAGTGGGAAAGAGCCTTGAACTCATTGGTACAGTGGGGAATTTCCTAAACAGAACTCCAATTGCTCAGGCTCTGAGATCAAGAGTTGATAAATGGGACCTCATGAAACTGGAAAGCTACTGTAAGGCAAAGAACATAGTCAATCTGCAACCCACAGATTGGGAAATAAATCTTTAGTAACCCCACATCCAATAGAGGGCTAATATCCAAAATATATAAAGAACTCTTGAAACTAATCACCAAAAAAACCAAACAACCAAACCAAAAAATGGGGTATAGAACTAAACTGAGATTTCACAACTGAGGAATCTTGAATGGCTGAGAAGTACCTAAAGAAATGTTCAAAGTCCTTAGTGATAAAAGAAATGCAAATCAAAATGACCCTGTGATTCCATCTTACACCAATCAGAATGGCTAAGCTCAAAATCACAGGTTATAACACACATTAGAGAGGATATAGAGAAAGAAGAACACTCCTCTATTGCTGGTAGGATTACAAACTCATACAACCACTCTGAAAGTTAATCCAGAGGTTCCTCAGAAAATTGGAAATAGATCTACCTGAAGAACCAGCTATACCACTATTGGGAATATACCCAAAAGATGTCCCACCATGCTACAGGGACACATGTTCCACTACTTTCATAGTAGTTGATAGCCAGAAGCTGGAAACAACCCAGATGCCCCATGACAGAAGAATGTATACAGAATACGTCATTTATTTACACAATGGAATACTACTCAGCTATTAAGAATGAAGACATTCTTAATAGGTTTGTAGGTAAATGGATGGAACTAGAAAATATCATCCTGAGTGAAGTAAATAAATTCACAATCTTATGACTGATCATACATTTGCAGAGGGGAAATTTATAACATCAATGATGGATAGTTATAGGAGGTAAAAATGTCAGTTCAAAAATTCAGTCTCCCTGGAAACCTATAAAGCTTCTATCATTCAAAGTCTATGTATAATATAAAACTGGCATCTATCTATCTATCTATCTATCTATCTATCTATCTATCTATCTATCTATCTCTATATCTACATATGAATACATATGCATATGATTACAATTTTCAATTTATAGCTATAAATCAATATAGTCATTGAAAATTTTGGCGAACACATAAGACGCATAATCTCACTCTTGTATCTATATCTCTGTGTTTCTGTTTCTATCTCTCTCTCTTCCTCCCTTCCACCCTCTCTTGGCCTATAAATGACAAAAAGAGGCTGAAGACATGGCTCAAGTGGTTACAAGCACTCATTCCCTTTTGATGCTTTCATTTACCCTGTTGGGTCATCTAGTCAGTCTGTAGAATTTGCTTTTCATAGTTGATAGGTTTTTTTTTTTTTTTGGTTCTTTTGGAGACAGGGTTTCTCCGTAGAGTTCTGACTGTCCTGGAACTCACTCTGTAGACCAGGCTGTCCTCGAACTCAGAAATCCACCTGCCTCTGCCTCCTAAGTGCTGGGATTAAAGGAGTGCACCACCACCGCCCAGCTGATAGTTTTAATTTAAAAATAATGTGTATATTTAACCATGATGACAAAAAAATAGATTTATGTTTGGCACTCTTATTCAAATGACAAAGACATCAAGAAGAAAGATAACCAGTTGGAAGAATGTCTTAACATTTGGGATTTAATTCAATGAAAATTTATGTTTTAGTGATGTGCATGCTTATTAATTTTTATAAAATCACTTGCGAAGATAATAGTAAAAAAGTATATTGGAGAACTGTAATAGAAGAAGATAATTTAAAAGTTGCATCTGCCTATATTTAAGAGTAAATAGTTTATAGTTAGACATAATAAAGGCATGTATATGTAATAATTTGTCTCAATCTTTTTGTTTGTTTGTTTGTTTTTATTTTATAGACTCAGTCTCTTTTTACAGCCCTGGCTTTCCTGGAACTCCTTAAGTACAAAAGTTTGGCCTTGAAATTTGAGATTCACTTGCCTCTGCCTCCTAAGTGCTGGGACTAAAGTTGTTGGAACTTGTCTGGGTTCTCTAGAGTCACAGAACCTATGGGCAGTCTCTATGCAGTTAGGGAATTTGTCAATGACTTACAGTCTATAGTCCAACTCTCCAACAATGGTCAGCAGCAGCAGTGGATGGAAGTCCAAGGATCTAGCAATTGCTCAGTCCCAACAGGCAAGCTGGCAAGGAAGAATCAGTCTTCCTTCCTCCAATGTCCTTACATATGTTTCCAGCAGAGGGTGTAGCCCAGATTAAAGGCTGTAGGTCTACAGCAGAGTGTGTGGCCCAGATTAAAGGTGTGTGCTTTTAATCCCAGAAGGAATTCATAGCCACCATGCTTCAAGATCTCCATGCCAAGATCAAGGACAGAAACATATATATCTCTGAGCCTCCAGATTAGGATCATAGGTGAGCCTTCTAATTCTAAATTGTAGTTCATTCCAGATATAGTCAAGTTTATAACCAGGAGTTCCTACAGAACTCTTCCAGATACCTGTAAACATGGTTTTGGGATGCTTTGGCTACATCACAACATTGCGTTCACAACTTTCCATTAAGGATGTGTGCACCAGGTAAACTTACAATGTTCAATGCCATTTGTGTCTCTGAATAAATTACAACATGTCACTCATGTAAAGTAGCTGATTGTCTACATTTAAATTCCATTCAGTTTTGATATTTTACAGCTTAATAATACATGTAACATCCAACATATTTAGATATATATTAGTTGGAAAAAATAAGCAGCCAATTAAAATTTACATTCACTTACAAAATTAAACTTGTGATTGATTAGAAGGCAAAGTTTATCTTTAAGTAGTTTAATACTGTAAGATAAAATACATTTTATTCTTATTTAAATATACAAATAATTAATTAAGCATTGTGGTAGAGGCAATTTTAATTTAGATCATATTGATTATTGTAAGAAAATGATTTTATTTGGAAGAATTTCTACAATGCACTCAGGGATGCATTAAGATCAGTCAACTATACAACTTAGCATTCAAATCAGCTGTTTCCTTTGGATCAAGATGAATTCATAGTGATAATTCCTACTTAATTACTAATGTTCAGCGCTTGTCATTGATAATTAAACTAGATACAGAGTATCAGTCTACAAAATCAACTGCAGATAACAGTGTGTTGTCTTGTGGTACTAACATACTCAATTATATGTACATTCATGTAAGGAAGCAAATTAGTAATATTGTCCAAAAATCCATGTTCTACATGTTCACAAATAAATTATTTTTTAAGAAAGCAACTCAAGTCCTTTTACATTCAAATTGAAGGTGTATTTTCTTCCATTAAGTGGACAGAGTGATATGGAAACCCTGACAGCAACTATATGGCTCACCACGTTTTCCTAGTATTACAATGTTTTGTACAAAACCTCCTGTAAATTACAAATATTCATTTTAGAGATGCATTTTTTTATGTAGGAAAATCCACCAGCTTTTAAAGGCATACACTAATTAGTTTGAAAAAAAATAACAAAACTGAATCTTGTGTTAAGGTGAGACACATTTCTGTTGCTCATTATCCTCCTTTTCCTTAACAGGCATAAGTTCTGACTTAAGTAACCATTTATCCAGTTTCCATTGAAAGCAATTATAAATTACAGCTGTTAGTGTAACTATGTAACTTGAACTCTTTCAAATATTCCTCTTGGCTGGGCTAATTATGGTTTTTGTTTGTTTGTTTGTTTGTTTTTTAGATTCAGCCTATTGTCCAGAATACTGGTAATTTGGTACTTTACTGGATGAAAATATTCCATGTTATCAAGAGCTATAATTTATTTATCGATTGATGACTCATTTGGAAGCTACAGCTAGTTTTGGGCATTCAAGTAAAAGTTTTAATGAACAGGCACAGGCAAGTTATTTTTTCCTTAAATATAAGAACTAGAAACTCTGGATTATTTGATAGGATTATATTATATATTAAGAAACTCCAAACTGTTTTTGAATATTGTGGCATTTTCTCCTTTGTGCTTGCAGTATAATGTTTCTTTTTTGTGACTTTTTTTTTAATTGGATATGTACTATATTTACATTTCATTTCCCCTTTTCTGGTTCCCTGCCCCACAAAGGTCTCACATGCTCTTTTCCCTTTTCATGTTTCCCCTATCCACCCTTTCCCACTTCCCTGTTCTGGTATTCCCCTACACTGATGCTTTGAGCCTTTCCAGAACCAGTGTCTTCTCCTTCCTTCTTGTTGGACATCATTTGGTATGTGAATTCTGTCTTTGGTGTTCCAAGATTCTAGGCTAATATCGACTTATCAGTGAGTGCATACCATGGGTATTCTTTTGAAAGTGGGTTACCTCACTTAGTATGATGTTTTCCAGCTCCATCCATTTCTCTAAGAATTTCATGAATTCATTGTTTCTAATGGCTGAATAGTACTCCATTGTGTATGTATACCACATTTTTTGTATCCACTCTTCCGTGGGGGGACATCTGGGTTCTTTCCAGCTTCTGGCTATTATAAATAAGGCTGCTATGAACATAATGGAGCATGTATCCTTATTGCATGCTGGGGAATCTTCTGGGTATATGCCCAGGAGGGTTATGGCTGGGTCCTCCGGAAGTATTGTGTCCAGTTTTCTGAGGAACCACCAGACTAATTTTCGGGGTGGTTGTACCAGCTTGTAGTCCCAGTATAATGTTTCTAATGCTCAGGGAAGCTGTACTGATGCTCAGTGGTTTGTCTTGTTTTGTCTTTTATACTTATTATTTATTGAAGTACTTGATATTCATGAGTCTTTCTCATGCTTTGTAAGGCTATTTTGCATAATGCTTTCAATTGATGTTCTGTTAGAGATGTATCCTGTTTAAGCTCTATGTCGTGCTCATGTATCAGTGGTATTTTGTCAGTTTTGCGTGTTTATGTGTGTGTGTTGGTGTATATGCCTGTGTGTTTTGTGCATGTGTGTGCATGAATGTGAGTGTGTGTGTGTGCGCGCACGCGCGCGTGCGTGTGTGTGTGTGTGTGTGTGTGTGTGTGTGTGCAAAGCTAGAATTGGGAACAATCAGCATGCTTTACTTTCCTCATGCTTTATTACTATGTTCCTCAACATAGCCTTTTACATTTCCTTAAATATCATCATTATACAACAAATCATTTTAATTCTCTTGCAATTTAATATCTAACTTTCTGTTTGATTGGTGTGTATATTTCCTACCTAAAAATATTTCTCAAGTGTTTTGAAGAGTTATTTTTCATTGATGTTAGATGTATGGTGTTAATTCTGATCCTTCCTTTGCACCTCTTTGAAAATATACAGACCATGAGTGTATATTCATTTCTAGACTGTATCTGTTAAAGTATAGAGTGATTCTTTATCTCACACCATCTTATTTGTAAACAATAGACTGTATTTGTTTTATTTGAACTAAAAGCTAAAACTTATATTAAACTTGCTGAAACATTGTATACTTATTACTTAGAAATACAGAAAGTGTATATTTCCATAAACATTACAACTTAGAGTACTTTTGAGCTAATCTTATCTTTTCATGTTGATATTCCACATACATGTAGATCAGTGATTTTGTCTCTTCTGCCCACATAAGACGTTGTTTTATAAAAACAAAAGAGGAGAAATAGTTGAGAGACACCCACAGTTAAAATTTTATAATGAGAACAGAGTGAGTAACATTTATCTGAAAACAGAGACAGGCTTCCCACAAAGAGCACAAATAACACATATGTGATCATCTAGATAGGGGTAAAGGTAGTAGGAAATGTATTTAGCTACTGTGTGCAATAGACAACAATAAATCAGTATTGATTCTAAGAACCAGGTAGATGGATGCTACAATGCAATAGCTGCCTCTGGATATCACTCCACAAAGTCTCCTGATAGAGGAGCTTTAAAAGAAAGAATGGATGAACTTTACTAAAGCTCAAAGCACACATTGCACCTAACACAATAATTGTGGGTGACTTCAGCACTCCACTCTCCTCAATGGACCAATCAGGAAAACAGAAACTAAACAGGGACACAGTGAAACTAACTGAAGCTTTGGACCAATTAGATTTAACACACACATACACACACACACACACACACACACATACACACACACAACACACACACACACACACACATATATATATATATATATATATATATATATATATATATATATATAACATTTCATCCTAAAGCAAAAGAATATACTTTTTTTTTCAGCACCTCATGGTACCTTCTCCAAAATCGACCATATAATTGGTCACAGGACAGACCTCCACAACTATAAGATCGAACTATTCCCATGCCTCCTATCAGATCAATATGGAGTCAGAGTGGTTTTCAATAGCCACAAAAACAACAGAAAGCCCACATACACATGGAGGCTGAACAATACGCAATGATACTTTGGCCAAAGAACAAATAAAGAAAGAAATCAAAGACTTTTTTAGAATTTAATGAAAATGAAGGCACAACATACCTAAATCTATGGGACACAATGAAAGCAGTGCTAAGAGGAAAACTCATAGCCCTGAGTGCCTCCAAAAAGAAACTGGAGAGAGCATACACTAGCAGCTTAATGGCACACCTGAAATCTCTGGAAGAAAAAGGAGCTAATTCACCCATGAGGAGTAGAAGACAGGAAATCATCAAACTCAGGGCTGAAATCAATCAAGTTGAAACAAAGAGAACCATACAAAGGATCAACATAATCAGGAGCTGGTTTTTTAAGAAAATCAACAAGATAAATAAACCCTTAGCCAGACTAACCAAAGGGCACAGAGACAGTATCCAAAATAACAAAATTAGAAATGAAAAGGGAGATATAACAACAGATCATCAGATCCCACTACAAAAGCCTATACTCAACACAGCTGGAGAATCTGGAGGAAATGGACAATTTCCTAGGACAGATACCAAATATCAAAATTAAATCAGGATCAAATAGATCATCTAAACAGTCCCATAACCCCTAAAGAAATAGAAGGGATCATAGAAAATCTTCCAACCAAAAAAAATCACAGGACCAGATGGTTTTAGTGCAAAATTCTATCACACCTTCAAAGAAGACCTAACACCAATACTCTACAAACTATTCCACAAAAGAGAAACGGAAGGAACACTACCCAACTCGTTCTACGAAATTGGGCAATTTTCATGCAACAATTTAAAAGTATACCTGAAAGCTCTGGAAAAGAGGCAAAAACCACCTAGAGGAGTAGATAGATGGAAATAATCAAACTGAAGTCTATAATCAATTAATTAGGAGCTAAAAGAATAATATAAGCAATCAAAAATAAGCTGTTTCTATAAGAAAAATAAAAATATATACAAATCTTTAAACTAACTAAATGGAAGAGAGACAGTATCCAAATTAACAAAATCAGAAATGAAAAGGGAAACATTTTTTAAAACAAATCAAAGATTCGTCAGGTGTGGTGGCACATGCCAGTAATCCCAGCACTTGGGAGGCAGAGGCAGGCAGATTTCTGAGTTCAAGGCCAGCCTGGTCTACAGAGTAAGTTTCAGGACAGCTAGGACTACACAGAGAAACCCTGTCTCGAAAAAACAAAACAAAAAAAAAATCAAAGAATCATTAGTTCTTACTTCAAAAGCCTGTACTCTACAAAATTAGAAAATCTGAATTAAATGGATTATTTTCCAGATAGATACCATGTACCAAAATTAAATCTAAAATGTTCTTTAACTCCTAAGGAGATAGAGTCAGTTACAAAAAGTTTTCCAACAACAACAACAGCAAAAAATCTGGCCCAGATGGTTTAGCACATAATTTACCAACTTTCAAAGCAGAGCTAATACCAATACTCCTCAAACTATTCTATAAAATAGAAACAGAAAGAACACTGTCAAAGGTCAAAGACATTCTATTAACCTACAACCAGCCTGATACCTACACTGTACAAAGACTCAACAAAGAAAAATTCAGACAAAATTCCCTTATTAAAATTGATGCAAAATGTTCAGTAAAATACTCTCATAATGAATATGAGAGCACATCAAAAACATTATCCACCATAATCAAGTAGACTTTATATTAGAGATTCAGAGATAATTTAATTTTACCAAAAAAAATAAAAATCCATCAACATAATATACCAAGTAAATAAAATGAAAGGAAAAAAAAAGAATAGGCATCTCATTAAATGTAGAAAATTCTTCTATGAAATCCAACACTTCTTCATGTTAATAGTCTTGCAGCAATTGGGGACACCAGATGCATACAAAAGCATAATAAAAGCAACACATAGAATGCCATTAGCCAACATCAAATTTAATGGAGAGACAATTAAACAATTTCACTAAAATCATGGAGAAGACTAGGCTCACTCCCTATGCAACATAGTACTTGGATATCTAGCTAGAACAAGAAGACTAAAGTTCAGTGTGATAAAACTTGAAAAAGAATTCAAACTGTAACTATTTGCATAGGATATGATAATGTACCTAAATGACCCCAAACATTTTACTAGAGACCTCCTACAGCTAATAAACACCTTCAGTGGCCTTTTTTTTTATACAACTGATAAGTGGGCTGAGAAAAAATTTTAAGAAAACAGCATTGTTTACAGTGGTGACAAATAATATAAAATATCTTGTGTAACTCTAACCAAGCATGTTCAAGACTTATGTGAGAAGAACTTGAAGCCTCTAAAAAAAAAAGAAATTGTAGTTATTGGAAGATAGATACATCTCCCATGCTCATGAATCAGTAGGATTAACATAGTAAAAATGGCCACGTTACCAGAAGCAATCTACAGATGCAATGTAACTACCATTAAAATTCCAGTACATATATTTGCAGATCTTGAAAGAGCAATTCTCAACTTCACACAGATAAAAAAAATCAAACAAACAAAAACAAAACACAAAAACCAGGATAGCTAAAACAGTCCTGTACAATAAAAGATCTTCTATGGCTACCACCATCTCTGATTTCAAGCTGTACTACAGAGCAATAGTAATAAAAATGGTATTGGTATAGAAATAAACAGGATGAGCAATGGAATAGAATCAAAAAACCAAAAATAAACCTCAATACCTATGAACACTTTATTTCACAAAGAACCAAACAGCTTTCAATGGAAAAGAAAGCATCTTTCACAAGTGGTGCTGAATGTCTTCATATCCAAAAATGCAAATAGACTCATATCTATCACCCTGAACAAACTCAAGTCCAAGTGGATCAAAGACCTCAACATAAAGCTGGATATACTAGATTTAATAAAAGAGAAAGCAGAGAACTGCCTTAACACATTGCCACGGGTGACAAATTACTATACAGACTAATAGCTCGGGCACTAAAATCATCAATTAATAAATGGGGCCTCAAAAAACTGAAAAGTTTTGCATGTCTAAGGACATCATCAATAGGACAAAATGGCAGCCTTCAGAATGGGAAAAGATCTTTAGCAACCCTACATCAAAAGACTACTAATATTCAAATTATTTAAAAACTGAAGAAATTAAGACACAAAGAAACCAAATAACCTAATTAAAAATGGGGTACGGACCTAAACATAAAATTATCAACATAGGCATCTCTAATGCCTAAGAAGCACTTAAAGAAATGTTTAATGTTTCCTTAGTCATCAGGGAAATATGAATCAAAACAACTCTATGATTCCATCTTACACTTGTCAGAAAGGCGAAGATCAAAATCCCATGTGATAAGGACATGCTTGTGAGGGTGTGGTGCAAGGGGAACATTCTTACATTGCTAGTGGGAGTACAAACTTGTACAACCAATGTAAAAATCAATTTTTGGGGTTCTCAGAAAATTGGGAATATTTCTACACCAAGGCCCAGCTATATCACTCCTAATCATGTACCTAAACGATGGCTTACTATACTACAAAGACACTTAGCCAACTGTGCTCATAGCAACTTTATTCATAATAATGAGAAACTGAAAACAACATACATGTCCCTCAGCTGAATAATAGATGAAAATATGTGCGAGCTCTACATAATGGAATACTATCCGGCTATTAAAAATACAGACATCATGAAAATTTCAGGAAAACAGATGGAACTAAAACGTATCATCATGAGTGAGGTAATCCAGACCCAGAAAGTGATGTATGGCATATACCCACTTATAAGTGGACATTAGCCATAAAGTACAGGATAACTATGTTATAGTCCACAAATACCAAGAAACTGGGTTATAGGTAGGGCCCAGGGGAGGATGAATGAATCTAACTCAGAAGAGGAAATAATCATCAGAGGTGGATGGAGAAAGGGAAGGGTTGGGAGAAGTAACTGTTGGAAGAGATGTTGAGGAAAGGAAAATGAATAGAGATCACGTGTGGGGTTGAGGAAACAGGAGAGGACTGGGAGTTACAATGAAATTCTGTAGTGGGTATCTCTCAGACTAGCTGGAGATTTCAGAACAGCAAGGCTCTTGGATGACTATTGGGCGTGACCCTCGCAGAGATTCCTACCAATGTGCAGTTATGAAAACTGAATGACCACATACTGTAGCCAAGCATAACTTCCAGTGGAGAGAGGGCATCAGCCCACCCAAAAAGCATTCAACCCCAAATTTCTCCTGCCTGCAAGATTCTCAGGAATAAAGAATGAGTGGAGACTGTAGGAATCGCCAACCAGTAACTGCCCCAAGTTGAAACCCATCCTGTGGGCAAAGACCAATCCCTGACACTATTAATGACACGGTGCTATGAATGCAGAAAGGAACCTAGCATAACTGTTTCATGAGAGGCTTCATCCAGCACTGGATGGAAACAAATATTAAAAAAAAAGAAGAAAGAAAAGAAAACAAACCACAGCCAAACGTCAGACAGGGCTCCAAGAATTTTGTGCCCTGTTGGGGATAGAATTGAGCAACACAGAGGGATCAAGGACACCACAAAAAGATGTAGAGTCAACTATCCTGGGCCCATAGGGGCTCACAGAGCCTGAACCATCAACCAAAGAGTATGTAGGGTCTGGAACTAGACACCCTACACAATTGGAGCAGATATGCACCTTGGTCGCCATGTGGGTCCCCTTACAATTGGAGCCATGGCTGTCTCTGTTGTCTGCCATTGGATATCTTAAACCAAACTGGACTACCTGGTTGGGCCTCAGCAGAAGAGGATGTGCTTTGTCCTGGTATGTGGTTGTCCCAGGACTGGGGTCCTCAAAGTACTCTTCCCCTTTTCTTAGAAGAACAGGAGGGAATAATAGGGGAAAGGATTTATAAGGGTGGGACTTAGAGAAGAGGAAGGGGGATGAAATTGGGATGTAAAATGACTAAATATATTAATTAATGAAAAAATAAGAAGGGCATGTTATTCTGGTGAGCCCCGAATGACACATAACTTATATCTGTGGGTGTATATGGTTAGTATTTCAATAAGGAAATATAAATTTGCCTCTCACAATTTTTTTCCACTTTTAAGAACATCAATAAGAAACCTGTTATATCATTTCAGGAAAACAACATTCCTTTCAAGTGGTGGGTCTCCTGTTGTTGTTGATTAACAGCAGCTGCCTGGTCTTAACCTCCATAGTATCCTACTTTCTAAGCACACCTTACTGGGTATGGATACAGTTGAAGAGGTTGATCCCAAACCAGCAACATTGTTTCTTCTCATTTGAATAAATTGCCATCATATGGAGG
This sequence comes from Apodemus agrarius, assembly GCA_964023405.1. Lineage (NCBI taxonomy): Eukaryota > Metazoa > Chordata > Mammalia > Rodentia > Muridae > Apodemus > Apodemus agrarius. The sequence goes on along the minus strand of OZ030007.1, from coordinate 144,491,351 downwards.
AAAAGGAAGAATGGCCTGCCTTTGCCCTGTGTTTTGCATTTTTCTATGTTTAAACAACAAACAGGTTTAAAACAAGGCTTAAGAGGAAGAAACAGCTGGGGGGAAACATCATAACACTGGAAGGAAAGGAAACAGGTCTTTTCAATTCCACGATGATCAAATTCTTCTTGAAAAATAGATGGATGAAATATGATTGCTGTTTCCCAAAACCTGCTCTAAACTACAGGTAATACATGAAAATATGTTTAAATGAGTGGAGGAGAAGAAATTTTTTCATCCATCAATTATGCTTCATCAATAAAGAATAAAGACAAATTCCCACCAGTACAATATTCTAAAATCTCCACAATTCTTATGGCTACATGTTCTGGCATCCTAGGCAATGCCTATGTACCCTGTGATGAATTCCATAACCACATCGTCTTGAAGTATGAGAGCAGCATGTGCTATGTATCTTTATGGATATTGCTTAAATATACTAATCTGAAGAGGATCATATTCAGAGTTTTGAGTAAAATTCTGAACCATCTTTTATTACATCACCCTTCCTGACATTATCACTCTAGATCACTCTTCGCTCTCCAGATTTCAGGAAGCAATAAAATGCCATGTAATATCTTCTGCCATAAAACACGTACAGATGGCTTGAACGAGAAATTAAAGTGAGACATAATATATAGTTTTATGTCCATAATACATTCAAGCTACAGATTTACTACGTCTTTTAACCAAAATGGGAAGTTTAGCAAAAAAACCACCCCTCTTATATTTTTAATTAAGGTATATTTTTAATCAAAAGCATCAGCAGTCTGCACCAGAGTTTAAAATGAAAGCAGGCATGAAAGTCTACACTAAGCAGGCTCAGTTTTCAGGCAGCGTTATTGTAAGTGCTAAACAATGTAAGCTCCTGGGTGGGTGGGTTTTCTTTCCCCAATCTGTAGGTAGAATACTTTAACAAAAATGACTATCTTGACAATTATACCAATACATCTCTTTTGGTGTCCCTGGGTTCAATGGGAAATGAATCCCAGTTTGAGTGTTTCCTTTTCTGGTGCTTTTGCAGGTGCATTTATCCGTAGCTATGTCTAGAAACCTTTCTATTTCTATCAATGCAACACAACGCTGATATAAAGAACTTACTTTTCTGAAATGAGGAATACAGTATGAAAATTTGCAAAATGCATGCCCATTTTATCTGGAATACGAACTTGGTAAGCAAAATAGCAAAACAGAACCATAATCTTATATCTAGAGAACTGAATTGTAACATGTTCTTCCATGGATAAGTAAATTTTGCCCCAAATCTTTCACAAATTGTTGAAATCACTACCTGTGAACTTTCTACCTTTCATACCTAAACTTAGCAATTTGCTGAAAGGCACATTTTCAATAATTAGTGAAAGTAATACTTGGTTTATAGTTTGTTTTTTTTTTTGGTATAGAATAGAGTTTATTTGGAGGATAGGATGAGAGTCAATGGTATAGGAGAGAGAGAGAGAGAGAGAGAGAGAGAGAGAGAGAGAGAGAGAGAGAGAGAGAGAGAATAGAGAGGAGTGGAGGCCGGCCATGATCACGCGGAGAGGAGAGAGGGGGAGGGGAGCCCAAGAGGGGCAGAGAGGTGAGAGGATGAGAGGGGAAAGAGAGGGGGAAAGAACGGTTTATAGTTTTTATAGTGAATTTAATATTATCCTAAAAGAAGAAAGGAATATGTTGAATGCACTTGGTAAAGAATTAGGTGAAGTATTATTCTAGATGTATAAAAATTAAAAGTTGCATCTGCTTGTCTTGCTTAAGAAAATAAGAATGCACCATGTTGAAGTACTCACTATTTTCACTTCACAGAAAACACTTTATGGTGTGTGAAGAAATTAACTTTATAGATGAATAAATGTACTGACAGATGAATGTTTAAAGCTCATAAACTGAGCTTGGGTATTGATATAAACTATTTGATTTCAGGGCCTACATCATTAGCTGATAGGGTTGTTTACCTCACTGGTTAATTATGTCATGCTAATTGCTACTGAAATGGAAGAATGAAACAAGTTTTACATGATCGAGAGGATGGGCAGGTAAGAGAGTTGAGCAGGCAAGTGTTTGACACCAGGCAGGTGATCTGAATTCAGTTCTTGGGACACACATGGTAGAATCAGAGAATTGACTCACACAGCTTGTCTTGTTACTTTCTTTTTTATGTCCTGGTATGCCCACTACTACCACACACACCACACACACACACACACACACACACACACACACACACAATACAGAAAATGTAAGAAAAATTAAATACTATAAATGAGTTCAGTTTCCTATGCTACAAAATGTGACAGCATAAAAATCTGTATAAAGATAATATAAATATTTTAATTATTAAAATATGACTCCCAAGAAGAAGAAAGGAGAGGACCCTGGGCCTGTAAAGATTGCATCCAGTATTGTAGACCCAGAACAGAGAAATCGTGGGGGGAGGAATGAGTGGGGAATAGCAGAGGGGGGAGAGGAATTATGGGACATATGGGGGGGGGTAACTGGGAAAGGCGAAAGCCTTTGGAATGTAAACATAGAATATACAAAATAAAAATTCAAAAAAAAACAAAAACAAAAAAAATACTTTCCGTAAAGTATATATTTATTTTGCCTTCTGCTGGTCTCTTAATTTTATGAAATATTATGTTGCATAATGATCCATTTCCACTTTTATATAACTGAATTTCATTAATCTAAAGCTAGATTCAAATAAGAGAAATAATACACTTTGTGCAGATATTATGATATTGCATAAAGACTATAAAAAAAATCCACCAAAACACTTAGAGAAGATAAACACATTCAGCAAAGTGGCAAGATACAAAATTAACATTAAAATTAGGAGCCTTCCTACACATCCATGATGTCCAAATTTGAAACAATTAAAGAACCATTCCCATTCACAGACAGCCAGACCCACACAACAAATAAAATAACTGGAATAAACCAAAGACCAATACTCTGAAATTAATACAAGATGCTTCTAATATAAGATGCTTCATCTTATAAGTATAGCGGTAAGACAATAGAAGCAAAAGAAGCATGACAAGCTATCAACAATGGGATTTCTTGAAGACAAAACTTCTATATAACAAAGAAAACTGTGAATTGAGTGAGTTATAGTCTGCAAACTGGGAGTCTATATTTTCCAGCTACACATCCAGTAGAGAACTAGTGTGTAAAATACACAGAGCACTCAGATAACTACACAGTAAGAAAATAAACAGCTCAATCAAACTTGGGGAAGGAACGTAAGTAGCAATTTCTATAAAGGAAGCAACTAGCGAAGAAACACTTTTAAAAGTTTTCTGCCTCCTTAGCCACGAGGGGAATGCAAATGACATCGATTTTAAATTTTCCTCTCATCCCATTTGAAATCACTATCAGTGGAGAACATGGGAGAAGAGTCATACAATAATGGCAGGACTATAAACTAGTGCAGCCACTTTAGACATTTCTAAAATGGGAGAGCTAGACCTATCATATGGCCAAGTAATAACCACTGTGTACATAACCAAAGGACTTTGTATCATTCTCCAGGCTCTCTTGCATTCTATAGTTATTGCTGCCCTATTTACGAACTAGACATCAGAGTCAACGTCAGTGTCCACAGGAGTTGTATGTTTATTTTGGACAAAAGTGAAAGCAGGAACCTAGGATAAGGCCATCAGGGAATACACTAAAGAAAAGAGCACAACAGCTCACTTAGGTAAAATAAAAGCAGAAACTGGAATACCAGCTGCAGATATACTTGAGCAGGAAAGCTTTCCGGGATTGTTAGGCGGAGACAAGGACTACTCCAAAGAACGAATGTGTAAAACCTACAGGGACACCACCGATGACATGAGATGATTATAGGAATATTCATGAAAATTATAGATTACATGTGAAATGAAAGAAGAGGGTGCTCATGTAGAGGAACTGAGGTATTTTGTTTGTTTGTTCATTCATTTGTTTTTTCCCCCCAGCAGCCTTGTAAGGCAGATCACAGTTGCTGTAACCTGTAACTCCAGATCCATGGTGATCTGTCAGCTTTGGTCTCAGTGGGCATTTGAACTCATACACATGTGCCCACTATTTAGCACACATACACAGAATTTAACAATAAAAGTAAATCTTTAAAAATGTTGTAGATTGGCGAGATGGAGCTACCTGTCCAGCATCTGTCCAGCAAGCATGAGAAACTGAGTTCAGATCCTTAGTAGCCAACATAAAAGTCTAGAATGCATAGAAACCCACCAGTAATCCCAATGCTGTGAAGAGAGAAATGGGGGTCACTCAGAACTAGCTAGTTTGCTAGCCTAGCCAAAATGACTTTATCAAAGTTCAGAGAGAGACTCAGTCTAAATAGATCATTAATTGGGGAAAGGGTTAACATTGGAAATGTAAATAAATAAAATAATCAATAAAAAAATAAAATCAATATTTTACTTAAAAAATAAGAGTGAACAAAGAACACACCCAACACCCAATTCTGGGTTCTCTACTTGCACATATCTGCATATGCACCCTGCACATATACATACACACACACACACACACTCACACACACACACACATACACACACAGATATACAGACACACACAAACACAAAAACATTTTGCTCAGCTCATGGAAACATTCATAATCACACATACAACACATAAATTCATATGTGATGATATTTCAAACTATATTCTTGGAAAGAGAAGGAAACACTAGGGCTGAAATATGCTAGCAGATGTGTGGCTCTCAACCCTCCATATTTATGATGTCAAATACATACATAGCCTGTGATCAAGCAAATTGCTAGAAGCCAATTTCACATTAGGATGATAAACATGGCTATTAACAGAAATCAGGGGCTGTGGTAATCAGATCATCTGGGTTAATTAATTTTAGCTGTGTCACAAAGATTCCTCGAGACTGGAACGTTGTAAGACAGGAGGGGTGCATTTCAAATATTTTGTTTTATATCTGCCATGTGTTCAACACAAAATGGGCAGGGCTATTGTAACAGTATTAACTGCTCATATTCCTTGTGTCTTAGAGTATATTCTGGAAATCTACATGAAAAAAATCCATTGTTATGTGGATTCTTTTCAGCCTGAAACAAAAATTTAGTATAATAATTGTCATCATAAAATGAAATAAAATCAATCACATTTATAGTAGTAAAGAAACTGCAGGCTTGACACCAAGCAAAATAATTCCAAGTCTAAGGTAAAATGGAAGGGTCTCAACATTCTATGCATGTTGAAATTATGTCAGTAAAGACAAGACACAGACCTAACTATAATACCAATACAATTCCAAAGGAATTATACAAGGATTATCACAGAGACAATGTTAATTCTAGTGAAAACAATTTAACCACTTATAAAGCTTTCATGTCATACTAAAATTTCACTCAATTACAGAGTAAATTCATTTTCTGAATAACATACATAAAATTTTCTTTGAACTTTTTTAAATGGATGCATTTCTAAAATAGCTGTGTGATAAGTATTGTTTACCTAAACTTAATCTTATGATTACTAAAATATATTGAGTAAGTTAATCAATGTTAAGACCTCTATTTATAAAATGTGCAAACTCCAAAATCTCAGATCAGAACCACCACTCATAATAACATTATGAACTCTTTTATTTTGAGATGATTATAGTGACTAATTTGGATATGGCTACTCTACAATGTCTACTGAACATGACTCTACACTTTGAGAAATAGCAAAGGCTAAAATTTAAAATAATCAAATTACTTAGAAAAGATGATGCATTAAATGCCATGGAAGCTCAAAGACTAAGACAATTAACTTGTATTTCATTATTTTTATAACCATAAATATAAACTTAATGATATCTATAATTAAGTCTAAGTTTTATATTGGAAGAGGTTCTAATTTTGTAATACATGAAAACACGTTCATGGCCTGGGGATCCTTTTTAATATTGTCTTCTGCTTTATTTATTCAGATTTAAAAAATCCCCAAGTAATTTAAAACTATTTTTCTGATTCACAGATTACATTTTTATCCATTCCTCAATTTCTTTAATTCATTTTAAAATTCAGAAAACCAAACCAGAAAATCTAATTCATAATACATAGTTTTAAAAGTCTAGGTTGCCCATTCTATTTATATCCTAAGATTAAGTAATTTTCTATTATTTGCTTTTTATTCTTTTCTTTAACGAAATTGTTTTGTTGTGGAATAAACTTGACATGTTCTCTCAAACCAAATCACTGATATTCTTCTCTGACATCTGATGAAATTTTCTTTGGATTATGACATATCAGCGCAAGAAGCGAATGCATTTACACTTACTTCATCCTCAAAGTGAATGAATATTAATTTATTAAAACTTCTTTGTTCAAACTTGCATTGTAAAATTAAGTTTTAATGAAAAAACAACAAATCTTAGTCCAAAAACATGTGAGATATAATTAGCATAATAAAATATTTTTATCATTTTTAATATTAATTAGAAAGTATTTCAACATGCAATGATCTTAACAGGCTGCTAAAATCAATCGAGTGCTGGGAATTCACAAAAGCCCAGCTGGCACATTGCACCTTTGCACTAAATTTTTTATAGACATTAATCAAATGCTTACCATTCTCCATGAATTTACCAATTTTGCTTGGTTATTAAAGAAACATGCAGCCTAAGATGACTGTGGAAAAAAGAGTATTTTCAAGTTGCAATCTCTTTTTATTCAAGGTAAGATTTAATAGTAATATTTGGATGAAGAACTTAGTGAGAACTTTGATCTAATAATAAATTAAGTCAGAAATTCAGAGGTCCTGTGATTCCCAAAGCACTGTGAGCGAGCAATTTCAAAACCAATCCACTGCATTTTTGTTTGGTTGTTCATGTGTTTGCTTTGTTTAGGGGGCCTAGGCTCTGCCTCCTTGCATGCTACTAATCTGATAAAAAGTCAGTTTGTATGAAGAGTGATTTAAGCTGGAATGAACACATCCAGTTCATTGGTAGTTCTTTACCATTACTTGCAGGCAGAATAACAAGTGGCACTTTTTTTTTCCTGTTAGTCAAGTTGAATTTTGGACAGTTCAATTGGAAAGTCCAAGTCCTCTGATTAGTATGCCTTATGAGTGAAAGATTCTTCACATCAATGAAAAATTGTGTCCAAATGGAGAGCTTTTCTTGAAAGCACTCAATCAGCTCCCATGGAAGAAGGACTTGCTGAATTGCTGCTGAGAGTCAGAATCATTTCCAAGGACCTGTTGAGAATCTTCGCTATATTTTGCTTTCAATCTTGTAACTAGAAATCTTTGTGTAAAATAATTCAACAGAATCACAGCTATCACAAGATGACTACTCCCATACCCATCAGTTTCCTCGATGACTTTTATGTTTTCACGGTTCCCCCTGCATTTCCTATCCTGCTTATTCTGAAGCATTCTAGGGGGACGCTCTCAGTCAACTGAGAGCAGGGTTCTTCAATGGATGAGCTAGAGAAAGGACCCAAGGAGCTGAAGGGGTTTGCTGCCCCATAGAAGGAATAACAATATGAACCAATCAGTACCCCCAGAGCTCCCAGGGAGTAAACCGCCAACCAATGAGTACACATGGAGGGACCCATGGCTTCAGATGCATATGTAGCAAAGGATGGCCTCATTGGATATCAAAGGGAGGAGAGACCCTTGGTTCTGATGTCTCTATGGCCCAGTATGGGGAATGCCAAGATAGGGAAGCAGGGTGGCTTGGTGAGCAGGGGGAGAAAAAGAGGGTTTAGGGGATTTTCAGAGGGGAAATCAGGAAAGGGGATAACATTTGAAATGTAAATAAAGAAAATATCTAATTAAAAAAAAAGAATCTGGAAGTCTATTTGTTCAGTTGTGAAGAAACATAACAGAGACCACAACATGGCAAATGTCTCAGAAAAGCCATCTAAATATTCTTGAAAACAGGTAAATTCACAACTGTGAGATTCAGAGTAAGCTGGTTTGGGAAAGCAGGCTTTGGTATCACATTACGGATTGTGCACTCTTAGAGAAGATATTCAATCATACTTGGGAACTTTATTCATTCCTCAAAAATCACCATCCTACTACAGGTATCTGAGATCATTAAAAAAATCTTTTGGAGATCATGTATTGAGAAGAAAGCAGAACTAATACACAGGTAGCTTTCTTTTATTTAATTATTTATTTTTTAATTTTCTATATTCTTTGTTTACATTCCAAAGGCTTTCCCCTTTCCCAGTTCCCCTCCTCAACATATGTCCCATAAGTCCTCTTCCCCCTGCCCATTCTCCAATCACCCCACCACCACCATTTCTCTGTTCTGGTACTGTCCTACAAAACTGGATTTAGTCTTTTCCGGACCAGGGTCCTCTCCTTTTTTCTTGGGAATCTTTTGCTTAGCTAATTGTGCCTTGAGTATTCAGAGTTTCTGGGCTCATTAATGTCCACTTATCAGTGATTGCAATTCATGTGTATTATTTTGTGATTGGGTTAACTCACTTAGGATGATATTTTCCAGATCCAACCATTTGCTTACAAAGGACTTCTGGGGGAATCAATGTCCCTGACCTCAAGCAGTACTACAGAGCAATTGTGTTAAAAACTGCATGGTATTGGTACAGCGATAGGCAAGTAGACCAATGGAATAGAATTGAAGACCCAGAAATGAACCCACAGAGATATGGTCACTTGAACTTTGATAAAGGAGCCACATCCACCCAGTGGAAAAAAGCCTTTTCAACAAATGGTGCTGGTTCAACTGGAGGTCAACATGCAGAAGAATGCTAATTGATCCACTCTTATCTCTTTGTACTAAGATCAACTCCAGGTGGATCAAGGACCTCCACATAAAACCAGACACACTGAAACTAATAGAAAAGAAACTGGGGAAGACACTGGAGGACATGGGCACAGGGGGAAAGTTCCTAAACAGAACAACAGTAGATTATGCTCTAAGATCAAAAATTGACAAATGGGACCTCATAAAATTACAAAGTTTCTGTAAGACAAAAGACACTGTCAGAAGGACAAAATGGCAACCAACAATTGGGAAAAGATCTTCACCAACCCCACATCCAACAGAGGGCTAATATCCAATATATACAAAGAACTCAAGAAGTTAAGCCCCAAAGAAACAAAGTACCCTATTAAAAATGGGATACAGAGCTAAATAAAGAATTTTCACCAGAAGAAATTCAGATGGCTGAGAAGCACCTTAAGAGATGTTCAACATCATTAGTCATCAGGGAAATGCAAATGAAAACAAACCTGAGATTCCACCTCACACCAGTCAGAATGGCTAAGAGTAAAAAAACTCAAGAGGCAACAGGTGCTGGCGAGGATGTGGAGAAAGAGGAACACTCCTCCATTGCTGGTGGGATTGCCAGATGGTACAACCACTCTGGAAAATCTGTATGGCATTTCCTCAGAAAATTGAGCATGACACTTCCAGAGGATCCTGTCATACCACTCCTCCTCGGCATATACCCAGAGGTTTCCCCTGCATGCAATAAAGACACATGCTCCACTATGTTCATAGCAGCCTTATTTATAATAGCCAGAAGCTGGAAAGAATCCAGATGTCCCTCAATGGAGGAATGGATACAGAAATTTTGGTATATTTATACAATGGAATACTACCCAGCACAGGTAGCTTTCAAATAATTATTTTTAAAAATATCTCTGTAGCTGGAATGCAGATTGCCTTTCTCTATGGGTTCCATTAAGTCCATCCAGAGACTGCCCCACCTAGGGATCCATCCCATATACAGACACCAAACCCAGACATTATTGTGGATGCCAAGATGTGTTTGCTGACAGGAGCCTGATATAACTGTCTCTTGAGTCTTTTCCAGAGCCTGGCAATTACAGAGGCAGATTCTCACAGCCAACCATTGGACTGGGCTTGCAGTCTACAATGGAGGAGTTAGTGAAACTATTGACAGAGTTGAAAAGGTTTGCATCCCATAGGAAGAACAACAATATCAACCAACCAGACCCCCAGATCCCCCATGGACAAAACCACCAACCAAAGAGTACACATGGAGGGACTCCTGGCTCCAGCTATATATGTAGCAGAGGATGGCCTTATTGGATATCAATGAGAGGAGTGGCCCTTGGTCCTGGGAAGACTTGATTCTCCAGTGTAAGGGAATTCCAGGGCAAGGAGAGGGGTGTTGGTAGGTGGGTGAGTGTGCACCCTCATAGAAGCAGGGGGAGGGAGAATAGGGAATTCCAGAGGGAAAACCTGGAAAGGCCATAACATTTGAAATGTGAATAAATAAAATATCCAATAAAATATCATATAAAAATACTTTTCTAATATCATGAATACTAGTTAGTAGTGGTAAAGGCTCTAGGTAGGTACCAGTTCAAGTTCTGCATTTTTCTATGGGTTTTGTGGGTATTATCTTCTGCAATATGGCCTTATCATCAATTTGTAGAGAGCAACAATAGCCTGGTAATAGCTTGGAATGACTGAAGTTTTTCTGGTGTTCTTTTGGCCAGGAACTCTATTAGATATAACCCATTCCTAGAAATGAATTCTTCATTGCGAAATGTGAGATGTTCCCTTGGTTCCCCATCTCCCCAGTTATTTGTTCATTCCATTTTGATCTCCTTGAAATATGCATATATTTTAGGAAGCTTCTACTGTATGAGATTTCTATACAAGCCCTCAAATGGCCCTTATTTTTAACTGTTTCTCTCATATTCCCCCTATTACCCTTCTCTTAATTCTCCCTTTCCATTAGCTAATTTTCCATCTAAGCAAAGAGAAAAAAGTGTGGCTTTTGTTGGGAGGGTAGGTTAGAAGGATCTGGAAAGAGTTGAAGAATAAAAACTAGACACAGAAAATATTACCCAACAAATAATTTTCAAAGTTGAAGTAGTAAGTATTCTTTGACACATTTAAAATTCATCATCATCATTATCATCACTGTCATCATCAGCATTATATTCTCAATCTTTTACTGAAAGAAAAAAATAAAAAATACCCCTGTTCTAACAATAAAAAGTATCAATATAATGATTACTAATGGCATTCTCTTAGACTCCTAGTTCATTTTCATCATCAAAGAAGCATCCTCCTGTACCATATGGGATTAAATCCATTTTAATTGGTATAATTTTAACAAATTCTATTTTGATATAACTGAATATAATAACTTAAAGCACTTTATATAAAGAAAGCACTCTATATAAAACTGAATCTAAAGTTTGGTATCATCAAAAATGTAAGACAAAGAGGTACCCAGGACACCATATGGAACCTCAAAGAATAACTAACCTGGATTCACAAAGATGGAAGCACCAACCAGGAAGCCTGCTTGGAACTGAAGTAGGCATTTATGTTATACTTTTGTGGCTTTGTCTTCCTCCTAACACAGGAGCCAGGGCTGTCTCTGACTCTGCTGCCTGCCTTTTGGACCTTTTCCCCTATCTGTATTGCCTTGTGTGGCCTGAACAGGAGAGGAGGTGCCTAGTCTTACCTCAACTTGATATAAGATGGCTGCTTGATATCCATGGAAGGACTGCCCTTTTCTGAGCACTAGACTGAGGGTGGGGACTGGGAGAAGAATGGGGAGGGGAAACTGTGGTTGAGATATAAACAACCAACTAATCAAATGAATAATAATAAAGTTAAGTTTCAATTACATGACAGAGTCTTTAGTGTTCATAATTCCATAAGCAATTTCTGCTATTAACTCATCATAGATATGTTATTACTGAGGCAAACATACGGTGCAACAATTGTTATTTGGTGTAATATAATCTCAAGTATGTGTGGCACACCAAGAGTGTAAGAATACTCTCTTATCCAGCCTATAGCTTCATAAAATTAATCTCTGAGAATTACAAATGTTCTGAAAGTGCCCATGCTTCCTCTCTAGTCTTAAAAATGTAAGTACATTAGTCCCAGGTTCAAAGGAGTGTTGAAAATTTAAGAAATCTGTTCAAATATGGCAATGTAGTTTAGGAACATTTATAACAAAATGGAAAAGCTGAGAATTTCTCTTAAGAACTTGATGATATCAGTTATATAATTATGAATGTTAGTCTAAATTTATCTAACCTTGTTTTGTAAATTAATAGAACTATTTAATTTTTCATTTTTTAAAACAATAAATTATGTAAAATGTGTGATTATTCTAACAATGGTCAGAACCATTAATATTGTGCTCTAAAGTTGAGCTAGATGATCATATCCAATGATTGTTAATTTATTATTAATTTTAGTAAATGAGAAAAAGAAACTCGTGTATTGAATTAGGTTACCAGGAGTAATCAAAAATGCAGCATAAGAAAAATATATAAAATAATACTTATATGTAGACAACAATAAATGGAACTATAGCAAATAAAATGTAAATTTTTAGGACAAATAAAAGTTCTCTTAAAATATTCATTATTCAAGCACACAAAAAACATGGTTTTTTAGCTATAATATACATGGACCATAAAACATTCTGAATAGCTTTTTACATAAGCAGGATGTATATGTATATTTAGTTAAAAAAACAGTTAAAGAAATGTATGAGATCAGTAAATTTAGTTGTATATTAGCAATTACTAATTAATATAATAATTTATTATATAGAAGTTGTTTCAAAGTTTAGGTAGATTGATTTTGGTATATTAAATTTGTATAGCTAATTAAATAGTATTTTTTTGTAAAAGAGGGGCATCTACTGAACTTACATTTAGATACACTGCATCATGTAGTTTTTATTTTTAATATTTAAAATGGTTATTAAATTTAAATATATTTGATCATATTCATTCTTTTATGTGTTGGTCAAATATTTTTGAAAATGTAGTTTACTCCATTGGAGAAAAATCATTTTCCCTCTCCCAGAAGTTATAAATGACAGTTTTGTTGTTAGCCTTTACCCTAGTAGCTAGATTCATCAATTCAATTTTAAAAATTATAATAGAAAGTATAATAAGATGAAGAAGTCTTATCACAACAATGTTAGAGAAGACAAATCAACATAAAGAAACGATCCCAAGAGAAGGCCCATTAATCAGAGACCCAGTCATTCATACACTTAAGAATACCATAAAAACACTAAACTGGAAGTCATAATATTTATTCAGAGGACCTGGTGCAGAACAGTGTTGGCCATGTGCATGCTGTTTCAGTCTTTGTGAATTAATACGAGCTTTGCTCATGCTGATTAAGAGGGCCTTGTTTTCTTGGTGTTCTATATCCATCCTTCCTTTTGAGTTCTTTCTGCTTCATTTTCTGCAGGGTTCCCTGATTTCTCAAGAGAAGGAAGTGATTAAGACAGCCAATTTAGGGCTGACTCTTCCATGGTTTCTCAATCTCTTTCTATGGCTTCCTATGGATCTCTATTTATTTTTATCATGTTCAGAAACTCCTATGATGATAGTTGAATGAGGCACTGATCTATGAGTATAGCAGAATATCATTAAGTGTTACTACATATCTCTCTACATTTTTGATAATTATTATTTAGTTTGGCCTGAGATTCCTGGGGATCTAGCCTATTGGCTACCCAAGAAGTTCCAAGACTGGGTTCCATTGTGTTGAATGGGCCTTAGTTCAAATCAATTATTGGTTGGTTTTATATGCATTGTGTCATAAATACTCTAGCATGTCCTGTAGGTAGTAGATAAGATTAAGGGCTTACTATGACTAGGTTGATGTTTGTGGTTAACTTTTGATAAATAGCATACACAGTGATTTTCTGTATCAAAGATGCTAGAACATACAGGACTATCTTGCTGGTCCTCTAAATTCTTTCTTGAAGGCTTATTTATATGTGTTATAATGACAGATCAACATCTTTTCATACATTATGATTGAAGTTATATTTAAGTCAAAATATGTTTTGTGGATACAGTATGTTGGTTTAAATAATTTAAACAATAGTTTAAGTCGATAGAATAGGGAAAACGTTCTGAAAAAAATCTATCTTACTTAGCTTTTAAATGAGTTACACTGTAGTATTCTTATGTTGTGCTTACTTCTGAGTATGTTTTCTATTGCAAAAAGGAGAGTTCTTGATTCTTATAATTACAAATTATGGAGGCATTGGTCTCTTGTAATTACTTCTGAGAATTGGGTGTGAAGTGCCCCACTATATTTTTCAGTGAATAAAATATATCTTTGCTAAGGAGCAAGATAATGTTTGCCTCTTTTTTCTTCATTAAATACTGTCAAAGATTGTTTACCGGTAAAAGAGAAGCAAGTTTGCTTTCAAATGCAATCACACTAAACTTACCAGTGATACTATTTAGATAAGTTTTGTCCAAAGATATTCTTTTTTTTTCTCGAAGATGTTCTTAAGTTGCCATTGAAATGGTCTAGGTTCCCTACTACAGGGAAAAATATTTTAAAATTTTCCATAGATAAAATGTACTTATTTTCTTTCAGAAATTCTCATCCCCATTGCCACACCTCACATAAAGCACAACTCGTTTTTCATTGCTATACACAGTATAACTGAAATATATCAACAAAAAGGAAGATTCTATTCATTGAAGAAGCCCAAGTGGTCCCCCCAAAATATGGTTTCTTACCATTGTTCTTAGTTTTTCTCAGAACTAGATAAGTTCCTTATTGCTGAAGGCGTAGCATCTTGATTTCATGAAATAGAAAATTCAAGCTCAAACATATCTAGCAGCCTTCTGTCTGACTGCTGGCTTTTATAGTGCCAAAATATGCTAAGAAGGTTTATGGGAAAAGAATGTCATCAATGGTTTTAACCAGTGTTTAATTCCATGAAAAAGACTATTTATTGAGGTAAGATGTAGCTATATTAGTAGCATGAAATTAGGAAAAACTACAACTGGACAGGCCAGGTATATTGCTGGACCTCTATAAAAACAGCAAGTATTCTTCAGTACTGAGCTACAACTCCATCACCTTAACTTAGAATTTTAAAATAATTTTTTCTTATACAATTGAAAATTGCTATATAAATATATAGATTCAGATAAGTATATAGATGGAGGAGATATCAAATACTGAATCACATTTCATAATTAGTAGAGTGAGTACTTTAGACCCATACATCTGTGAGGAAACCCTACCTCTAAAGTAGAAGTCTGAACCAGGAAGAAAAAAAAGTCTCCTTGCAAAATAGCAGAGTCCCTTTGTTAGCTGGGCTGCTTCTTCTTTGGGGGAATCCCAGACCTACTAAACATTAACTATATGAGGGTTGTCACACAGTCCTGGACCTGGGATTCCTAGAATGCTTCCCCATTCTAAAGATGCATGTCAGTAGTCTTATCCTTCAGCCAATTACCTTTGCCCAGGCTGGATGTCCTCATCCCCTCCTCCTATACTACATAACTCTTGGTTCACTCTGAGTAAATGGTATATATACATATAAGCCTGTCTGGAATAAAAGTATTCTCACAAGCTTAGACTGTCTCAGAGAGCTATTTCAATGAAAAGAATGAATAGAAATATATAACCTTGGGTTTGGCGGAGGACGTGGGATCATCTATGAAGTACCAGAGACATAGGAAGTGAGAGATTCTCAGGTTTCAAAAGAAGAGATCTTACATGAAATGACCAACAGTAGGGATAGGGCATTTTTAGAGTCTACCCCAGTAGAAAGAGCATCAAGTGGAGGAATGGGGTTGCCACACTACAGTCAAAAACTCATGCCTAAAAGAATTGCAGGGACAAAAATGGAGACGAGACTGAGGGAAAGGATCCCCAACTTAGGATTCATCTCAAGGAGAGGCTCCAAGAACAGACACTATTACTGATGCTAAGGTGTGCTTACTGACAGGAGCCTAGCATGGCTGTCCTCTGAGAGGTCCAACAGGCATCTGTTGACACCCAAACAAAAATTGAAGTCAGGAACTCCTATAGTTGAATTAGGGAAAGGCTGGAGAAAGTTCAGGAGGAAGGCAGCTCCATAGAAATACCGGCAGTTTCAACTAATACAGACCCCTTAGATCCCTCAGACACTGCCCAAGCAGGCAGCATTAACATGCATGAGCTGGTCCGAAACCTCCAACATACAGCAGAGGATTGCCTGGTCTGTCTTCAGTGAGAAAAGGAGCCTAAACATTGAGAGACTTGAGGCCCCAGGGAGTGTAGAGACCTGGCCAGGAGTGGGTTGGGGACATCATCTTTGAGACAGGGGGAGAAGGAATATGGTAGAGAATTGTGGAAGGGCAGACCGGGAGGTGGACTGTAAAAAAGTAAGAAAGAAAATAAAAAGAAATAATCGATGTCCTTAGTCACTAGGGTAATGCAAATTATAATGACTTTGAGATTCCATCATACACCCATCAGAATAACTAAGATCAAAACTCAAAGGACATTACATGTTAGAGAGGTTGTGGAGTAAGGGGAAACATGTACAACCACTTTGGAAATAATTTTTGGTGGTTTCACAGAAGATTTAGAATAGTTCTACAACTGCTAGGCATATATATGCCCAAAAGATTTTCTACCATCCCACAAGAACACTTGCTCACCTACTGTCATAGCATGTTTATGTTTATTTGTAATAGCCAGAAACTGGAAGCAACCTAGATGTCTCTCAACTGAAGAATTCATACAGAAATTGTGATATATCTACACAATGGAATACCCCTCAGCCATTAAAAACAAGGGCATCCTGAAATATTCAGGCAAATGGATGAAATTAGAAAATACCATCCAGAGTGAAGTAATCAAGATCCTAAAGGACATGCATGGAATGGACTCAGTTATAAGTAGAAATTAGCCATAAAGTGTAGGATGACCATGCTGTAATCAATAGACCCCCAAAGACCAAATAGCAAGGAGTGTCCAAGGGACAATGGTTGAATCCATCTCAGAAGGGGAAACAAACAGTTATAGGGTATGAATGGAAAGAGGGAACTGGGAGGAAGAGGAATTGAGGAGAAGAGCAGGTAAAGGAGTATGGAAGATCATATGTAAGGTGGGCAAGGGAGACAGTGGGGGCGGCAATCTCTATGACATGTCAGAACCCTGGGATAGAGAGAGGCCCCGTAGTATCTATAGGGACAAGTCTAACTGAGACTCCTAGTAGTGGAACATATATAGATCCTGAAGTGCTCATTTTTCGTAGTCAGGCAGGATTCCCAGTGGAGGGATAAGGACAGCAACCTGCCTACAAAATCTTTGACTCAAAATGTGCCCTCCCTACAAGATGTGCTTGGACAAAGATAGAGCATAAACTGGGGGAATACCTAACCAATGACTATCTAAAATTAAGCCCCATAGCACAGGCAAGAACCAATCCCTGAAATTGTTAATGATACTGTTATGCTTGCACACAGGAACCTAGCAGAAATGTCCTCTGAGTGTCTTCATAGAGCAACCAAACATTAGATGGAGCTTAGAGAGTCTTACAGAAGAGTTGGGAAAAAGATTGAGGGGCACGATGAGGACAGCGACTCCATAAGACCAACATAGTCAACTAACCTGAATCCTTGTGGACTCCCAGAGACTGAATCACCAAACAGTGACCCTGGGCTGGACATACTCTGCCTACCCCTCTCACTTCCACTTATAAAGCAGATGAGCAGGTTGGTCTTCATAAGAGTCCCCTTTCAACTGGAGCATTGGCTGTCTGTAGAGAGCCTTATTGGGGTGCCTTGCCAACTGGCACCAGCCTGACATTGGCAAGGACAAGGAATCTGACATTTGGTTATGACAAGGAAGTAAGCTCAAGCAGAAATATGACATTAGGGCATGCTAGTTAAGTTCAGGCAAGAATCTAATGTTAGGCTATAACAGGGAAGTAGGTTAAGGCAGGAATTTTAATCTTAGTGTGGAATGAAGGGGTGGAGTGGGGAACAGGGGAAGGGAAGAGGGTTTATGGGACTTTCAGGGAGGGGGGATCCAGGAAAGGGGAAATCATTTGAAATTTAAAAAAAAAAAAAGAAGCAGGCTTCAGGCAAGATTTTGGGCTTGGACAAGGAAGTAGGCTCAGGTATTTTGGTTATTCTGACAAGCCCTTGGAAACAACTAGACTTTGCTTATTGCCTTGACTAATTTGTATTTACTGACTTACTTGTTCTTCATTGCACTACTATTGATCTTAATACCTGCATGTAATTAAAATGGTATAAAAGTGGATTGGAAATGAGTAGACCCACTTTCAGTCTCAGAATTGACTGGGGTCATGCAATGTTGTCTAATCATCTTTTTTCTTTTTAATCCTTGTTCCTGCACTGGAGAAACTGTTGACTAACTGAGCAGGCTTGGTCAGCTATCCATGAGCCTGTGTCTCTAAATGGAATGCCATATTTGACTTCAGTGGTTTGAGGATGTGCGTAGTTCCACAGAGATTTGATTTGCAGGGGGGGGACAATTGTGTTAGTTGGGGTGTGTGACACCCAGGGTGGGGATTTAGCTGCTAAAGCAGAAGTTGGAATAGAGGGAGACCTTGAATGAGGGGGTACTGGAAGGTGAAGGACTGAGGGTTGTAAAGTGAATTAATAAATTAAGAAAGAAAAATAAGTAGTTTCCCTTTGTTATTATGTTTCTCTCTCTCTCTCTCTCTCTCTCTCTCTCTCTCTCTCTCTCTCTCTCCCTCTTTCTCCCTCTCTGCCTCTCTGCCTCTCTCCCTCTCTCATTTGTTTTTATGAAACATGGAGTCAAGTCTCAAACTCAAAGATCCACATGCATTTGCCTCCTGAGTTCTGGGATTAAATTATATGCCACCATGCCTGGCCTCATTTTTCTTACTAGGCCATTCAACAGTTTTCATGGAAATATTTTTAGGCTTGAGAATTAATAAAACCTTTTAAGATAGGCGAAGAAAAAAGTCTAATTTATCTCCAGAACCAGGTGCTCTCTGTGACATAAACACATTGACCATTCTTCCTAAACAGAAATATAAGATGAAGCAACACCACCTTTCCTAACTGTACATTATGCTAGATCCTTACCCATTGTTTAGTTTGAATTGCTTTAATTATATAAACTCATCTAGTGGATAAGTATTAATAAAGTTCAATTTAAGTGAACATAAATAAAAATTCTGTATCTTTTTAGCCTATTATGTTTAATTAGATTCTCAAGTACAGACAGGAACTAAAAAGTTTCGGTTTAAACATAGAATATAGAAAATTAAAAAAAAAGAAGTAAAAGAACATTTTAGACCTATCAGAATTACACCAGACTTCTCACCTGAGACCATGAAAGCTAGAAGATCCTGGGCAGACCTCATGCAGACCCTAAGAGAACACAAACTTCAGCCAAGACTACTATACCCAGCAAAACTATCAATTGCCATAGATGGGGAAACCAAGATATTCCACGACAAAACCAAATTTGCAAGATACTTATCTACAAACCCAGCCCTACAAAGGATAATAGGGGAAAAATACCAACACACGGGGGGAAACAACACCCCAGAAGAAACAAGATAGAAACCCCATCTCATCCAACCCAAAAGAAGAGAACCACTCAAATACAAATAATAATAACAATTCCCAAAATGTCAGGAAGTAATAATTACTATTCCTTAATATCTCTTAATATCAATGGACTCAATTCCCCAATCAAAAGACACAGACTAACAGACTGGATACGGAAACAGGACCCTACATTTTGCTGCATACAGGAAACACATCTCAGTGTCAAAGACAAACACCACCTTAGAGTAAAAGGCTGGAAGACAGTTCTACAAGCAAATGGTCCCAGGAAACAAGCTGGAGTAGCCATTCTAATATCAGATAAAATCGACTTTCAACCTAAAGTCATCAAAAGAGACACAGAAGGTCACTTCCTGCTTGTCAAAGGGAAAATCCACCAAGAAGAATTCTCAATACTGAACATCTATGCGCCAAATGCAAGGGCACCCTCATTCGTAAAAGAAACTTTACTAAAGCTTAAAGCACACATCACACCTAACACAATGATTGTAGGTGACCTCAACACTCCACTCTCCTCAATGGACCGATCAGGAAAGCAGAAACTAAACAGGGACACAGTGAAACTAATTGAAGCTTTGGACCAATTGGATTTAACAGATATATATAGAACATTCCATCCTAAAACAAAAGAGTATACCTTTTTCTCAGCACCGCACGGTACCTTCTCAAAAATTGATCATATAATTGGTCACAAGACAGACCTCAACAAATACAAGAAGACCGAACTAATCCCATGTCTCCTATCGGATCACTATGGAGTAAAAGTGGTCTTCAATAGCAAGAACAACAACAGAAAGCCCACATACACATGGAAACTGAACAATACTCTACTCAATGACACCCTGGTCAAGGAAGAAATAAAGAAAGAAATCAAAGACTTTTTAGACTTCAATGAAAATGAAGGTACGACCTACCCAAATCTCTGGGATACAATGAAAGCAGTGCTAAGAGGAAAACTCATAGCCCTGAGTGCCTCCAAAAAGAAACTGGAAAGAGCATACACTAGCAACTTAACAGCACACCTGAAGGCGCTGGAACAAAAAGAAGCTAACTCACCCAGGAGGAGTAGAAGAGAGGAAATCATCAAACTAAGGGCTGAAATCAATCAAGCAGAAACAAAGAGAACCATACAAAGAATCAACAAAACCAAGAGCTGGTTCTTCGAGAAAATCAACAAGATAGATAAACCCTTAGCTAGACTAACCAAAGGGCACAGAGATAGTATCCAAATTAACAAAATTAAAAATGAAAAGGGGGATATAACAACAGAAACAGAGGAAATTCAAAAGATCATCAGATCCTACTACAAAGGCCTATACTCAAAACAACTGGAGAATCTGGAGGAAATGGACAATTTCCTAGACAGATACCAAATACCAAAATTAAATCAGCATCAAGTAGACCAGCTAAACAGTCCCATAACCCTTAAAGAAATAGAAGGGGTTATAGAAAGCCTCCCAACCAAAAAAAGTACGGGACCAGATGGTTTTAGTGCAGAATTCTACCAGACCTTCAAAGAAGACTTAACACCAATACTCTTCAAACTATTCCACAAAATAGAGACAGAAGGGACACTGCCCAACTCGTTCTTCGAAACCACAATTACGCTGATACCTAAACCACAAAAAGATCCAACAAAGAAAGAGAACTACAGGCCAATTTCTCTTATGAATATAGATGCAAAAATACTAAATAAAATTCTTGCTAACCGAATCCAAGAGCACATCAAAACGATCATCCACCATGATCAAGTAGGCTTCATCCCAGGGATGCAGGGATGGTTCAATATACGGAAATCCATCAATGTAATCCATTACATAAACAAACTAAAAGAAAAAAACCACATGGTCATCTCATTAGATGCTGAAAAAGCATTTGACAAAATTCAGCATCCTTTCATGCTAAAAGTCTTGGAAAGAGCAGGAATTCAAGGCCCATACCTAAACATAGTAAAAGCAATCTACAGCAAACCAGTAGCCAACATCAAAATAAATGGAGAGAAACTTGAAGCAATTCCACTAAAATCAGGGACTAGACAAGGCTGTCCTCTCTCTCCATATCTTTTCAATATAGTACTTGAAGTTCTAGCGAGAGCAATCAGACAACATAAGGAAGTCAAAGGGATACAAATTGGAAAGGAAGAAGTCAAAGTATCATTATTTGCAGATGATATGATAGTCTACTTAAGCGATCCAAAAAACTCCACCAGAGAACTTCTACAGCTGATAAACAACTTCAGCAACGTGGCTGGTTATAAAATTAACTCAAGCAAATCAGTAGCCTTCTTGTACTCAAAGGACAAACAGGCTGAGAAAGAAGTTAGGGAAATAACACCCTTCACAATAGCCACAAACAACATAAAGTATCTCGGCGTAACTCTAACCAAACAAGTGAAAGATCTGTATGACAGGAACTTCAAGTCCCTGAAGAAAGAAATCGAAGAAGACCTCAGGAGATGGAAAAATATTTCTTGCTCCTGGATTGGCAGGATCAATATAGTAAAAATGGCCATCTTGCCAAAAGCAATCTACAGATTCAATGCAATCCCCATCAAAATCCCAAATCAATTCTTCATAGATCTAGAAAGAGCAATTCTCAAATTCATCTGGAGCAACAAAAAACCCAGGATAGCTAAAACTATTCTCAACAATAAAAGGACTTCTGGGGGAATCAATATCCCTGACCTCAAGCAGTACTACAGAGCAATTGTGTTAAAAACTGCATGGTATTGGTACAGCAACAGGCAGGTAGATCAATGGAATAGGATTGAAGACCCAGAAATGAACCCACAGACTTATGGTCACTTGATCTTTGATAAAGGAGCCACAACCATCCGGTGGAAAAAAGATAGCCTTTTCAACAAATGGTGCTGGTTCAACTGGAGGTCAACATGCAGAAGAATGAGAATTGACCCACTCTTATCTCCTTGTACTAAGATCAACTCCAAGTGGATCAAGGACCTCCACATAAAACCAGACGCACTGAAACTATTAGAAAAGAAACTTGGGAAGACCCTGGAGGACATGGGCACAGGGGTAAAGTTCCTGAACAGAACACCAATAGCTTATGCTCTAAGATCAAGAATTGACAAATGGGACCTCATAAAATTACAAAGTTTCTGTAAGGCAAAGGACACTGTCAGAAGGACAAAAAGGCAACCAACAACGTGGGAAATGATCTTTACCAACCCCACATCCGACAGAGGGCTAATATCCAATATATACAAAGAACTCAAGAAGTTAGACCCCAAAGAACCAAATAACCCTATCAAAAAATGGGGTACAGAGCTAAACAAAGAATTTTCACCAGAAGAAATTCGGATGGCCGAGAAACACCTTAAGAGATGTTCAACATCATTAGTCATCAGGGAAATGCAAATCAAAACAACCCTGAGATTCCACCTCACTCCAGTCAGAATGGCTAAGATTAAAAACTCGAGAGACAACAAGTGCTGGCGAGGATGTGGAGAAAGAGGAACACTCCTCCACTGTTGGTGGGATTGCAAAATGGTAAAACCACTCTGGAAATCAGTGTGGCGGTTCCTCAGAAAATTGGGCATGCCACTCCCAGAGGACCCTGGCATACCACTCCTGGGCATATACCCAGAGGATTCCTCTGCATACAACAAAGACACATGCTCCTCTATGTTTATAGCAGCCTTGTTTATAATAGCCAGAAATTGGAAGGAGCCCAGATATCCCTCAAAGGAGGAATGGATACAGAAAATGTGGTATATTTATACAATGGAGTACTACTCAGCAATTAAAAATAATGAATTCATGCAATTTGTAGGTAAATGGTTAGATCTGGAAACTATCATCCTAAGTGAGCTAACCCAATCACAAAAGAATACACACGAAATGCAATCACTGATAAGTGGATATTAATGAGCCCAGAAGCCCTAAATACTCAAGGCACAATTAGCAAGTCAAATGACTCTCAAGAAGAAAAAAAGGAGAGGACCCTGGGCCTGTAAAGATTGGATCCAGTATTGTAGACCCAGAACAGAGAAATCGTGGGGGGGGGAAGAGTGGGGAATAGCATGGGGGGAGAGGAATTATGGGACATATGGTGGGGGGTAACTGGGAAAGGGGAAAGCCTTTGGAATGTAAACAAAGAATATAGAAAATAAAAAAAAATTAAAAAAAATGCTAAAAAAAAAATTAATCACAGAAGAGTATAAGTCAATTATATTCTGATCAGATATACATGGATATTAACCAGTCTTGACAACAGAGTAGAAATTTTACATATAGTCTAAGAATAGGAAGCTCAAGTTCTCTTTGTCAGTGTTTTAGATGTGGACCTTTCTATAGGCATGTTTCTTGATTAGGAATTCACAGACTCATTATTCCCCAATTTAAAGAATATCCCCACATATGTAATATGAGCATCAATAATGTTTCCATAAAGATATCAATACTCTCTCTCTTCTCTCTCTTTCTCTCTCTCTCTCTCTCGATTGTTCGCTCGCTCTCTCTCATGCTCGTTCTCTCTCTCTCTCTCTCTCTCTCTCTCTCTCTCATTTCTCATTTCACAAGCATCTACCTCAAACAGCACAATGGAACTGATATATTCTATCATCAAATAAGAACCTTTGGACTAACCTTATACAGTAGTGGTAATTTTCCTAATTTCAGGAGTGCAATTTGATTTGTAGTATTTTTCAACTTTGTAATCCGTTTTAAATCATCCAAAGTTCCATAACTCACATCGATGACATCAGCCTATAAAAGGAGAAAATATAAAGAATAAAATGCCTTTAAGTAAATGTAATAGCAGTCACCCAAGTGTTTGTAGTGACTCAAATCTTTGAATGCAACCTAATGTTATCCCTCATTCTGTCCTAATTTTTACTTTCTAGTGACAGGTTAAAATGATGCCTCTGATCACAAAGGATAAATCTTAGTCATTGTTTGTCTTAGGCCTCTTTCTATTCCTGCCGAAAATATCATGACCAAGAAGCAAGTTGGGGAGGAAAGGGTTTATTTAGCATACACTTCCACTTTGCTCTTAATCAAAAAAGGAAGTCAGGACAGGAACTCGCATAGGACAGGAACCTGGAGACAGCAGTGGATTCAAAAGCCAAGGAGGAAGGCTGCATACTGGCTTAATTCTCCTTGTTTGCACAGCTTGCTTTCTTTTTTATTTATTTTTATTTATTTTATTTTTTTATTTAATTTTTATTTTCTATATTCTATGTTTACATTCCAAAGGCTTTCCCCTTTCCCAGTTCCCCCCCACCATATGTCCCATAATTCCTCTTCCCCCAACTATTCCCAAATCATTCCCCCCCACGATTTCTCTGTTCTGGGTCTACAAAACTGGATCCAATCTTTAGAGGCCCAGGGTGCTCTCCTTTCTTCTTCTTGGGAGTCATTTGACTTGCTAATTGTGCCTTGAGTATTTAGGGCTTCTGGGCTCATTAATATCCACTTATCAGTGATTGAATTTCATGTGTATTCTTTTGTGATTGGGTTAACTCACTTAGGATGATATTTTCCAGATCTAACCATTTACCTACAAATTGCATGAGTTCATTATTTTTAATTGCTGAGTAGTACTCCATTGTATAAATATACCACATTTTCTGTATCCATTCCTCTTTTGAAGGATATCTGGGCTCCTTCCAATTTCTGGCTATTATAAACAAGGCTGCTATAAACATAGTGGAGCATGTGTCTTTATTGTATGCAGGGGAATCCTCTGGGTATATGCCCAGGAGTGGTATGCCAGGGTCCTCTGGTAGTGACATGCCCAATTTTCTGAGGAACCACCACACTGATTTCCAGAGCGGTTTTTACCATTTTGCAATCCCACCAACAGTGGAGGAGTGTTCCTCTTTCTCTACATCCTCGCCAGCACTTGTTGTCTCTTGAGTTTTTAATCTTAGCAATTCTGACTGGTGTGAGGTGGAATCTCAGGGTTGTTTTGATTTGCATTTCCCTGATGACTAATGATGTTGAACATCTCTTAAGGTGTTTCTCGGCCATCCGAATTTCGGCTGGTGAAAACTCTTTGTTTAGCTCTGTACCCCATTTTTGATAGGGTTATTTGGTTCTTTGGGGTCTAACTTCTTGAGATCTTTGTATATATTGTATGTTAGCCCTCTGTCAGATGTGGGGTTGGTGAAGATCATTTCCCACTTTGTTGGTTGCCGTTTTGTCCTTCTGAGAGTGTCCTTTGCCTTACAGAAATTTTGTAATTTTATGAGGTCCCATTTGTCAATTCTTGATCTTAGAGCATAAGCTATTGGTGTTCTGTTCAGGAACTTTCCCCCTGTGCCCATATAGAACCCAAGAATGTAAGAAAGCAGTCCATGGATAGCACATGGGGCTAGGCCCTCCCCCTTGATCACTAATTGAGAAAATGCCTTACAGCTGGACCTCATGGTTCTCTGTGACAATTCCAGCTTGTGTTAAGTTGACACACCAAGCCAGCTAGTACAACTGACCCCTTGCCTACTTGACACACAAACACATCACTATTAAGCCTCAACCCTTACTTTCTTATTCATCCTCAAGGTATAAATAACTTTAACAGTCCCACCATCTTTAAAATTTTTACATATTAAAATTTTCATCCCTTTAAAATTTTCACTCTTTTGAAATTCAAAGTCTTTTTTACAGTTCAAAGTCTCTTAACTCTGGACTTCACTAACATATTTTCATACTTCAAGAGGAAAAAATATCAGGGCACAGTCACAATCAAACTTAAAATCCACCTATAACTGTCCAATGTCTGAGATCCACTCATGATTTTCTCAGCTCCTCTAAAGACTTAGGTTACTTCTCCAGCTTGCCCTTTGTAGCATATGTCTTATCTTCTAGGTTCCAGCTACCTGTACTCCACTGCTGCTGGAATCAAGAAGATAATAACACCAACTTTTCTTGGCTGTCACCTCATGGTAATAGCATCTCCAAGACACTGCTGTCTTCTGCTATAACAAGGCTTCTCCAATAGCCATACATAGGCCCTCTTCATGGTGCCAAGCCTCAAATCTTTTGCATGATCATTTCAGGTGTGGACTATCAATTGCAACTGATGCTACACCTTCACCAATGGCCTTCCATGGGCTTTCACAGTGCTAAGACTCAGATGTTAATGACCACTTCATTGCTTCAAAACCAGTACCATCTGGGCGACTCTTACATGTTACCAAGCCCAGCTGCTGCACTGGGCTGCACTGCCTTGGCTATCTCTGGAACACAGTCTCTTGTGCTCCCAGAAAACACTTTCCAGAAGATTTTACCTCAATGATGCTGCTCTCTTCTTCTGTTTTTAATTGTTTTTATTAGATATTTTCTTCATTTACATTTCAATTGTTAACCCCTTTCCATGCTACCCCACTGAAAACTCC
Source organism: Apodemus agrarius (assembly GCA_964023405.1). Lineage (NCBI taxonomy): Eukaryota > Metazoa > Chordata > Mammalia > Rodentia > Muridae > Apodemus > Apodemus agrarius. The sequence goes on along the minus strand of OZ030007.1, from coordinate 144,464,608 downwards.
CATCCCATTCCCCATCCTTTTCCTCTCCTCCCCAAATTTCCTGACTTGCATTCCCCTATTCTGTGGAATCAAGCCTTCACAGAATGAATGGCCTCTCCTCTTTTTGATGTCTGAAATGGTCATCTTCTGCTGTACCTGGAGCAGTGTGTATCCATGTGTACACTTTGGTTGGTGGTTTAGTTCCTGGGAGCTCTGGGGGTACTAGTTGGCATATATTATTGTTCCTCCTGAGGAACTGCAAACCTCTTAAGCTCCTTGGTTCCTCTTTCTAGCTGCTCTGTTGGGGACCCTATACTTATTCTATTGGTTGGCTCTGAGCCATGGGTGTTTTGATACACTTTCCAATAAGGATCAAAGTATCCACACTTTAGTTTTCCTTCATCTTGAGCTTCATGTGGTCTCTAATTGTATCTTGGGTATTCTGAGCTTTTAGACTAATATCCGCTTATCAGCAATTGGACACTGTTTGTAATCTTTAATGGTTGGGTTACTACACTCAGGATGATAGTTTCTAGTTCCAGCTAACCAGCATTAATACTCTCAGTAATGCAACAGTTTTGCTTTAGTAGCATCTTGTGAATCACAGCTGATACTTCAGCCCTAGCTAACCAAAACCACAGAATATTCACAATCAAAACAACAATGACCCCGTTAAGAGTCTTTAATCTTCCCTCTCAAATTTTACAAGCCAGGACCTCAATAGTTTGCACTGTTCTCATCATATCCTACTACAAAAGCCTATACTCAAAAAAATTGGAGAATCTGGAGGAAATGGACAATTTCTTAGACAGATACCAAATACCAAAATTAAATCAGGATCAAATAGATCATCTAGACATTCCCATAACCCATAAAGAAATGGAAAAATTCATAGAAAGTCTTCCAACCAAAAAAAAAGCATAGGACCAGATGGTTTTAGTGCAGAATTCTATCAGACCTTCAAAGAATACCTAACATCAATACTCTTCAAACTATTCTACAAAATAGAAACAGAAGGAACATTACCCAACTCAATTATGCTGAAACCAAAACCACACAATGATCCAACAAACAAAAAGAACTTCAGACCAATTTCCTTTATGCACATCAATGCAAAAATACTCAATAAAATTCAACAACACATCAAAATGATCATTCACCATGATCAAGTAGGCTTTATCCCAGGAATGCAGGGATGGTTCGATATACAGAAATCCATCAATGTAATCCACTACATAAACAAACTCAAAGAAAAAAACCACATGGTCATTTCATTAGATGCTGAAAGGGTATTTGACAAAATTCAGCATCCTTTCATGCTAAAAGTCTTTGAAAGAACAGGAATTCAAGGACCATACATAGTAAAAGCAATATAGAGCAAACCGGTAGCCAACATCAAATTAAATGCAGAGAACCTTGAAGCAACCCCACTAAAATTAGGGACTAGACAAGGCTGGCCCCTCTCCCCATATCTTTTCAATATAGTATTTGAGGTACTAGCTAGAGCAATTAGACAAAATATGGAGGTCAAAGTGATACAAATTGGAAAGGAAGAAATCAAACTATCACTATTTGTAGATGATATAATAGTATACTTAAGTGACACAAAAAACTGCACCAGAGAACTCCTAAGGCTGATATACATCTTCAGCCATGTGGCTGGTTATAAAATCAACTCAAGAAAATCAGTAGCCTTCCTATACTCAGAGGATAAGCAGGCTGAGAAAGAAATCAGGGAAATGACACCCTTCTCAATAGCCACAAACAATCTAAAATATCTTGGTGTGACTCTAAACAAACAAGTGAAAGATCTGTATGACTAGAAGCTCAGGTCTCTGAAGAAGGAAATTGAAGAAGACCTCAGAAAATGAAAAAAAAATCTTCCAAGCTCATGGATAGGCAGGATAAATATAGTTAAAATGGCCATCATGTCAAAAGCAATATACAGATTCAACACAATCTCCATCAAAATCCCAACTCAGTTCTTTATATAGAGAGAAAGAGCAATTCTCAAACTCATCTGGAATAACAAAAAAAATAGCTAAAACTATTCTCCACAGTAAAAAAAAAACTTCTGGGGCAATCAGTATCTCAGACCTCAAGCAATACTACAGAGTAATAGTGTTAAAAAACTGCATGGTATTGGTACAGTGACAGGCAGATGGATCAATGGAATAGGATTGAAGACCCAGAAATGAACCCACACACCTATGGCCTCTTGATCTTCAACAAAGGAGCTGACAACATCCAGTGGAAAAAAGATAGCCTTTTCAACAAATGGTGCTGGTTCAATTGGAGGTCAGCATACAGAAGAATATGAATTGATCCATTCTTATCTCCTTGTACTAAGCTCAACTCCAAGTGTATCAAGGACCTCTGTATAAAGCCAGATACACTGAAACTAATAGAAAAGAAACTGGGGGAGACCCTTGAGAACATGGGCACAGGGGGAAATTTCCTGAACAGAACACCAATAGCTTATGCTCTAAGATCAAGAATTGACAAATGGGACCTCATAAAATCACAAAATTTCTGTAAGGCAAAGGACACCTTCAAAAGGACAAATCGGCAACCAACAAATTGGGAAAAGATCTTTACCAAACTTCTATCTGACAGAGGGCTAATATACAATATATACAAAGAACTTAAGAAATTAGACCCCAGAAAACCAAATAACCCTATTAAAAATGGGGTACTGAGCTAAACACAGAATTTTCACCTGAAGAAATCTGATGGCTGAGAAGCACCTTAAGAAATGTTCAACATCATTAGTCATTAGGGAAATACAAATCAAAACAACCCTGAGATTTCACCTCACAACATTCAGAATGGCTAAAATTAAAAACTCATGTGACAGCAGGTGTTGATGAAAGTGTGGAGAAGGAGGAACTCTCCTGCACTGCTGGTGGGATTACAAGCTGGAACAACCACTCTGGAAACCTGTCAGGCAGTTCCTCAGAACACTGGGCAAGACAATTCCAGAGGACCCTGCTATACCATACCTGGGCATATACCCAGAGGATTCCCCAGCATGTACTAAGGATACCTGCTCCACTATGTTCATAGCAGCCCTATTTATAATAGCCAGAAGCTGGAAAGAACCCAGATGGCCCCCAATGGAGGAATGGATAAAAAAAAATGTGATATATATATATATATATATATATATATATATATATACACAATGGAGTACTATTCAGCCATTAAAAACAATGAATTCATGAAATTCTTAGACAAATGGATGGAGCTGGAGAACATCATCCTAAGTGAGGTAACCCAGTCTCAAAAGAACATTCATGGTATGTACTCACTGATAAGCAGATATTAGTCTAGAAACTTGGAATACCCAAGACACAATCCACATATCAAATGATGTCCAAGAAAAAGGAAAGAGTGGTCCCTAGTTCTAGAAAGGTTCAGTGCAGCACTGTAGGGGAATACCAGAACAGGGAAAAGGGAAGGGCTGAATGGGGAAAGAGGGGGAGTGAAGAGGGCTTATGAGACTTTCGGAGAGCGGGTAGTCAAGAAAGCAGAAATCATTTGAAGTGTAAATAAAGAATATATCTAATAAAAAATCAAATTTCAATTTAAAAAAATTGTAGCTTGCCACAAACAGGATGATGAAGAGTGAGAGGAACTAGACAGAGCATTGGAGAGTGGAATCAGACCTCTTAGCTAAAACTAGGGTGTCTGTCAGGACATAAACAGTGTCCTTAAATAATCTCTTTGAGCAGAGGACTTGGTTTCAAAAATTCTTAAGTATTATAAACGATCAAGAAGGAATGGTTGCATGCCAATTCTCAGTACCACATTCCATAAAACAAAGTCTTTCATCCAAGTCAGGCAAAGGTGCAACTCCTAGTGAGCCACTCTTCTTAATGAACTTAATGCTGTCAATGTAGTCTCCCATAGGTATGACCACAGGTCCATTTATCCTCTAAATAATTCTAGATGCAGTCAACCTGATGAATAACATTTACCATCACTTTTAGCTCTCTCATTATAAACATCTTCAAAGTTTTACTAATATACCAGGGCCCATATTAAACCTTACCTAATATAAATTGCATTTTACCTTTGACAATTATAAAACTATCACTAGCTTTATTTCCAAATTGTCTGTGTCTGCATCTGTTAAGAACTGTTCTTTCTTTTACCCATGTTGTGTGTATATGTGTATGTTGTATGAGTGTGTTGGAGTCCATATATGTGTGAAAATGTACATTCATGTGTGTATGCGTGTATGCATAGTTTAAATTTCTATGACTAGACAATTTCCTGCCAGTCAGTGGTAGCACACGACTTTATTCCCAGCACTTGGGAGGCAGAGACAGGTGGATTTCTGAGTTCGAGGCCAGCCTGGTCTACAGAGTGAGTTCTAGGACAGCCAGGGTTACACAGAGAAATTCTGTCTCAAAAACAAAAAAACCAAACCAAAACAAGACAATTTCCTGTTGAATATATTGTTAGATCCTGATGTTTGTATTTAAATAATGATACAGTATCTGAGAAGGTAAGTTATATTTTCAAGTGTATTTGACATGGAATGTAATTGTTAAATAACTTCTGTCAGAATTGTTTTGAATATAATTTTCTTCTTAATAAAATATGATAAATCTATCCCTTAATAAAATTTTTGAGTATGCAGATACTATAACTATTTGAATAAATATTGATCTATAATATTAAGTCTGATTAAATAATCACATATTATTAATGATTGCACTGCTGCACTGAAGAAAAGGAAATTCATATTTTTCATTTCAACTTAGTAATCTGTAAACTAATTATTTGAGATTCAATGATGGCACTTCAAAATAGACTACTACTCTATTGGTCATACTAGAAATGGTTGAGGGAAAACTTTACGGCTTTGGGTAGATAATAGTCCTTCATAGCTCTTTGTTCATATATGTAGATATGATATCTATATCTATATTGTTATCTATATCTATCACAAATACAACAACGTCAATCACGAAAAATATTACATTATTGAATAATCTATGGAAAGTTCAATCATTTCTTCACCTCACTTTGAATACAAGCCATCAGATTGAAGATTTTGGCACATTCTTGCTCTCATAAAACATTTAATTCCCTCACACAAGAGCACTTAGTTGCAAAAAATCAGCTTCCATCACTATGGATTACTTTATTCCTAAAATTCTTCCATATACAAAACCAGAAGAACTGGGCTTAACATATCAACGTTCTGTTCAAAGCAGACAACCTAATCCATAGCAGAGCCCAAGAAAATATTCCCTATGTACTCTGAAGGACTCCTTCTCTTAAGATGTATTCACTGGGAAGTATACAGTTAATTAGATCTTAAGCAGACACATGGAAGGGTAACTGAAAGATTGTAAGAGCCAGAGAACCATGATTCACCATGACAGATAGTGCTGCACTTCTAGTGGAGAGTGGTGCTGTGTACATGAAATCTAAACTTCATACAATCATACCAGTCAACCTGCCAATGCCATGGGGGAAATTTCTCAGGTCCCTACTTTTAGACAAAGAAATACAGGCAACCATTGGTTTCTGAGGGAGGAAGAACCAGTTTTGTGAGAGGAGTGTTCTTTTTGTTCAGCTAACACAGATAACACCTAACATGAACATCATTTAAACCCAAGTAGCTAGCCCTAAATATATGTAGACATGAGCAACACTTAATGGACTCAGTAACCAATAGGCTGTGTGTGCATGTGTGTATGTGTGTTTAGACAGTAGTAATTATAGAAGAGAATGTCACAGACTTGAGAGGGAGTTGGCGGAACACTGGAAGAGGTGAGGGAAAAAGGAAGGCTTGAAAGGATGTAAACATAATATTCATGAATGATGAAATTATAAAAAATTAATTTACAAATATGAAGCAAAATAGCTTCTAATTTTTTAATTTACTGAAGAAGCACTATATGTTGAACATTTTATAAATTAATTTATTTTATTATCTTGAAGATAATAATGATAATAAGATAATATATGCATGTGCGTATTCACATGTGTATCTGTATATGTGTGCCTAGGCATATATTTGTTATGAAGCATAAGTAGATGTCCTAGAAGAACTTACTATATGTGTTGGTTTACTCTTTCCACTTGTGTGAATTCTAAGGATTGAAACTGGGTTTGGACTTCCTGACAAGCTTAGGCCATGCACCAAGGCAGCCAGAGGCACCCAGCTCCCCAGGACCCCAGACCAGTGATAGCAGCAGGCCTCCATATTGCAACCAGGACACAGCTGGAAAGGTGCAGGTACACAGACTCCATCTGGGACTACCGCACAGGGAGATCTGCTAGGCTCTTGCCCACAGTCAGACCCAGAGGTGCCCGCCTAGGCTCTGCTGCACTTCCTGGCGAGCTTAGGCCATGCACCAGGGCAGCCAGAGACACCCAGCTCCCCAGGACCCCGGACCAGCAATAGCAGGATCTGCTAGGCTCTAGCTACTAGGCAGTCCCAGCGGCACCCGCCTAGGCTCTGCTGCACTCCCTCACACTTCCCCAAGACCTCAGGCCATGCACCAAGGCAGCGGGTGGCAGCCAGCTCGTGATCCCATTGAGCAGCAATCACGCATAACCACCAGTAGAGAAACAACAGGTGAGCCCAGCCTCACGGGAGATTCAAACAACAGCCAGTGACAACAAGGTCAACTAACACCAGAAATAACCAGATGGCAAAAGGTAAAGGAAGGAACGTCACTAACAGAAATCAAGGCAACATGACAGCATCTGAACCCAGTTCGCCAAGAACAGAAAGCCCTGGATACCCGAAAACACCAGAAAAACAAGATTTGGATATAAAATCACTGGTCAGGATGCTGGTAGCTGAACACATAGAAAAATCTCGTAAAGAAATAGAGGAGAAAATGGATCAAAAGTTAGAAGCCTTTACGAGGCAAATACAAAAATCACTTCAAGAAATTCAGAAGATGGATCAAAAAGAAGAAGACAATAAGGAAGAAAGACAAAAATCACTTAAAGAAATACAGAAGAACGTGGGCCAAAAAGTAGAAGCTATGAAAGAGGAAACACAACAATCTATTAAAAAAATACACGAAAACACAATCAAGCAAGCGAAAGATCTGAGCATATCCATCCAGGTACTAAAGACAGAAGTAGAAACAACTAAGAAATCGCAGAGGGAGACAACATTGGAAATAGAAAACCTTGGGAAGAAATCAGGGGCCATAGATGCAAATATCAACAATAGAATACAAGAGATAGAAGACAGAATATCAGAAGCCGAAGATACCATAGGAACCATTGATTCAACTGTCAAAGAAAATACTAAATGCAAAAAGGCTGTAACCCAAAACATCCAGGAAATCCAGGACAGAATGAGAAGACCAAACCTAAGGATCATAGGTATAGATAAGAGTGAAGATTTACAAGTTAAAGAGCCAGCAAATATCTTCTACAAAATTATGGAAGAAAACTTCCCCAACCTAAAGAGAGAGATGCCCATGAATATACAAGAAGCATATAGAACCCCAAACAGACTGGATCAGAACAGAAATACATCCTGTCACATAATAATCAAAACTCCAAATGTACTAAACAAAGAAAGAATATTAAAGGCAGCAAGAGAAAAAGGCCAAGTAACTTATAAAGGAAGACCTATCAGAATAACACCAGACTTCTCACCTGAGACCATGAAAGCTAGAAGATCCTGGGCACATATCATGCAAACTGTAAGAGAACACAAACTTCAGCCAAAACTACTTTACCCAGCAAAGCTCTCAATCGCCATAGATGGAGACATCAAGGTATTCCATGACAAAACCAAATTTGCACGATATCTTTCCACAAATCCAGCCCTACAAAGGATAATAGGGGTAAAACACCAAGAAAAGGACGGAAACTACACCCAGGTAGAAGCAAGATAGAAACCTCCTCTCATCAAACCCAAAAGAAGGTAACCTCTCGAATATAAAAAATAAATAAAATAAATAAATATAATTTCAAAAATGTCTGGAGGTAATAATTACTATTCCTTAATATCTCTTAACATCAATGGACTCAATTCCCCAATAAAAAGACATAGATTAACAGACTGGATACGGAAACAGGACCCTACATTTTGCTACATACAGGAAACACATCTGAGTGTTAAAGACAAACACTGCCTTAGAGTAAAAGGCTGGAAGACAATCTTACAAGCAAATGGTCTCAGGAAACAAGCTGGAGTAGCCATTCTAATATCAGATAAAATTGACTTCCAACCTAAAATCATTAGAAGAGACTCAGAAGGTCACTTCTTGCTGGCCAAAGGGAAAATCCACCAAGAAGAGCTCTCAATACTGAACATTTATGCTCCAAATGCAAGGGCACTCTCATTCATAAAAGAAAGCTTACTAAAGCTTAAAGCACACATTACACCAAACACAATAATTGTGGGTGACTTCAACACTCCACACTCTTCAATGGACCGATCAGGAAAGCAGAAACTAAACAGGGAAACAGTGAAACTAATTGAAACTCTGGACCAATTGGATTTAATATATATATATATATATATATATATATATATATATATATATATATATATAAAACATTTCAACCTAAAGCTAAAGAATATACCTTTTTCTCAGCACCACATGGTACCTTCTCCAAAATAGACCATATAATTGGTCACAAGACAGATGTCAACAAATACAAGAAGATCGAACTAATCCCATGCCTCCTATCAGATCACCATGGAGTAAAAGTGGTCTTCAATAGCAACAAAAACAACAGAAAGCCCACATACACATGGAAACTGAACAATACTCTACTCAATGACACCTTGGTCAAGGAAGAAATAAAAAAAGAAATCAAAGACTTTTTAGAATTCAATGAAAATGAAGGTACAACCTACCCAAACATATGGAACACAATGAAAGCAGTGCTAAGAGGAAAACTCATAGCTCTAAGTGAATCCAAAAAGAAACTGGAGAGAGCATACACTAGCAGCTTAACGGCACACCTTAAAGCCCTGGAAGAAAAACAAGTTAATTCACCCAGGAGGAGTAGAAGACAAGAAATCATCAAACTCAGGGCTGAAATCAATCAAATAGAAACAAAGAATCAACAAGACCAGGAGCTGGTTCTTTGAGAAAATCAACAAGATAGATAAACCCTTAGCCAGACTAACCAAAGGACACAGAGGCAGTATCCAAATTAACAAAATTAGAAATGAAAAGGGAGACATAACAACAGAAACTGAGGAAATTCAAAAGATCATCAGATCCTACTACAAAGGTCTTTACTCAAAACAACTGGAGAATCTGGAGGAAATGGACAATTTCCTAGACAGATATCAAATACCAATATTAAATCAGCATCAAATAGATCAGCTAAATAGTCCCATAACCCCTAAAGAAATAGAAGGGGTTATAGAAAGCCTCCCAACCAAGAAAAGTACGGGACCAGATCGTTTTAGTGCAGAATTCTACCAGACCTTCAAAGAAGACTTAACACCAATACTTTTCAAACTATTCCACAAAATAGAGACAGAAGGGATACCGCCCAACTCATTGTTTGAAGCCAAAATTACGCTAATACCTAAACCACAAAAAGATCCAACAAAGAAAGAGAACTACAGGCCAATTTCTCTTATGAATATCGATGCAAAAATACTAAATAAAATTCTTGCCAACCGAATCCAAGAGCACATCAAAATGATCATTCACCATGATCAAGTAGGCTTCATCCCAGGGATGCAGGGATGGTTCAATATACGGAAATCCATCAATGTAATCCACTACATAAACAAACTAAAAGAAAAAAAAACACATGGTCATCTCATTAGATGCTGAAAAGGCATTCGACAAAATTCAGCATCCTTTCATGCTAAAAGTCTTAGAAAGAGCAGGAATTCAAGGCCCATACCTAAACATAGTAAAAGCAATCTACAGCAAACCAGTAGCCAACATCAAAATAAATGGGGAGAAACTTGAAGCAATCCCACTAAAATCAGGGACTAGACAAGGCTGCCCTCTCTCTCCATATCTTTTCAATATAGTACGTGAAGTTCTAGCAAGAGCAATTAGACAAGATAAGGAAATCAAAGGGATACAAATTGGAAAGGAAGAAGTCAAACTATCATTATTTGCAGATGATATGATAGTTTACTTAAGTGACCCAAAAAACTCCACCAGAGAACTTCTACAGCTGATAAACAACTTCAGCAAAGTGGCTGGTTATAAAATTAACTCAAGCAAATCAGTAGCCTTCTTGTACTCAACGGACAAGCAGGCTGAGAAAGAAGTTAGGGAAATAACACCCTTCACAATAGCCACAAACAACATAAAGTACCTTGGCATAACTCTAACCAAACAAGCGAAAGATCTGTATGACAGGAATTTCAAGTCCTTGAGGAAAGAAATCGAAGAAGACCTCAGAAGATGGAAAAATATTTCTTGCTCCTGGATCGGCAGGATCAATATAGTAAAAATGGCCATCTTGCCAAAAGCAATATACAGATTCAATGCGATCCCCATCAAAATCCCAACTCAATTCTTTATAGATCTAGAAAGAGCAATTCTCAAATTCATCTGGAGTAACAAAAAACCCAGGATAGCTAAAACTATTCTCAACAATAAAAGGACTTCTGGGGGAATCAATATCCCTGACCTTAAACAGTACTACTGAGCAATTGTGTTAAAAACTGCATGTTATTGGTACAGCAACAGGCAAGTGGATCAATGGAATAGGATTGAAGACCCAGAAATTAACCCACAGACATATGGTCACTTGATCTTTGATAAAGGAGCCACAACCATTCAGTGGAATAAAGATAGCCTCTTCAACAAATGGTGCTGGTTCAACTGGAGGTCAACATGCAGAAGAATGCGAATTGACCCACTCTTATCTCTTTGCACTAAGATCAACTCCAAGTGGATCAAGGACCTCCACATAAAACCAGACACACTGAAACTATTAGAGAAGAAACTTGAGAAGACCCTGGAGGACATAGGCACAGGGGGAAAGGTCCTGAACAGAACACCAATAGCTTATGCACTAAGATCAAGAATTGACAAATGGAACCTCATAAAATTACAAAGATTCTGCAAGGCAAAGGACACTGTCAGAAGGACAAAACGGCAACCAACAAAGTGGGAAATGATCTTCACCAACCCCACATCCGACAGAGGGCTAATATCCAATATATACAAAGAACTCAAGAAGTTAGACCCCAAAGAACCAAATAACCCTATCAAAAAATGGGGTACAGAGCTAAACAAAGAATTTTCACCAGAAGAAATTCGGATGGCTGAGAAACACCTTAAGAGATGTTCAACAGCATTAGTCATCAGAGAAATGCAAATCAAAACAACCCTGAGATTCTACCTCACACCAGTCAGAATGGCTAAGATTAAAAACTCAAGAGACAACAAATGCTGGCGAGGATGTGGAGAAAGAGGAACACTCCTCCACTGTTGGTGGGATTGCAAAATGGTAAAACCGCTCTGGAAATCAGTGTGGCAGTTCTTCAGAAAATTGGGCTTGCCCCTTCCAGAGGACCCTGGCATACCACTCCTGGGCATATACCCAGAGGATTCCCCTGCATACAATAAAGACACATGCTCCACTATGTTTATAGCAGCCTTGTTTATAATAGCCAGAAATTGGAAGGAGCTCAAATATCCCTCAAAGGAGGAATGGATACAGAAAATGTGGTATATTTATACAATGGAATACTACTCAGCAATTAAAAATAATGAATTCATGCAATTTGTAGGTAAATGGTTAGACCTGGAAAATATCATCCTGAGTGAGCTAACCCAATCACAAAAGAATACACATGAAATGCAATCACTGATAAGTGGATATTAATGAGCCCAGAAGCCCTAAATACTCAAGGCCCAATTAGCAAGTCAAATGATTCCCAAGAAGAAAGGAGAGGACCCTGGGCCTGTAAAGATTGGATCCTGTTTTGTAGAGAAATCGTGGGGGGAGGGGGAATGATTGGGCAATAGTTGGGGGGGAGAAGAATTATTGAACATAGGGAGTGGGGGAATTGGGAAAGGGGAAAGCCTTTGTAATGTAAACATAAAATATAGAAAATAAAAATTAAAAAAAAAAGAAACTGGGTTTGTCATACTTAGCATCATGAGCCTCTACAATCTGAGCACTTGAAAATTCCCAGAGATCTAGATGATATTAAAGAAATGTTATCTATTTGAAATGTTAGGGAGGGAAAGTATCACGATAAAGTGATTTAAATAAAGTAAAATATAATGAATTATATAGAACAAAAACAAGTATTAGAAGAATACTTTTTCTCCGAAGAAATCAAATAAAGAAGTAAAAGTATTCTGGGTCAAATATTTAAATAGATGTGAGGTTAGAAATTAATAACTGTGAATTACAGTAATTTCCTTGACCTTGATACTCCAATATTTCATTATGGAACTTTCATAGATTATTTAAATATAAATTGTAATGTTTAGTACATATTCTTCAGATGATTAATGAAAGGTTAGAATGAAGTGAAGGTACCTGTTACATTAATTAACTGAACAAAAATATTTAAAATAATCTACATCAAATATTAATATACAGCTCACATATGCACAAAAGAAATGTCAACAGAGAATATTATTTCAAAATAAGATGGTTAGTTTTCTAATTTCTATTCAGCTTTATTCTCTTAGAGTCAATAATCACACCAGTTAGAAACACTGAATCCCAATCAAAGTTAGCATTATGCCAAAGTTAATTGGTGTAGAAGTGTAAAATTCTGTTTGATAGACTTATTTAAGCCAGATGGCTATTTTATAGTCTATTAAAAATGATAGAGCTATATAGTTTATTAAAAAAAAAGTTGGAGTTCTGATAGATTCCCATTCTTGTTAATATACATACCATACAATGGGATAATATAGATTTATAATGAAATATATACTTTGTGATACATGCATTGCTGATAAGGATAATCAGAAATTTATCAATCATATAGTGGCCAGGATCATCCTCTTCAGAGCACAGAACAGGGAGGCAACCAGAGAATGATTAAATGGTGTGTGTGTGTGTGTGTGTGTGTGTGCACGTGCGCGCACGTGCGCGCACGTGCACATGTGTCTGTGAGTCTGTGTGTGTAACAAGAATAGGACATGGTAGAAAACAGGGATCATAACTCACACAAAGGAGAGAGACATTTGTATTTCTTAAGTGGAATGAAGGAAGAAGAGTCCTAATCAAGAGAATCAAAATGAAAAATTAATTATCAAATGAATGTGTGCTCAGGTATATAAAAAAATGTTGCATTAAAAGCTATTTTTACTGAAGTATTCTGTGTAGCCACACTCCCCCAAACACAAGCAAGGTATAATTGTTATCTGCTCACATCTTAATAAGAGAGTCAAAGATAAAGATTCCTGTCATCTTCATTTTCTACACAGGAAATTAAAGCATAGAATTAAAGACAGGATGAGAATGGGCAAACATAAAACCTCTACTCCTGTGTTTGATCCAACTAAGCAAAAGTTGGAAATTTGAGTTTTACATTTTGTTTATGTCTATCAACATAGATAGCAATAACTTTTTAATGACATCTGGAAATGAGCTCCTATCAGGGACAAAGGTGACAAGATGACAAGATCATCTAGGACACACATGCCAATATTATCTAAAAACAGAAAATTCTGAAAAACTAGTGAAATGATAAAAGTAATCAAATAAGAGTTATGCCCATATCTCCCAGTTAAAGTTAGCTCTTAATTTGAAGAGTGCAGAGCACACAAGGACTTGGGGCTTTGGGGATGCTAACTTGCTAAGGAGTTATCTTGATTGCATTAATTGGCATAGGAAGATCCATTCCCTCTTGATTGGAATCCTGGACTCTATAGAATTAAGGCAACAAGCTGAGCATCAGAATGCATGCATTTATTCCTTTCTGTTCCTTGTTTATGGATTCTATAAAACCAGCTGATTCATGATCCTAGTGCTTTGACAGTCATATATATATATATATATATATATATATATATATATATATGTGTGTGTGTGTGTGTGTGTGTGTGTGTGTGTGTATGTATATATACATATGTATATATATTATTGTAGTTTCTGAAGATGTAGATGCAAATAATTTACAAAATATTAATTTAGTGTTTAAGTACTGCTTCAATAGTAGCATCATTTTTATTGGGTAGTTTACTGTGTATATCAGGGTCTAAAGATTTCTTTATTATTACTGAGATCCTTGTTCAGTTGCATGAGAAAGGCCTTGAGGATGTATTGGTGAATGCGAAGTGTGACCTTTTATATAAATGATATCCAGTGCCTAAATTCCAGATGAGTCACTCTTTTAGTACCACATTAGAATATAAAGGAGAACAAATTAATAACCCCAATGAGCTTTATTTAATTAATGATATTCAGATAATTAAGGTAAGGATATTTTAAGAGTTGATCATTCATTTGGAAGGATTTTTTCTGAAATTCCATGCAAGAGACACATCATGTCTTTCTTTCTAAAAGCAACTAGAAATGATGTGAAGCATAGCACTGGGATTTTTTACTCAACTTTCTAATTTTGAAAATATTGAAGTTTTAAACCATACTGTATGAGTTAGATATTGCTATAACCTATTTATTATACTTAAATATTTATACTGTGAAACATTAAGATAGTGTTGCAATTTCCATGAAAATAAGAGTTATCTTTGTAACTCATATTCTTTAAATCAAAGTTAATCTTAAAAAATATAAAAATTCCCATAAAACACTATGATAGTAATGGCCATTTAATAGCATTATGAGTAGGTCTGGGCTTTTTGACTCCTGCTTTAATTCCCACACTCAGGAGGTCAAGAAAAGCTGCTAAGGTCAGCTAGGGTTACAGAGAGAGACAATGTCCCCCCACAATCTTTAGAAATAAATGTAGTCAAATTAAATGTGTATATTTTCACATTTTGACATTAAAGGCACCACATGTATTGTGATGAGATCACAAACAGTTCATCTGTTACCTTCCTTCCAATTTCACTGGATAAGTGAGCAGATCTTTAGAAACCATGAACAGGTCATAGACAAAGGGGTTGCTTGTACATATGTTTTATTAGTAAGAGCTGCATGTAGCTGTTTTCCCATTCATTTATCTTATTCTGCTGCATGATTACCAAAACATAGAATCCACAAGAAAAATAAGTAAGAAAAGTAAAGTTCTAGGCCATTATTACAAGTTCATAATTGTTCCAGGTCACAGTGGTCAAGTGAAAGCATCATCCAGGCATGTACTCAATATTTAAATAATTTCCTCTGACCTTGTCCCTGCAGATTTTTGCTGTTTTTATCTATAACAAAAATCAATTAGAGCCAAGTGCCTGTAGCTCTTTCTTTTTATTTTATTTCCAAATCTGAGAGATTGTAAATTATGGAAGACATTTTAAAATTAGTGATATGTTCTGTATTCTCTTTATGACTTTCTAGCAAAATATTTGGCATAGCGTTAAGAGGCGTGTTAACCAACTAAGTAGTCAGAGCTACACAGAAAAGCAAGCTATAGTCATCAGATACAGCTTACATGGTTGACCACTCTGTATTCATAAATAAAAAAAATTTCATTCCTTGAGCCTTCAAGTTTATTTTATTTTCTATTCATATTTTGAAGGCATTTCCTTTCACAATTATTAATATTGGTCATGATAAACAGGTTTGAAGATTATGTGACAACAGCATGATTAATATAATCATTTTGAATTTTCAAATTTTTGAGATGAAGTTTTGACAGACTCCTAACTTAAGTGTGCCTACATTCTGCCAAATAACAATTGTGAATGTTACCTGTATATTTTGCAAGTATCAGGTAGTTCAGATGTTTTTAGGATTGTGCTGTCATTTTTGCCCCTGAAATAAACAAGGCCAATAAGGAATAGGAAACTCAATGATTCCTAATTCGTGCAGGTGATAGGATAGACTCTTCTGCTGTCCGCACACCTGGTGGTAATAAATATGTCAAAAACAATATATCTTATGCAAAATCAAGGTGTTGTTGAAGACAAGTTTTTAATTTTATTATATGGATTGTCTCCTGAGGAAAAATTAAAAATTTACAAAAGTAAATCAAAACCTATTCTGAAAATGTTTGGGTCTCTGAACAAATCCCCTACCTCAAATACAGAACATGCTAGAATCAAGCTGTTGTATTGGTTTTTGTCTGAGTCAGCCTAGTTTCAAAGAAAACACAAAAAATGTTTTCACAGAAATTAACTAAAAGTCATATATTCTGTATACAAAATTAATTACATGTGGAAAGACCTCTTGTCTCTATTACTATGGTGTTATTCTTGTTGCTATTTTTATTTTATTAAAATATTAATGTCTTTTTATTCTCTTATGCTAAACATACACATGGTAAATAATTTATATATCCATTTTAACTTATATTTTACATCTGACAAGGCAACTACTCTCTTTAGGACCCTTTGACTGACCCACCTGTCATTATTACGGGGTAACAATGTCACCTTTCTAGTGTACTATGAATTACAAAGGATTTGCAAAGCACACCATCCATCATGCTGGCACTAAGTGGGTTTTCAGAGTAGATAGAAGATATCACAAGTGCTCTTTAGATGGTTACCAGAAAGCACAAATTGGAAGCTTATACAAAACACTCTTATGATGAATGGCTATGACAGCTCTTCAAAGTAAAGGGGAACTCCTCCTCTGCAAATAACCTTGTCAAAAGCAAAAGTTGTAGAGAGCTTTGCTGGCAGTCAAAATAGAATAATTTAAAAACTTGTTAATGGCTCTGCTTCATAGAAATTCATGAACACACAATGTATTGAAAAATCAAAGAGGAGTTATGACTGAATCAGCAGAAGCATCTACTCAAGATTGATATGAATTGGTCAGAGATACACAAAACCCACCATTTCCCTACTAGTTTCAGCGTAATGTTAACCCTTTAACACACTGATGTAACATGTATGTGCATGTTTTGTATAACATACAATAGACAATTAGAACAGACTTAGTTTTGAATGTCCTAATCACAACATTTGAGTTTTAAAAATATCAAGTCACAGGTTGTTTTGTTTGGGGTTAGGGTTTCTGTCTTTGTCTCTGTCTCTGTCTCTGTCTCTGTCTCTGTCTCTCTCTCTCTCTCTCTCTCTCTCTCTCTCTCTCTCTGTCTCTCTCACTTTCTCACTCTCTGTGGCTGTGGGCAACATGAATGATTTGAATGTGGGTGCTTAGAGTGTAAGATGTCTCACTTTGCCCTAAGCTCATGGCTTCTGAACCAAGACAAGGATGTTGACTCCTTACCTGTTTTTTCATTGATATAAAATGTGTTGCCCTTATTGCCAGAAATCTTATGTATTGTCAAATCAAGTTATGAGTTTTAGGACAAAGACATTATACATATACACCCATGCACACAAAAATTAAATTTAATTAGTAGTAGAAATTATTCAAGTTTGTCCTGGTTGTATGACTGAAAGTCACATTTTACCAACATAGGATAGAAACCTGATGAACTGCTAGTACACATGCATTCCCCACAAACCTTGGTGATCCCCAAAGAAAATAAAAGTATGCTGCAATATTACAAACATTGGTTATTCTATCTTCTTAAGTAATTTTATATAGAACCTTTAAATTTTTAAATGTTCCGTGTTTTGCTTATAGTTAATTAAAAAGATTAAGCATATATACATAAACAATAAAAATATAGCACAATTTTATCTGTGTTCAAGTAGGCAATTCACAATTTAGAAGAAGGACAAAGCATATCTTTTAAAATTATACTTCAGTTTGAGGCAGAGTGGCTGCTATATAAAATAAAATATGCCATTATATTTAACTTGCATGTTGCGTGCACCCTGTGTCCTATATTGTTCCATAGGATCCATATAAATTAGTTATTTTAATTCTCACTGTGGCCCCCAAGTGATGCTTCCCATAAAGCTAAAAAGCTCAGCATCGTTGAAGATGCAGAAACCAGTGGATGACTGCAAAATGAACTTTTAACTCATTACATACCTCTAGACACTCTTCTCTTAACCAGGAAGTCAAAATCACTACCAAATCTAGCTGCCTATGAAAGGTGGAGGAAGATTCTACACCTGGCTCCCCTTCACTCATTTCCCATCATGGATGCAGGCAAGCTGCATTTCAAATCCTAAGTGTGCGAATAATCACATCAATTTTCCCCTTCATTTCTTATGTGCATAAACAATCTCAAAATGCAATCCTTGCCATTTCTATTCTCTCCTTCCATATCAACATATTCAAATTTGCCTCTTCAAAACCATAAATGAGTTTCTCTTGAAAGATGTGGGCTGAGGAAAATGTGAATAACTCAGTTGCACCTTCAACGCCTTTGAATTAAATTCGTCTAACATGTTTTCACTTTCGAAACGTGATAAGCAAAGACTCCGGCACTTCCCTTCCATCTTCCCTGCCCCCTGGCATTGCCACACGGAATGTATTTGGTGGCTACTCTTGTATGCTGCATTTTGCCAGTTAGCTCAATTTAGATGAAAGCTGTTTTCTAATTCCATTTCACTGGAAATGACAGAGACAAATGGTCAAATTACCTGGAGAGTTCCTTTGGCAGAATAGGCTGCATATGAGAAGAACAGATCTTGGCTGTAGCCTCCTCTGGCTTCTTTCCTGCAAGGTTGGCCATCAGGATAAAAGCACTGGCCAGTGCTGCTCACAGTGATGGTGCCTGGGGAGGGCCCGGGAAAATCCAGCAACACTGAATAGTTTATAAACTGTGGATCTTCCAAGCCCAAGGCGATCCAGTGACTCTTAATCTTTGTTGAGATTTCCATGTCATCCTCACTGTCAGAGAGTTGTAGTAAATTCCTGAAAAATGTAAAATCACATTTTAAAAACATGGAAGACTTTACAATTTGGAGATATGACTGCTCATACGTGAGATTTTATTAATAGTTTTATGGGATATTGAAGGATAAATGTGACAAGATCTGACCTTAAGAGATTTATGGAGTGAAGGAGCTGAGGTGTGGGAAGGGGAGTCAAAGCAGGATGAATATACGTTTTCAGGTAGTTCTATGAAGACTGAGAAATGACAACCAGGGCTTTTATAACTTCTGAATTTTATAACAACATTAACAAAATATACATACAATCAGTTCCAAACTAACTATCATGGTTATTGAGACAGTTTGCATTATGTTTAATAAAATCGCATGTTATGTTTAAAATAAGTATTGGATATATCGATATTCTTGTATTTTAAGTAGCAGAGATTGCTCGGTACTTCATGCAATATGACATGAAGCTATTAGAAAATTATATTGAAGAAATCACTATATTACATAGACATAAGAGAAGAAATTGCCAAACCAAATAAAATTTGTGCAGTATTTTCTACAATTTATTTATTAATTTTGTGTCTTTCCAAACATTTCCAATGTCTAGTTTTGCTAGAAATCTTCAAGTACAGATAAAATGGCAAGTAATCTATTCATAGAACAGAAATGGGAATTTAAACAAAGTAATTTCATCTATTTTTTTCCTTTTGTGACAGAACTGAAAATGTGTACCTCTTATATTTTTTTTTGTTTTTCACAAATATTTAACATTTTTCTTTTATATGACATTGTCTTTTTCCATATACATACTTATATTGTCTCTTTAATTAACCAGCTTCAAAAATGAGCAGGAAGCCTACACTAGAAACCAGAGGCTGGTCTCTGGGCATAGCACGAAAGCCACCCCAGCAAGAGAGGATAGAGCAATGAAGCTCTTTCCCATGTATACTCTTTTATGTATGGGTGGTATGTTTATGTATGAATGAATGTGCAGTTCTGGATGGGGGTATGTACGAATGTACAGGTATATGCGTGTGTGCATGCATGGGTGCTTTCATACTCGTGAGCATGTGTGGAGGCCAGACAAGGCTGTGAGATGTCTGACTTATTTAATGTCTGTTCCATTCATTGAAAGTTGTCTGACTTTTATCAGGCTCACTTGCTGAACTGTTAGCTCTCTAATTAGGGTTAATGCCACTAGCCAGCCTCTTCCCAGACATTATCTGTCTCAGGATCCTGAGTGCTGGAACTACATGAGCCATCAGAATAGTTGCACTTATCTCCTGGACCCAGCTCCACTGTAGTGTCCTGTTCATTATTACTTTATAACATACCACTGCACACCACACAGCATGCCCCGCTTCTTCCTTTACAAGAACATCTTGACCCTGTACTATCCTTCTTCCTAAATGCATATGAAAGCTTTGGGCCTCAGTACCCTTGACAGGCTCATGGGTTTGAGTACTTCTTTCTTAGAAATATAGGAGACTAAGGTATTTCAGGAACTTGATGCCCAGCTGAATGACATCAGCCATTTCTAATGGCCCTTGAGGGATCATCCCACATTATTAGAGAATAGCTTTCTGCTTCTGTATTGACCAAGAGATATGAAAATTACACTTCAAGTTCCCCATCATGGAATGAGCCTCTAGTGTTACCTTGCCTTCTTAACATGACAGACTAGGTCCTTTGAAACTGTGAACCAAGGTTACATCTGCTTTGAACTGCTTCTGTCACATGTTGAATCACAGGGAGGAAAAATAAATAAATAATTCATACATATTGAAATAAGCCTTTAATTCCAATGCCAAAGTTGCAGAAGGCATTCCATGGAAACTAAAGGTTTAGGAGGCTATATCATCCTCATAAATAATGACATTAGTTTTTAATATTATTTCTCAGTTTTGAATGTACAACTCAGTCCCCTCAAGTTGGTACTCTGAAATATTGAATTCCCAAATGATGAGGTGGGATTTTAGTAGAGAGTGCTTAGATCACAGGTAAAAATTACTCATTAATCCACTTAATGCTCTCATAAAAGAGGGCAGATGGAGGACTAGATATTTTCAAAATGTATGACAGAACTAGAAGAAAGCTTCTGTGAGGAGATAGATCCATATCAAAGATTGTAGTTACCTGAATTTTAGACTTCTCAGTTCTAAAACTCTGAAAATAAATTTCTATTTTTTATAAATTGCCTGATCTCAAGGATTTTTGCCATAGCCATTTGAATGGAATGTGACAATTAAAAAATTACTGGTGATGAAGAATGTACATAAAATTAAACTACTCATCTTAAACCTGTTCTCACAAGTTAATGCTAATCAGTTTTTCTACTACCTAATTCCTCCAAGAGCTCAGTAACTATGAAATAGTCCTTCTATTTGCTTAATGCTAAAAAATATGTTATGAGCAAATGGATATTGTATCTCCTCAGCTCCTACCATTCTAAATTTCTTAAATTAGATTTTTAAGTATTGTCTAGAGTTGACCTTTGTAAAATAATTGATGAACTAATAATAAGCAATGCTAGTTGTCTTTATAAATAGGTTGAAAAGTTCCTCCTGTTGTCCTGTTACTGAGAGATGATCTATGAAAGAGTATTGAACTTTATCACACACTCTATGTTCCTCAACACAATCATATGATCTATTAAAAATGAGCATATGCTAAAAGGATTTTTCTCATATAACAAAACTGTATTATTCACAGGATATATCAGAATTTGTAAATTTTTTGTAATTTCTTTTATCATCCTACTGTTTCTGGTTCCAACACCTAATTTAAAAAGAAATGTAATGTTAGTAGGTAGTCTTCCTCTCAGGAATATATTTTTGTTTAATTTTGTCAAGATATTATACAAATGTCATAGATAGAAAGTATTTTCTTTTGATTTCTTCTCTGAGAAAGATCAAATAAGATTAGAATATTTGAAGAATATTATCTTTAAACTAAACTAAAAATGGTCAGTAATTGATGTCTTATTATGGAAGAACTTTGCCCTGCTTGATCAGTACCTGTAATACTACATGCTTTTTCTTTTTTGGTTCCTCTTTGAACCTTAGGCCTTTCATCACTCTGTCCCACTTGCTACCAATCCTCAGAGTTTCAGCTGTGGTTCACCACTTGCAGAGCATTCATTCCTACAATGGCTTCCTGCCTTACTTCCCTTCACTGATCTAGAGTGCACATGGAGTTACTCATGGCTCCAAACACATAGGCAGTAGAAGATGGCCTTGTTGGACATCAAAGGTAGGACAGGCCCTTGGTCCTAGAAAGGCTGGATGCTGCAGTGTGGGGGAATGCTGGGACATGGAAGTGGGAGAGGGTTGATTGGGGAACAGGGGGAGGGGAAATGGGTTATGAGACTTTCTGGGGTTGGGGACCAGGAAAGGGGAAAAGATTTGAAATATAAATGAAGAATATATCTAATAAACGTTAAAAAAGAAACTTGTTGTAACATGTATTCACATTAGTACATATGTGTATGAAGCATATTTGCATGTTTTGAATATCAATTTCAAAACACCATCCCATTGGGGGTCAATGAGATCTTTTACCTTTCCATTACACCTAATGAATTAAGTTGGAATCCCAGACCAACGTGGTAGAAAGAACAAACAAAATCATAAAAGTTGTTATCTGACCTCTATTCATTCACCATGGCTATGACACACATATATACACTTACACACATGCACACCCACACACACACATAACCATACACACATGAAGGAGAGAGATAAAGGAAAATCATTTCTTCACAAATAATGCATAACATTCCAAGCAGCGAAGCTCTTTATGTTTATTTTTCTTGTTGGATTCTGAGATTCCACCTTATACCCATCAGAATGGCTAAGATCAAAAATTCAAGTGACTTGGGATTTTGATGGAGATTGCATTGAATCTGTAGATTGCTTTTGGTAAGATGGCCATTTTTACTATATTGAACCTGCCAATCCAAGAGCATGGAATATTTTTCCATCACCTGAGGTCTTCTTAGATTTCTTTCTTCAAGGACTTGAAGTTCCTGTCATACAGATCTTTCACTTGTTTGGTTAAAGTCATGCCAAGATACTTTATATTGTTTGTGGCTATTGTGAAGGGTGTTATTTCCCTAATTTCTTTCTCAGCCTGCTTGTCCTTTGAGTACAGGAAGGCTACTGATTTGCTTGAGTTGATTTTATAACCAGCCACTTTGCTGAAGTTGTTTATCAGCTGTAGGAGTTCTCTGGTGGAGTTTTTTGGGTCACTTAACCAAATCAATTCTACATAGATCTAGAAAGAGCAATTCTCAAATTCATCTGGAGTAACCAAAAACCCAGGATAGCTAAACCTATTCTCAACAATAAAAGGACTTCTGGGGTAATCAATATCCCTAACCTCAAGCAGTACTACAGAGCAATTGTGCTAAAAACTGCATGGTATTGGTATAGCAAGAGGCAAGCAGATCAATGGAATAGAATTGAAGACCCAGAAATAAACACACAGACTTATGGTCACTTGATCTTTGATAAAGGAGCTACAACCATCCAGTGGAAAAAAAGATAGCCTTTTCAACAAGTGGTGCTGGTACAACAGGAGGTCAGCATGCAGAAGAATGGGAATCGACCCACTCTTATCTCCTTGTACCAAGATCAACTCCAAGTGGATCAAGGACCTCCACATAAAAGCAGACACACTGAAACTATTAGAAAAGAAACTTGGGAAGACCCTGGAGGACTTGGGCACAGGGGGAATGTTCCTGAACAGAACACTAAGATCAAGATCAAGAATTGACAAATGGGACCTCATAAAATTACAAAGTTCCTGTAAGGCAAAGGACAGTGTCAGAAGGACAAAACAGCAACCAACAAATTGGGAAAAGATCTTCACCAACCCCACATCTGACAGAGGGCTCATATCCAGTATATACAAAGAACTCAAGAAGTTAGGCCCCAAAGAAACAAATAACCCTATCAAAAAAAATGGGGTACAGAGCTAAACAAAGAATTTTCACCAGAAGAAATTCGGATGGCTGAAAAACACCTTAAGAGATGTTCAACACCATTGGTTATCAGGGAAATGCAAGTCAAAACAACCCTGAGATTCCATCTCACACCAGTCAGAATGGCTAAGATTAAAAACTCAAGGGACAACAGGTGCTGTGGAGGATGTGCAGAAAAAGGAACACTCCTCCATTGTTGGTGAGATTGCAAGATGGTACAACCGCTCTGGAAAACAGTCTTGCGGTTCCTCAGAAAATTGGGCATGACAGTTCCAGAGGACCCTGTCATACCACTCCTGGGACGATACCCAGAGGATTCCCCTGCATACAATAAAGATACATGCTCCACTATGTTCATAGCAGCCTTATTTATAATATCCAGAAGTTGGAAGGAGCCCAGATGTCCCTCAAAGGAGGAATGGATACAGAAATTGTGGTATATTTATACAATGGAATACTACTCAGAAATTAAAAATAATGAATTCATGCAATTTGTAGGCAAATGGTTGGATCTGGAAAATATCATGCTAAGTGAGTTAACCCAATCACAAAAGAATACACATGAAATGCAATCACTGATAAGTGGATATTAATGAGCCCCAAAGCTCTGAATACTCAAGGCAAAATTAGCAAATCAAAAGATTCCCAAGAAGAAGGAAGGAGAGGACCCTGGTCCTGAAAAGACTGGATCCAGTTTTGTAAGATAGTATCAGAGCAGAGAAATGGGGGGGGGTGCGGTGATTGGGGAATGGGCAGAGAGAAGAGAACTTATGGGACATAATGGTGAGAGGGGAACTGGGAAAAGGGAAAGCCTTTGGAATGTAAACAAAAAATATAGAAAATAAAAAAATATATCCAAAAAAAATTTCAAGTGACAACACATGCTGGTAAATATGTGGAGAAAGAGGAATACTCTTCCATTGTTAGTAGGATTGCGAAGTGGAACAACTACTCTGGAAATCAATCTGTGGGCTCCTCAGAATTTTGGAATTAGTTCTATCAAAGACCCAGCTATACTTCTCCTGGGAATATACTGAAATGATGCCCTACCATACTACAGGGACACGTGCCCCTCTATGTTCATTGCAGCCCTATTTGTAATAGCCAGAAATTGGAAACAACCTAGAGAGTCCTCAAATGAAGAATGAATACAGAAAATATCGTTCGTTTACACAATGGAATACTATTCAGCTTTTAAAAACAAGAATAATGAATCAGGAATTTTGCAGATAAGTGACTAGGAACTAGAAAAGATCATCCTGAATGGGGTAAACCAAACCAAAAAAGACATGCATGGTATGTACTCAACTTGTAAGTGGATATTAGCCAAAAATTACAGAATACCTAGGATACAACCCACAGTCTGTAAGAAGTTTAACAAGCAGGAAGTCTCAAGTATGGATGCTTCAATCCCACTTAGAAAGGCTAACAAAATAATCATGGAAAGCAGAGGGAAGGAGTGACCTGGGTGGGAGAGCCTAGTGGGAGGAAAAGAGGGGAACAGGATCAGTTATGGGCAAAGGAACAGGAAAGAAGCCCAGAGAACCAGGAGAATGAATGAAAATATGTAGCTTTGGGGGAAGTGGGGTCATCCTATAGAGAGTACCAGAGACATGGGAGATGAGAGACTCTCAGGATTCAGTGGGGGAGACTATTGCCAAAATGCCCAACAATGGGGAGAGGGAACTAGAGTCTACCTCCTATAGACATGGCCTCAAGTTGAGGGATGGGGTTATGATCCACATTTAAAATTTCTGACGCAGAATTGTTCCTCCCTAAAAGAACCTCCAGTTAAAAAAAAATGGAGACTGAAGGAAAGGTAGTACAGTGACTGTCCCAACTTGGAATTTATCCCATGGTGGCAGGGGCACCAAGGACTGACACTATTACTGATGCTATGATGTTTTCTCATATAATTTGCAACTACCCTTGTTTTTCCTTTCTACTCCCACCTCCCTTAGAATTTTATTTCCTATCCTCTGTCCAAATGAAGTGCCCTAAGTATTTTCCCATTCTCCTTGTATAGTGTCTGTGTCCTACTAGGCTCCTCTCTACAATCTCCCGATGCAGCACACATACCATGCTGCCTTTTTATATTCCTGTTTCTGTGGCTCCTACAGGTTAGTTATATTTGGAGCTAGGATGCCCAGGTGTGTGTTGTGTGTGTGTGTGTGTGTGTGTGTGTGTGTCTGTGTCTCTGTGTGTGTGTGTGTGTGTGTATATGTGTGTGTCTGAGAGAGACAGAGAGAGAGAGAGAGAGAGAGAGAGAGTGAGAGAGAGAGAGAGAGAGAGAGAGAGGAGAGAGAGACAGGGACAGAGAGACAGAAAGACAGAGAGAGAGAGAATATGCTTTCTTTGTATTTGGGGGTTCTGGATTACTTTAGTCAGAATAATACCATTTATTGAC
The DNA here is from genome assembly GCA_964023405.1 of Apodemus agrarius. NCBI lineage: Eukaryota > Metazoa > Chordata > Mammalia > Rodentia > Muridae > Apodemus > Apodemus agrarius. The sequence continues at coordinate 144,438,456 of OZ030007.1, read as the reverse complement.
CCAAAATTCTCCATTCTGAGGAGTGGGTCTCAGCCTCATAATACCAATAGATGCTATGAAAGCTGCCAATGAATAGGAACGATAGGTAGTCCTACTCTATTGCAAGGCCTATGAACCACTTCAGTAATTGTACTATCAACATATCTTCAACAGTGCAGTGTTTTGTTCCTTTATCTTGAAGATAACCAAGAGATCTCTCAATAGGAGTAACCCAGCCTGGTTGCTTGGTAGAACCTGTAAGTAAGTTAATTGTAACTCACCTGTAAGGCAAGTAACTGTAACTTACCCCATTACTTGTTGCTGGAGACTCACAGACCTTTGAGGAGAATCTATTACTACTGCCTTTATAATTAGAAAGTATATTCTGAACACTTAACATCTTCTTCTCAGATAAGTGTAATTCTCACCCTTCATCAAAGAATCTTCTTTTTGCAACAGATGAAGACCATTAAAAAGACCTACAACTGGTCAAAATGATTACAGATAGTGGTTGTGGAGTGACTAGCCCAATTGATACATCTGTACCACAACCAGTATACCTAAGTGTCAGGGGAAATCACAAAAGAGGGGATGAAAGGATTGTATAAACCAGCTTGACAGGATGCTGGAGATGAGATTCATTCTTCTATATATGCCAGAAAGGCTGCACCTATTTACATTCAAGAATATGGTTTTCTGAATAAGACCAGCTTAATGCTAAGACTACTTCAAATGCCATTGTAGACAGGGGAAATTCCACAATTCACATGGTCAATGGTCAATGCCTGCTAAGAAAGAGAATCAGTTGTCTTCAGGAATAATTTCCTACACAGGATGTCTAAAAACAAAGCCAAACTCAGATGTTGATGCATGTATACATAAACAATAACAAATTGATTCAGTAGGAAGCATATACTTTGGTGTGTGTGTGTGTGTGTGTGTGTGTGTGTGTGTGTCTGTGTGTGTGTCTGTGTGTGTGTGTCTGTGTGTCTCTGTGTGTCTCTCTTTGTGTGTGTGTGTACATGCAACAATAACTAAAGAAGATATTCTACTTTTGCGTGTGTGGGTAAGATATGGGGGACTTTAGAAGGAGGGAGTCATGTTGAAGTGGTGTTCACATATAAGGTTCTCAAAATAAATGATTAAATAAAACTCAATATAATATACTATATACTACTGAATCTTGACTTATATTTCTATTGTGTAAACTTTCACTTAAGTAAGTTTTGTGAAACCAAGTAAACTTAAAATCAAATTGTTTTAAAAATCATATAAATACATATAATTTTCACTTAAATAAGTAACAATCAACATCTTATTAGTATGAATTGCTTGATTGGGCAGTTCTGTTTATGATCAAAATTTCCCTAAACCCATTTATTTTCAACTCTCCACATTTTGTAAAGCTTTCTAGCATGTCAGCAAATGGTTTGAAAGACACTGTGGGCACTTCTTTTATAATTGAGCTGGTTTCTATATTAAACCAGAAATGTTATTAAGGAATTAACTACTATGCAATCTCAATTTACTAATTGAGAAACCTGCAAAAATGGAAGTGTGTTACTCTAAACCACAAGGTATTTATTTGAGAGAAAGTTTTACTCTGCCTTAATTTTTAAAATAAGGGTTTCCATGGGCCAGCAGTTCTGGCAGGTAGCATAATGAACTGTCATGGCTGAGACTTGAATTTGGAATTAACTTTGGCGTTAATGTTCCATTGGCCAACAGAGACTTGATACGGGAGGATTTTTGGCTTTGTTAGAGAAAATTCTGTTTCTATCAATGTTAAACACCTGCTACTGGATGAGCCACAGAGCAACATTGATGTCAGAACTGGAGGAAGTGATGCATGCAGTCTTCGCAGTTCCAGGGTGACTGCCAAGAGCGTAGTCTAAGTGAATGGGTGAAGAAAATATCTCAGAAGTGCTAGTCACAGGCTTGTACAGGAAGAAAAAAACAAAACAAAAGCAGGACAAAACACCCAGCATATCTGCTATTACCCACTTATAATGTCTTGTGAGTACATAGAAGAAGAAATGCTCTCACATATTCTGTGTCAGTTGTTATTATCTGTATATTAGAAAGACAAAGGTTGGGCAAGAGAGATAATTCAAACAGTAAAATGTTAGTTTTGCAAAGCAGAGTTTGATTCTTCTAAAACATTAAATGTGCAAAATGGGAGCACATACTTGTAATCTCACTGGTGGGATTGATGCTAGATATGCCCCTGTGTAAGGAAAGATACTGCTTTGAAATATAAAGTGGAGAGCACAAGTGTCTGATACATAAGAGTCATGGCTTAGAACTTGTGAGTATTGACTAGAAGGGAAGTTCACATAGCCCTGGGGTTTGATATCAGTATGGAAAAGAAGGTAAATGGTTTGCCATCCTCCAGAAGACTCCTTCTCATGATAAAATGACAAATGATGCAGGAAAATTAATACACCACTTCAAGGGCACAATAGATCAAATTTGACAGATGGAGAATTCTCTAAACAAGCAAAACTATAACTGATCATATATTACATAAAAAATTATAACAGCTATAGATTATGTGTGAGGCATCTTAATCCTCACTATTCACAGAGCACATTCCAAAAAGTTATTTCTTTGCAAGTACTGAACTTCATGCTCATGGACTAGCATGTTGCGTAGCTAATACTTGCTTAATTTTATATTCTAGTCAAACAAGAATATAAATTCTAAAAGATAGCAAAACAAACTTGATTTGAGAAAAAAGAACACATTGAAATTAGTTGCATTGTTGAAACTCCAATTATTCTATGTTCTTGAAGAACTCCAAAATGTCCTACTCTCATTGTTTCATGTTGATACACACTGTATACAAGCCAACTTGATAGTTAGTCACTATTGAATGCATATATGGAATGCAAATGGGAAACATAATGTCATGAGATTTTGCAACCAAAATATATTTTAGAAAGAAGAAATGTGAATATATAACATAAAGTCATTGTGAGCAATGAGGTGTGTGGAGCTATACCAAACTTTGGCAAGAATAATAATAGTGTCTGTGTTCTGAGTGTCATTCCCCCTCCCACACATCAGGCATATCATACCACATGTCACTGTTGACACTGTGTTATTTAAAGAAAATCTAAAGGCATGTTTTAGTGTGGAAAAATTTAATCTGTGCATGAGGTATTATAAGTCTTCACTTTCAACTGCTTCATCTATGATGTAATGACACAAATCTAAATGATACACAAACACAGAGGCAGCGTTGATTAAATAACAGACTTCTCAAATAACTATAAACCTTTGTGTACATAATTTTATTTATTCATTCATCCATTCAGAGAAACCTATGCTGATTCCATTTCCTATATATTATAAATAATAAAGCAATAAATATGCATTTGCATATATTGAGATCTTTGGTTATATCATCCAATTCTTCTTGAGTCTCTCTCTCTCTCTCTCTCTCTCTCTCTCTCTCTCTCTCTCTCTCTCTCTCTCTGTGTGTGTGTGTGTGTGTGTGTGTGTATGTGTATGTGTATGAATGTTTGGATTTATGAGTATGTGTGTCTGTGAGTATCTGTGTTTATGTGGGGGCAGTTCCACTAATTAAAGCACATCTGAAATATAGCCTATTTCAGGAATAAATATAATCATATGTAGTGACTTCAAGACAGGCAGAGGTTAATGTTTCGCACAGTGTACCTGGGATCTTTTAATTTCTTTAGTTTTGCTGTGTTGGGTAAATTGTTATCTTAGATGCTCTCTGGACTAGTGATTGAAAGGGCATTTCAATCTTAAACTTAACCATGTGTTCTAAAAATGTAACCAATATATATCAAATATACATCAGCTAATATGTAGCTGAAATGGCAAAGGATGTAAAGAAAACTTACCAGTCTCCTGCTTGGGTACAGGTTTCTAAATTATACATTATACAAACTAAATTGAAGATACATAAATGAAAATCAACAGTTAAAGTCAAAAGTTCTTTCCATAAATGTATAGAATAAGCAAGAAAAAAAGAAGTAGATTACTAAAGAAACATAAATTTTACATTTGAACATTGAACACATAGAAAACAGTTTGCCCAATGATTGAACAAGCATAGAACATTTGGATTCTGCTTGATGCCAGACTAGAAAACAAGTCATGCTGTGATTAAGGTACATTGGAATTACATAGACCGCCTTGTCTGAATGCAGAGTTAATTTTATATCCAGTCACTTTGCTGATGTTGGCAAGGATATAGAGAAACAGGAACACTCCTCCATTACTGGTGGGATTGCAAACTGGTACAACCATTCTGGCAATCAGTTTGGAAGTTCCTCAGAAAATTAGACATAGTACTACCTGAGAACTCAGCTATAACACTCCTGGGCATATACCCACAAGATGATCCAACATGTAATAAGGACACATGCTCCACTATGTTCATAGCAGCCTTATTTATTATAATAGCCAGGAGCTTGAAGTAACCCAGATGTCCCTCAACAGAAAAATGGATACAAAAAATGTGGTACATTTACACCATGGGAGTCCCAATCAGCTATTAAAAACAATGAATTCATGAAATTCTTAGGCAAATTGATGGAACTAGAAAATATCATCCTGAGTCGGGTACCAATCACAAAAGAACATACATGGTATGTACTCACTGATAAGTTATCAGCCCAGAAGCTTGAAATCCCGAGAGATAATTCAAAGACCACATGAAGCTCAAGAAGAAGGAAGACCCAGGTGTGGATACATTGGTCTATCTTAGAAGGGGTCATCTAAATGCCCATGGGAGGAGATACAGAGCCAAAGTGTGGAGGAGAGACTGAAGGAAAGGCCATCCAGAGACTACCCTACCTGGGGATTCATCCATCTCATATACAGGTACTAAACCCAGATACTATTGTGGATGTCAACAAGTGCTTGCTGATAGGAGCCTGATATTGCTGTCTTCTGAGAAGCTCTGCCACTGCTTGACAAATACAGAAATGGATGTTCACAGCCAACTAATGGACTGAGCACAGGGTCCCCAATGAAGGATCAAGAGAAAGGACCCAAGGAGCTGAAAGGGTTTTCAGCCCCATAGGAAGAACATTATGAAGCAACCAGTATCCCCAGAGCGCCCAGGGACTAAACCACCATCCAAAGAGTACACATGGAGCGACTCATACCTACAGCAGAATATGTAGCAGAGGGTAGCTTTGTCAGACATCAATGAGAAGAAAAGCCCTTGGTCCTGTGAGGGCTCAATACCCTATATTAGGGGAATGCCAAGACAGGGAAGCAAGAGTGAGTGGGTTGTTGAGCATGGGGAGAGGGGATGGGATAGGGTGTTCTGGTAGGTGAAACAAGGAAAGGGAATATTTGACATGCAAATAAACAAAATATCTAATAAAAAAGATAATTCAGTGGCCTCAGTTAAGGAAAGAGAAATCCATCCACAGTAGGCTCAGAGGGCCAAATCATCTTATAAAAAGTAAAGCCGTTTACAATATCTAAAACACTGTGAGCAGGTAAGCAGTAAATCAACCATGCTAACAGGGAATTATTATATACTGTTACCACAAAAAACCTTGTATTTATGTATAAGAATAAAAACTAATTTACACGATTTTCTTTAACTGTTGTATAACTAGTCTTCCATGTAAGATTTATTTACAAATAAAATCATCACATACTCACTCTTTAGACTGCTTAAATATTTTGCTTAAGTATTTGTATGAGGGTGTTTTGGGGTATATGTGTGC